>OY735209.1:34811539-34861539 GCA_963457665.1 Thysanoteuthis rhombus | reverse complement strand
GCATGGCCAATGTTTCCGATTTGAAATGGTAAACGTACCTCATATCGCCCTACAATACGATTCAAAATAAGGCTATTGTAATGTAACTGGGAGCGGTTCCTCAGAAATAGGGTTCGGCGAAAAGGATTTTAAAAGATATTTTAAAATTCGATTGTTCCAACTCTGTAAGTTTATGTAATGTGTTCGCATTGTTACATTAACTGTAGACAAACATAATCTGCCTCAATAAAAACTGGTAGCTACATGCCATCGTATTCTACATGCAAAGTCGCTTGCTGCTAACAAAAAAGAACAAAGGATCAGCACCGTAACAATTTAATTTCAAAACTGTCAGTAAGTATGGTTAATTCTTTTTTTAACGCAAACATAATGTCAGAAAAACGCCCATTTATATCTATACTTAATTTCAGAGCAATTGTCATACTTACTTGTAGGTACATTACATACATGTACTAGAGAGAGAGAAAGACGGATCGACAGAGATAATTAAAGACAGCTCGATAGACAGATAGATAAAAATGATGTATCCTTTACTATTGTATATCAAAGCCATTGAAGAATTCATAAATATTAATTTTGTTCTTTACTTCTTAATTGTTAATTTCGTTTTTCGTTACTTTATAATTATCAATTTCGTTACTCTTAATTTCAGTCTACTCAATCAAGGGGCGTAATTCAAAACTCATCATTATCTCACCTACTCAGAAAATAATTCAAGATCACTGCACAATTAACAGCTAGTAGAGACACTATTGAAAAGACTAGGCGCACGATCAGTCCAACCCGATTTAGATGTTTTTCGTCTGAATCTAGATGTTTTTGGCTGCATCGATATGTCAGAAATTGCTATTTAGATAAGTAATTTTTTCATTTAATTTACATTGATAAATAATTGATATTTTTAATCAACTAAGGGATATTTTGATAAAATATACGCGGAAGATTAAAGTCTCATTTGCTTTATTAATAACATGATATATTTTCTGGATTTTACATATACATATATATATATATATATATATATATATATATATATATATATAGAGAGAGAGAGAGAGAGAATCTAGATATTTGTGGGTGTTTTCAAGATGTGTTTTTACTCAGTTTTTATAATTGTCCTGGATCTTCGATTTCGTTTTGAGAATTTGTTTTTAATTTTAATTTTTTTTTCGCTAAATGTATGACTCAAATTTAAATCAGCCCTTATTGAGTTTAATTAAATTACTTTTTAATATTCCAGTGAAGCAAATGGCAAGTACAACGAATATGTTGAAGACAAAGACACAATAACTGAAATCGAAGACGCAGAACTTAGAAAAGTGGACCACTACATCTACCAAGGACAACGGATCTCCATGAAATCCTCAAAAGAAGAAGAAATCAGATGAAGAATCACTTGAGATTGGCAAGCATTCGGCAAGGCAAGTTCATCCTTCAGGAACAAGAAAATCGTATTAATGCTAAAAAGAGACTGGCCCTTAAATTGAGAACCATGCAACGTGTACAAGAGAGAATCATGCTCAATATAACATGCAGGGATCACAAGACATTACAATACATCACAGGAAAGATAGGTGAATGAACTATCATAGAATCCATAAGAAAACTTGAATGGCAATTGGCTGTTAATGTTGCGATGATGGCAGACAACCACTAGACATCACGACTCACAACGAGGATCATCAGAGATCACACGCGAAACCGGGTTTGACAAAATATATGATGGCGTGACAAACTAGATAAGTTCAAAAAGTACTGGCTCCGTGACGCCTACGATAGAGAGGTCCGACGAATCTTAGGGAAGGTCCATGTCCAACGAAAGACCCTAAAAGGATACTGCTACTGATGATCTCAATTTTCAATCGTTATGGTTGGTTGTTTACACTCTGGTAGTTTAATTACAGAATTTAATACATTTTCCCATTTTTTCCCCTCAAATATTCATTAGATGAAGTATTATATCTCATTATTATTTTAAAAACCTTACGAATACTTTTAATCTTCATCTCAATTTTATTAGTTACTTTTTATCGCAACCTTTTTGCTCGAACCGATTGGCCTCCGCCAGTGAGCAAATAAAAAATGTATTACAGCAACCGTCTGAACGTAGACAAAAGCTCGGAAAGAAGGTTGAGTTTTTTGGGGTGCTATACTTGCCTCTGCTCCTAGGAGTCTCGTTGCCCTCAATTGGTAAAACAGTGCAGGCTAAACGATGCTTCCCCTTTGTTAAGGGATGTAGATATAAATCCCACCTGAAGCTTATTCTTTATTCTCCGATTGACGCTACTTTCTCACTACCGGACAGTCATCAGAAAATTAAAAAAAAATGATAATCATGTCTTTTTTCTTTACAATCGATTAAGTAAAAGAAATTCTGTTTATTTATACATGAAAATTCATATCATTCGCAATTTGCTAACCGTACTATGTACAGAAGTTTGTATGTTCATTTTTGAGTAATACTTATGCCAGAATAGTAGGTACTGCACGGTAGTACAGATAACATCCAGTGATAATAACCATCGTATGATTTTTACACCAAATTTTGTTAAGATGGGGTCTTAAGTGGAGTACTGGTGCCAATTTTCAAGTGAGTTGTAAAACAGTATGGCCAGGAGTGCTGGAACACGTAAACACGTGCACATTAGTGGCTACAGTTATTCAATAAATAGATAGATGGATGGATAAATAGGTGAAAAACTTCGATTTTTGGACAAACAGATTGTTATGAAGAGAGAAACATGATTTTTCTTAATAGCGTATTTTCCTCACTGTGCGTTCAACTTCCCCTCGCCGACTCAATCTCTTTCTTCCTCTTTCTCCTCCCCTGTATCTCTCTCTATTCCTGGGTTTGTTGAGAAAGAAAGAGTAAAGAGAAAAAAATGCTTTCCGGTTCAAAGCACACATACATGCAACATTATTTAGACAGTTTTGAATTAAATTAAATTGGGTGACCTGAGAGAGAGAGAGAAGTCAACGACAGTCAGACAGACTGACCGCACTCCCAACAAAGAGAGAAAGCTGCTATCTCAAGAAAGGGGGGCAATGAGAGAGAGAGAGAGAGAGAGAGAGAGAGAGAAATAAAGAGAAACCAACTAAGTGAAAAGAAAGACGAAGAGATTTCATTTGTTGCCTTTATCGTAACTTTTTGCTCAAACCAATTGGCCTCCTTCAGGCCACTCAACTCCTTACGAACGCTGCCAAGAAGAAAGCAACAAGCGAGAGACAGGAAGAAGCGACTTCGTCTGCCTTTGAATGACAAGAAAATGGAAGCCAGCCGCCTTTACAAATGTGAAATTTAAATCTCGATAAAACAAATCACACACTTTATCCAAAACACCACACATTTTGTATTCATTTGTTTAAATTATTCGTTTATTGCTAACGAAAAATATATATTCACTTCTGCAAGACTGATTATCAAAAAAAGAATACTGGATACTTTTTCCACTTTTAATTATTAAAAATAAGTATCCTGCAAGAGAAAAAAAAAACTCCATCTATTTTATGATAATCCGTCTTGACGTATTTTTTGCCAAATGAATGAATATTATTACATCTCAATACTTTAAATTTTAAAGTAGTAAATCAAATATTTCATTTAAAATAATACTCATGAAAAACTGCAACTTAATTTTTTTACCACCCCCTTCAAAACGTGAAAGAACAATTAAAAACAGCACACTTATAAACAAAATGAAGAAAAAAACAGACGAAAACATGAAAATTAATTAAATTGTTAAAATGTTGTGATTTGTGCGTCGTTCTTAACATCGAATCAGCGAAGGTGTGAAACTTTATGACCGGGCACCCTTCCCTACATTGTGCTAAAAATATAAGATAATAGTCGGTTTGCGGTTCGGTTAATCTATTAATTTCCAAATAAAACATTCGGCAAAAAGTGAAGAAATGAATACAAATTCGTAATTCACCTTAACATTTATATTTCAGTCTCTTCAGAACAAACGAAGCCACCCCCGCACTCTATCGGTGGCCTCTCCCTTTGCCTACTCCTCCTGTTCCTTCAGTTTCCCTCCCTTCCCTTGTCAAATTAACTTCTTATTCCCTCCCTCTCCTACTATTCCCCCTACTACCAAGACAACACCCCACTTCTGGCTTGGAATGCCGTCTATCTCTTCGGGTCACTTAATTCCTTACAAACGCATCTAACCGATTTGAATTTGACCTTGAGGAGAAATTTTTTGCCATTCATGCAACTGCCAAATTACGTCGCTGTTAAAAATAGGAATAGTTGTTGCAGTAGCAATTATATATATATATATATATATATATATATATATATATATATATATATATATAAGAATCATGTCTGTCACACCTATAGCATCGGTAGCAACCATTAGACCCTTCCCCTTGCTGTCCTCTAGTTTGACTACCAAGCACTTCCTCTCTTACCCTTTCTATCCTCTAATTAAACTAACCGATTTTTTCTTTTCTCTCCTCTCCCTACCTACCGTCTTATTAAACTACCTAACTTTCTTTTCACTCCTCTCCTTTCCTATTATGTCTTCCACACGTATAACAGTAGCAGCCACAAACCGAGCCTGTAGTTGTACACATGATAACTATCAGTGAAACGACAGGTATTGGACTAGTAATAAGTAAGAGATTTTGAATGACTAAATCTTGTGCTATGATATCAAGGCACATCAATATTTCACCCATTGATTTTTTTTTCAACTGGAATTGGGATCGATTTCCTTTTTTACAAACTCAGTCTTTTCTCTCGTTTTACATTGTGCTAATGTCTCCGATTATTAAATGAAGAATTTGTTAATTCTTATAAAGCAAATGAGGTCACCTACCGTAGCGCAATGACCTGAAAATAGTTGTCTAGCAAGAGCCATAGGTACCCATTCAATGATGTTTGAATACTGAAAATCTCATTGAAATCAGCTTAGATGTCAAGGCGGAAGTCTTCATGGTATTACCGAGGTTAGAGCGTCGGTCTTGCGAGCCACTGAGGCTAAATTCGATCTACACCGAGTGCTCTAAAATTGACACGTTCATCCAAATGCAGAAACCGTAATGGCTGAGTGCACTCAAACACATACAAACATGCAGCGTCATATCATATACATACGCACCCAGATATATAAAGGAAAACAGTTTCGGGAAAACTTCCATGATTGAAATTTACAATTTATTTCCTGCCAATGCTCACATACATCCTTATATATCGGCGGAAACTTTTCATGTTCACTTCCTACTAATGCCTCTGGGAAAGGTATGGATCTACTTCTCCTCGCGCTCTGTTGCATCAACCGATATCTTGACAAAATGTCTCATTACTGACATGCCACGATAGTTGGCAAAGAACAGAAAGGACAGTTGAGCATCTGGACAAATACTCTGTCATAATTACTTTACCTGGACAGGTTGTAACAGTTATCCCCTGTTATTCCAGCCCAATATCCCCACATCTGATCACATACCGGGCCAACCTAAGTTCAGTATTCACCTATCCTGCTGGTTAAAAGCAACCCGGTCCTGGGCTAGAGGTGTGAGTTCAATTCTCACTGTGGGCTTGTTCTTTATTTTCCGACTGCGCTGTTTAATCCTTGTTGGAGGATTACAGTCTGATTCAAACTTGTGATTAAAGGCGTCTGAAAGTTAGGATGAAGGTAAAAAGCTAGTTAAGATTAATAGTAATGTTGCAATACTTCATCATTGGATAAATTTGAAAAAGATTTTCTCTTAATATCGTTGCGTTTGAAAGTTGTAAATTACTCAGCCTTAACCATCATCATCAGCAGCAGCAGCTTTTTAGTCCGTCGTTGGACATAGACCTTCCCCAAGATTCACCAGATCTCTTTTTCTCAAGAGCACTTTCTGAATTTATCTAGCTCATCACATCATCTCACTTTCTGTCCGCCATAGCCTCGCGCCTGATCTCTGGGGATCCACGTTGTGAGTAATAATGTCCAGTGGTTGTGCGACATTCTTGCAACATATCCAACCCATTGCCATTTGAGTTTTTTAATTTCTATGATATCTAGGTCCCCTGTTGTGCAGTCTTATGATTTCTCCATGCGAGGTTCAGCATAATTCTCTCGTGTGCACGTTGCATGGTTCTCGGTTTGAGGGCCAATCTTTTGGTCAGATTTCATGTTTCAGTTTATGAAGAAATAAAACGAAGAATCACCCTAGGTTGGCAAGCTTTCGACAGAGCAAGCTCGACTCTCAAGAGCACAAATATCACACTAGTTATAAAAAGGGGTATTCAACACAGCTTTAGGTGGACTTAATGAAGTGGTTGATAAAAGCTGTTTGATTCGGTGAACTTCTAGTCACAGAGATGCACTACCGTGCGCAATTAAATATTATCTAATTCTACTGAATTATGGAACTATCTTTGCCTCTTAGATTTTTAAAACAAAAAGGTTTTTTAAAGTTCCATTTGTTGTTTGGTAAGCTCTTGCAACATGACCCCACAGTCGATGAAATAGTTTGTGTATTTGAAAATCTAATGACATGAGGTGACCTAATTTTTATAATTCAGGGATGGTCCATAAGCTTTCAGGAAATCCATTATTCATTCTTTCTAATTCTTTTTTGAGAACTTTTTCTCAAACTCCTAGAGTTTTGTCAGACAACTAAAGAGTTGCCTTCATTATCGCAATTAGTCAGATGGTATCGAGAGAGGGGAAAGGAAAGAGTAATATGATGACGTCATGTACCGTCCACCAGGAGGAGAAAGAAAGAAAGGGAAATCGGAATCGTTATGACATCCTCAGAGAATTTGTCCGTTCTGATCACGTTTTTCTGACAACGCCCTTTTTTTAGCAAGTAATTTTTCACCTGACCTCGTATCCATATTTAAGCTTGAGTCAGAGTTGAGTTTGACCCCGAAGCAACCAGTCTTGTTTATGAACAAAAAGATTGAATTTGGTCCCCACGAATTCAGTGGCGTAGAAGTTGAATCAAAAGCTTTTAAATTTATGATGTTCACAATTTCTATTCGATCGTTGCTTAGAATTTCACTTTTTACAACTTTCTCAAATGCTCTTTATATTCAAATGTTAATTTTCTTCTATATATAGATTTCACACAAAATATTGTCTACCACCAACACAGAAAAAAAAAAGAAAATAACAACTGGACGTGTTTGAAGAATATGGCACGATGAGCCATACATGAGGTTTCTATCAATGTTTGAAAATCATTTTTATAGTTATTTGTTCATAATTTCTGAATGACAAGCCTAATAATAAAACATCTGTTAACGATGAATAATCTATTTTTTGTGGAATGTAATCATACAAATCTATGGAAACAGCTTGTTTTTGATCATATCAATGTTTTCCATCGTAGGAGTATACACCTACATACTCTTCAACATACTATCAATCAATGAGAACTATGAAATTCTTTTTGGGAGGACAAAATATTGTCAAATTGTGGTACAAATTTTGTATATATATATATATATATATATATATATATATATATATATATATATATAATGGGATCGAAATTACATCCAAAATCAGAAAAGTTAAAGCTACAAAATAAAGTATAATATTGCTTTGTTTGGCAACTTTTCGGGTTTATCTGTCATGTAAAAAAAAAAACATCAACGTTGATATATATATATATATATATATATATATATGTATATATATATATATATATAAAGAAATTAATATTCATTGCTCTTGGAATAATTGTGTTTTTATGACTGAGAAATAAAGAAATTCATCAAAAATCATTTTCCGGGATAATTTTAACATTGATTTTTTTGTAAACAAGATTTTTTTTCATTTTTCTATAACAGTATATTTAGGACGGAGGTTCTATTTACAATGTAATTATGATTTTGAACTAGGTCTTCAATTTCTATCCTTCTTGCAAAACTATGGCTTCGAAGTATTTCAATTACTTCGTTTACTCCCTTAAGAATTAATTTTTCCAAAACACGAAATCGTTAACTTGATAAAATAAAAACTTCATCTTCCTGGCTCCAAACAATACATTGGAAAATCAGAATTGCGTTCCCACTATAGATTGAAGTATTATAGACACCAAATAAGATCAATAGACCACAAAAGACAATTACCCATAGAACAGAAGATTAAATTTGCAGACCAAGACTTCACTCGAGGCGCTAAATTTATCATCATAGAAATAATATAATAAAAATTGACTAATAACACCATACAGGCCCTCGGAATGCATGAAGGTAGACGGATTCCCAGGTTGAAGACCTTTTTCCCAAATGGTCCCGATAACAAACTGAACATATATCAGACTCTTCATAAAATACCAACAAATTTACTACAGCTACATAAATACACACTTCATACATTCATTCTCTTTGCAATAACTGCCCATTCAAAACTGATAACAATACTTCTACCGATTTAATGTAAACATTAACTATTACAATCATTGTAAATACTAGCTATATAAAAGATTCACTGCGAACTCAACATGCCCAAATTTTAATTATAAATGAATTCGAATTGTCCACAAATAAAACAGCTATAGCCACCATTCAAACTTCTGCATACTACAGTTATTACTATCATTCGTCTAGAGTCTAACACCATACTACATACCCCAACTCCACAATAATTTCCTTTGGCTCAGAGTGACAACAGAGCAATGAAAAGGATAGGCCCAACCCAGCAGATATCAGTACGATGAAGTAGCGTGGACAAACGAAACAGCTGAAGTCAACAAAAGAGAAGCTGACAATAAAAAAAAACATTATAAATTGAAGTCAATAATACCAACCTCCATTCATTCTCAACTTCCATTGAGGATGACTATACTGTCGAAACCGACCAGAGAATACTTATAGAAAAAATAAAATGATTATATATATATATATATATATATATATATATATATATATATATATATATATATATATATATATATAGATACATATAGATACATATATATACATATATAGAGATATAAAAGAGAGAGAGAGTCTATAAACCGACAAGTGGTGGCTTGTTTCTTTGTTTCTCTATTGCACTAACTTCTGGTGACCTCTAAAAGTCAATTTATGGTATGATTAATGCTGGCAGTTTCAAATCTCATGGAGACGGCACTACCCTATGGACTTCAAATTTCTGTACTGGTGTAATTTGGTCCCAATATTAGCATTAGCTAAGCGATGCTGTCCTCTTGCAAGTTCCCGCAGGTCAATTTAGGGTCAAAAGTACTTTTCCGCCCTAATTTGTAAGTTTCTGCTTAAGCATTCATGTATTTCCGTACGGAAATCATCGATAGCAATTATGGTCCAGTGTTTCAAGTCACAGAACATACATTCAGCGGACTTTGTTCAAACTCCGACTGAGAAAAACTTTCCTCTTAATTTTATGTGCTTTCAATATATTAGACTTTCAAACCTTCTGGAAACTTGTCGTTTGTGAGACATTTTAAAAAAAAGGTTTCGGGGGGGGGGTGTTAGGAGGTTCTATTTACAATGTAAAGATAATGTTGAACTCTTTCTTTACATTCATCGTAGGAAATCTGTTGATATGAATTTCTCTTCCTTTCAGAGCTTATGCCAGTGTGGCAGTAATTTTTTTAAGGAATCGGACCTAAACCTTACAACAAAACGTTTTTCTTAGAGTAAAAAGCCTAACCCAATCATGACAATAAATCATGGACACTATTTAATTAACGGTGATTTGCTCTGACGTGCGAACTGCTAACACCATAAGTGGGCACATAAATTCTCATTTTTGAAAAAAAAAAAAAAAAAAAAAAAAAATCATGTTTTAAGTTTTTAGGAGAGGCTACGCGGGTCCTCCTGAGGGTTGGCAGAGCTTGCGCAGATCTGATCGTGTGTGTGGGCCAACGATGGTGTGTGTGAGTTGCAAGAGTGGGCAGTCACCACTCAGGGGATGTGCATTCCCTCTCATTCTACGAAATCTTTTAAAACTATCTTTTTTTTTCTTGTGTTGATTTTTTTCTCGGGCAACGCAATGTATGTCGCATAAAAAACGCAGTCGACTCAATAATACAGCCATCATACGGCTTATTCAGTTCAGATGATGTAATGGTTAGCACGTCCGTAGAAGGATCCGGGTTCGATTCCCAGTATGAGCGGTAAGTGTGGGGGAAACTCTTCATTTAGACGAATTTCTCTGTGCATTCAGCAGCTAACTGAGAACACCTTGAGTTTGTGTGATTTGAAGGGGGTGGGATTGGGAATGGAGTCCTGTCCTCCCCTATTCGAAAGAATAATACCGAACAGAAGAGGACCTTTCGGTTCCCTTCTGGCTGTCAGCGCAGTCGACTTGGACGTCCATCGATTGATCTTATCTTCCCATCGACCGAATTCGTTGTGTCACTGAATATAACGATTAGTATGGACGACACGTATGACGTACCCGTCCGATAAATTGTAACCGTGATAGCATAGGTTATAAATCCTAACCGTAATATCTCGGTGTACATGAACAAACTTTACGTGAGGAGTAAACAGATCAAATTGAACGAACTACTTAATATTGATCTTCTTACCCTCTGATTAAACCAACGAAATTTCCCTTCTGTCCGCTCTCTTCCTATCCTCTTGGTGGACAACTTGACCATTCTCCTACCTTATTACCGGAAGCGTAACATTCGAACGCAGGTGGGAACAAGCAACGTAGTATTCTTTTTATTTCGGTCCGTTTAGAAAAAAAAAAATCTTTTCATGGTGAATCCGTTCTACAAGCTTTCCCCTTTCATGCTGTTCTCGATTGTCGTCGCTGGACAGTTTGTGATTGCGACCTTCGTTGTCAGGACTGTGTGATTAATAACATTTACACAGAGGATGAGAAGTGCAAACATTCACTTATTGCTTGAAATACCATTTAGCAAGAACTGATAAGAATCCTTCCTCTACCAATCATTTTTCTCTTCTTGCTTACCGTCCTTTCGATTCTCATTCCGTTTTAATCTGTCTCTATCTTCTCACTCCTTTTCCTTTCTCACCTTTTCCTTATTAGTTATTTCCCCTCCTTTATCTTCTCTTTTCTCCCCCCTTCTTTCTTCACTTTTATTATCTCCCTCTCTTTTTTTTATCACTATTCTCTACCACATTTCTCACTTTCTCTTCTCTTTACCCCACTTTTCTCTTGTTTTCGTACTATTTTTCATCCTTGTATTATATCTAATTTAAAAAATAATTTACCCCTGCCAATGAATTTGGAAGAGGAACAATGTATTCACTCATCTTTCTCTCTATCTCTCTTTGTATGTCTGCCCACCCGTCTGTCTGTTTATCCATACAATATCTCCAAAAGTTCTCTATGAACTTCAATGACATTTTGTTGAAAGTTCAGCCATGTGCCTAAGGAGAATGGGTTAAATTTCAAGGTGGATTCGGGATTTTGTTTATAGTTGCATCCCCTACATCGTGGCTATACGTCGACTGAATAACTTGAAAACATGCACTTCAATGAAATTTCTCGAAATTCCGTCATGTTTGTCCTCAAAATATTAAAAAAAGTACTTATTGAATTTCAATGACATTTTGTTGAAAGGCTGAGGGAGAAATGGTGAAAGGATTTTTTTTTTACAGTTACCTCACCTGCATCATACATGTACATGAACAGAGTTTCATTCAGTTTTTAATGACAATGGCGTTGACAGACGTGGTTTCAAGTTTTCTTTGTCTCACTCTTCTGCCTATTTTTCTCTCTCTCCTGGTCTTTTTCTTGCTCTCATCTTACCCCCCTCTTTATATATAACTTCTCCTTTATTTCCTCTCGTTTATCTCTCATCGTCGTTCTCTCTTTATGCCCCCTCTCTCACACACACACTCTCTCTCCTTTTTATGTTTCTGCTTCTCTTCGTTTGCAGTTTTAGGTTCACTTTGATAAGCGGCTGGGACATTAAAAAATGTACGTATGCGATTTGGAATCGATAAATCATGAGAACAACTCAAGATACGAAAACAAGATACTTTTTCGTTATATTTACTCCGGTCATTTTGCTTTGTTCGACCATTTCGTGGATCCCCACGTTCGTTCTGTCTTTTGTGCGAAAATTACCGTTTTGGTATCAATGGAATTATATCAATGGTCCACCGTGAAGTTACATAAACCTTTTTTCATTTAGACAACGATCTGAACAGATAGTTGGCCATTCAGCGACTTACTCCTTAATAATACCAAAAAGCGTTTCTGCTGTTCGATAGTAACGAATAGCAGCCTGTGGAGTTAACACACAAAAAGTGGTGCTGATGTGGGGATCGTTGAAATGGAGACATTAGGTGCAATGAGTAACGTACAGATAACGAAGAAGTACCGAAAAATGCTGTCTATTGTGAACAGTTTATTTTGTCTTTCTTCCTCGGCTGTTTTTACGTATTTAACAAGATCTAGATGCTTTCAAAAAGCAGGACTTTATCTTAGCATTAACTTATTTTTATATCCATAGGTTGAATATTTCAATTTACCAAATCAAAAATGTTTAATGCTTTATTAAAAAAAACTACAACTCTACATCTGACGGCATAGATTAGAGCGGAAGAAATCTAATCTCAATCAAGAAAGCTTTATTCAGGCTAACTCTGATTTAGTAAAGCCATTTATAGAAATCAATATCCCCCAAAAGATATTTATTAACATAAGCACTTAGTAATATCTTAAATGTTTCTATAATAGATGAGGCATAGTCAACCATTATCAATTTTTGACAATTATTTCTTTGATTTTAATTTTTAGTGTCTTTTTATGTCTTTTCATTCGATCTTCAGTACTATTCGCCATCTGGGGTCAATGTTAACGCGACGTGTTTATTTTGACGTTGGCGAGAGAGAAATAAAGTTGATGAAAACATGGATGAAAACGAAATAGATACAGGATTAAAAGGATTGGAATACTTGCGTGTAAAATGAAAATGCAGTATTATGGCGTTCAATACGGACATTCAGATATGTAAAGGAGTGGATAGGTTTAGAGATCAACGAACTATTTCTAAAAATGAACGTGCACTGAGAACAAAAACAGCATGAAATAATATAATATGATGTAGCACTTACATTGAACGCGATCTGGGTGCGTACCGTGGTGCATTCATTGGCAAGGTGACCCCGCAGACCATTGAAATGGGAGAATAAAAACGGAGAAATAATGCGACCGACATCTGAACGTTTGAACACCTCGATTTTCTTTTGAACTTAATGATTACAGTCGAAAAAGGTTTTTTTTCAATACATGAATTTTTTTCTGACTTTGTACATTTGATTTAATAGCGTTCCCGACTGACTGGTTGTAATCGCATTTCTTAGACTACAGTGCTTTTGTGAGAAAAGAAAAAACTGAATTTTTTTTTTCATAGGTTTTCAAACTTGTTGCACCTCCACAGAGGATCCATTTTCACTGTTAGGGGTATCGGGCTTTTCGATGTCAGAATGTTTGAAGCCACAGTAAGGAAAGCTATTCTGGACAGTCTTGGCACCCGTTCTTCTTTGAAAGGCTGCTCGTAACAGAGAATGTTTAAAGCGGATACTATACTGCATGATTGGCATTGAATAGGCATTGAGTGATTCAGTAATGACTAAGCTGGAATTTAGTTTATAATATCTTTTCCTTAACCTATAAAAAGATGAATAAAGATAAGCAAAGACAAAACACGACGCCCATAACTGATTGTTTTTTTTTAATCGGCTTTTTAAATGGTGTTGTATTTAAGGGAATGCGATTACAACTCATCAGTCGAGAGATCCATTAGAATAAATGTACAAAATCAGAAATAAATCCACTTGTTAAAACAAACCTTTTCGGCTGCAATCATCGAGTTTACCTGAAAAAATCGAGATTTTCTCGCGGCCCATTACAATATTGGTTACCCACGAGCAATAAAAATGAATCAATGCAGGTTGATCTGCCAAAGCACACTATCTATCTATCTATCTATCTATCTTTTTGTCGTTTACCGAGGAGCGACAGTGAGCAGGTTAGTTTCGTAGGCATTTGCTAGTGTAAATTTTGATCGTCGCTGGTTGATCCGCTCTTGTAGTCCTGCACTAGACTAAGTTAGGCTTAGGAGATATCTACGTAGCCCGCTAGTCCGGCGCAGGATAATGGTTTGTAGAGGACAAATAAAGGAAAAGAAGGTTGCTTGGTGGTAGAGGTAGTATTGTATTTTCCACTGGCACCAGTGTAAACATGAGGCAGGATTTCAAATGCTGATTTACCAGTGCGCATCTATTTTCATGTGGTTTTCTGTTCAGTCATAGATAAGTCAACCATAAAAAATAATAACGACACACACACACACACACACACACACACATATATATATATATATATATATATATATATATATATATATATATATATATTGTGTCATCCACAGACAGCTGTTTCGTTGTATTACAACTCTTCAGTGTGGCTATAGACTATCCATTATCCCATCCAGTACCACGGGGTAGGTTTAAAACCTTCGCTTCAGACCCGGAGGCTGGTATCCTCCCTCTACTCCATAGAACTGGATGGTCTGTGAGGTTGAATTTAAGCGATATATTTATTTATCGTATATATTCCTCATCCACCAGAACGCTTCATTCCATGTTGGAAGAGCATATATATATATATATATATATATATATATATATATATATATATATATATATATATATATGGAGAGAAAGAGAGAGATGAAGAGATGGAATAGACGAACAGAATTCAAACCACGGCTGGGACAGTTTGCATTCACTTTATACTAATACCCTTGAGAAGGGCGTGAATTCACTTCTCGTTCCAGCTGAAGGACTCCAACTGCCTCGCTATTTACCCATAAATAGCAAGGTAATTGAAGTCCTTCAGTCCTGTAAGATAATCCATCTTGGGCGTCGGGCTAGTATCCTCAGCATCGTAAAGAAACTACAACTGCTACAAATATAGATTCATGGATCGGTCAAGAAATGGAGCCCGTATCATATGACGCAAAACAACTCCACTGAGCTGAGGAATCGTCGATTTTGTACGTACTCAGATTTACTAATTGGTAAAAGTGGAGGCATCGTCGGGTGGTGCCAAAGTTGGTAGGGGGTCTGCAAGCTGAAATCCTGGTTTTTGCCCAGACTTGAAAACCGAAAGGCCTCAAGGCGCCAGTGAGAAATATAATACCAAACTGGCTCTTTGGTTAGTTGCGTAGATACAAACAAAGGTCTATGCGTACGAAGCGACTTTTATATGTATGCATACAAACAGGTTACGATAAACAGAGATGGAGAGGCTCAGATGAATAGACGGGTATAGTAATAGATGTAAACCGATTGAGATCGATGGTGTACTTATCCCATAAGCCGTTGAGAGTGACCTTGATTTCTACCGAGTTTTCCAAAAGTGCAGTCTTGAGACAGCATAGACGGATTATTTATGTCAGTCTGTTCATCCATATTTATCAAAGTCTGTTATTGACTCTACAGAGGAAGCCGCGTATTGGAGTCACTTTGGGACAGTTACATTAATCGCTATAACTTTACTGTTATCTTATTGGATTCATTGTTTTAAACAATTATACATTAAAAAAGATAATTGTATCGAATGACTGTAGCCCCACAAATGGCCTGACCAACCAACCAACCAAGTAGGCCACAGATTATTCTCTCTTTGAGTTTTTGTCTCTATGTGAATGTTTATGTGAGACTGCAATTTCGAGTCTTTATGGTCTTTTTTGACCGACAGTCTTGTGCTGGTATTCCATTTTTTTAAAAGATAATTTTAGATAAATGATCATTTTTTTAGAGATAATTTTAGATATCTTTTTACATGATTAGTACACGTGCTGACTACGATGTTTCGTTTATGTGAAGCACGGATATTATCATATTGAATATAATTTTTGATTCATTTCAAACAAAGGAAAAATCTGATTTTTATTCTAATAGCCATTAGATAACATCACAATTGATGATTACAAATGGCTTCCTCCGTATCTTTGCCTTTTATATATATTATCTATTTCAGTTAGTTCAGCTCTCTCTCTCTCAATATATATATATATATATACATATATATATATATATATATATATATAATGGTGTCATCTACAGACAGCTGTTTCGATGCATTACATCTCTTCAGTGTGGCTATAAGACTTTCCACTATCCCATCCAGTACCGCGAGGCAGGATTGAAACCTTCATTTCAGACCCGGAGGCCGATATCCTACCTCTGGGCGGTCAATAAGTAAGGCTGAATTTAAGCGATATATTTTTTAATTAAGCAGAAATTCCTCATCCACCAGAGTGCTCTATTCCTATGGAAGAGCATTGCATAAGCTTACAATGGATGAGTTACCTCACTTAAAGAGTGCTCAAGCCTAGTGAGAGAGAGAGAGAGAGAGAGAGAGAGTGAGAGAGAGAGAGAGAGAGAGGGGGGAGAGAGAGAGAGAGAGAGAGAGAGAGAGAACAATTCATGTGCAAAATATAGATCTATTTACATGACAATGACGTATTCATAGTATGAAATTCGCACAGAAATTAGTTCACTTCACATAGCTGAACAGGAAGGACATAAATGCGAAGTAATCTGCTAATTGCATGTTTTTTCATTTATTCTGCAATTAATGTCTAATGGGACAAATGTATCCCATCATGATCTTGGTTCTTCAAATAATGGAAAAATGTTTTTTAGTAAAATAATATTTTTCTCCAACCATAGATATAAATCAACTGTCCCTTTAAGAGAAATCAGGTATTAAATGCCTCAAGTGGCTAGTCTTGCAATTCTTAATACAAACGTGGTCAGGTCAGAGATTACTTTCAGCTACCAAGTAATCAAGCAAAATCTATCCCATTTAACCTAATATACACCCATTGCCTTTAAATAAACTCACCCTAGTCAGATATTTGATTGTAAGCAGAAGATAAAAGGTGTCAATATCCAATCAAACCAACTCACTAAGGCGCGTGTAGCACTGGAGATTCTATATTTTGTACGTGGATGGTTCTCTGTTGTGCTGCAAGTAGTAAGTGTTTTACAATTTGATTTTAAAACGTGTGCATTGTACGTCATAAAATACGGTACCTCCCTTCAGGGAAGGAATTAGATTTTGGGAACAAGGTAAACGGTAAGGCTCTGTCAAGGATTTACGAACGGAGAACAAAAAGGGGTCCATCAGGCATGAGCGAAGTGAACCCGTGTAGCTGGGGGTTGCAGGCCACTGTAACCCCACATAGGTATTAAAAAAAAAATATGACTAATATCAGTGTCGGTAATTGAGAAGTAAATGTACTTCACCCTCTTATCCCGTTTCCTCTACTGCATTTCTTTCGACATCAAATACCAATTCAGTGTCAATTTTCTGAAAGATGGGCGAGAGCTTTTACAATAATATGAATTGGTCTTTTGTATTGATGGGATTGAAAACAAGAACGCATTGTATTAAAACAACATTTTTTTTTCCTAATCTGTTCTTTGTTTATTTCATTACTTGATCGCAATACTCTAGACGTAAACTTCGTGGGAGACGTGATTGAGTTGAGACACCTGATTTCACGGAGTGTAGTTAGTTGATTGTAATCCTTTTAAGACTCGTAACCTCTAAAACTCTTCCTTTCAAGGCCGAGAGCGATTAGCACCACGTCTTATCGATCATTACCGAACAATCGCGAATGTTAACGGTCATCGACTGTTGGCGAGATGAATCCATAACGCCTTGAACATTTTTTTTTTGCTTTGTTTATATCGCATTTCTTGGCAGAAACGTCGATTTATTATTATCCTCTCCGTTGAGTTTTCACAGCTGTAGTATCAGGTTTGCTTCCAATGGAGTGACAGCAAGTCTTCTCTATAATCCAGCGCTCTCTCCAGTATCCGCGGCTGATCTCAGTTGAGCCGTTGTCTATCTGGTCTCGATTCTTCCTCGATTCACGTCTAAGCTTTTTGGGTCCGTCCCCTATACTCCAACAACGATTGACACTACTGTTACATTCATGTTCCATAATTCCCCCAGTTATACTTTTACTAACCGGGTTCGTGGAAATTCCAAAGGTGTAAACACCCACCATTGTTACCCTCGCATATATATTTCTGAAATTGAAACATACAATTTTGTCATAGTGATTTATTACCAATATCGGGTGTATCTATATAGACTGTAATAAGCAAAGGGAAATCAAACTAATATATCTGTTGTTCAGGAACCAAAACCGTCACCAAAGTTCCAAACATAGGTTTCTACAGCTTTCAAGTTGGTCTGGCTGGCTATGTATTTATGCATGCATCAGGCGTACAGGCAGCATCAATTGAGGTAGAGGGCTAAAAATTTAAACATTTACTCCTTATCATGTTTATGAAAAAAAATCTTTCTTTTGAAAATTCAATTTAAGAGTCGAAATGTAGACTGAAATTTGAAATCTAGACTCTATGTGCGCCAATGCATCTCATAGTTATCACAGATTTTTAAGCACTGGACAACTAGCAGTTTCTCTTTCTTTCCTCCCTGTTGAGTTTACAGCCATGGGCCATATCAAAATCGTACGGTATTCTAAACTCTCGTGTCCTCAATTTTAGGCCGAGTCACTGACCACTGATCTATAACTGAAATCACTGCGACATACGACGTGTAAACGTCGGGGGAAAACATAGCAAAGGGCCTGCACAACTTCAGTTAAACGTTGCCTCCTTAACTCGTCTACAAGCATTCACTAAAATTACCTTCTGTAATTCTCAGATTAGACTCTATCATCCCAAGAATTGTTCGAACTATTGATACATCTGTTGTCTACACAAACCAGTCCTGTTGGAGATTATATCTCTCTCTTAAAAATTATAATTCGACTTTCTGTAACGAGCTGTAATTTATTTAATGATCTCAGCTTCGTTCACGAAAGATACCAAAACCCTAACTGCTTGAAATATTCGGGCTACTATCCCTATCTTTATTATTTTGATCTCCACGTTTCGGCTGGCAGGCTTTCTGGCTTTATTCATTGTCTAAAATCTTTTTGTTCGGACTTCATATCATTCTTCTGTTTGGATTGTAGCGTCAACAGTTTTCACTGAGTGACCAAAATTCGGGGTTTAGCCCTATTAAGCCAAGCTTAGTTGATGTCTAAAACGTAAATAAATCCGTGGTGTTATTTATATGATGTCTATGTATTCGAAATATTCACATCTGATTGCAACTAACAATATTGTGTGAGAGGATAATACTTCCTTACAGCAAAGAGGAAAGAAAATACACTCTCTCTGATCCTCTATGTTTTGTGAAGCATGAAACATTGTTGGAGAAATTTTTAGATAACTGGTTAGATATCAACCTCGAGCATCGACCCTTCCTACTTGAGAGAAGGAGGACAATTTCCACTTTAACCAAGTTTCGGGTTTATAAGACAAATTTCTCTTCCTGGTGTCTCGAATTGCATGATTATTTCGGATTAAAAAAAAAAAAAAAATGAAAATTTCTATTTACGCGTGTACATAATCAAGTCCGTAGTCTGATGACGAAAAATAATTCAATTCACATTACAAATATTTTACAACTTGATTCATAATTTTCCTTTCTTGCCAATGCGATTAACCCGTTGCTTCTCCATTATTCACTCTAGTAAAACATTATACGGCGAAAATTCCAGATAACAAATCAGCCAATATCTGTGTCAGGACTTATTGATCCACCGTGGTGTTTTCAGTTTAGTATGGCTCAAATGTAGGGCGCTCACAACAGGAGTAATTGTCTGCCAGATTAGCTTACAAACCATTGCTTGAAAGCAAGACGCCATTTAGTATTTTTACTTTCGTTTGTTTTATTACTGAGTTTTGGTCGATGCACTTCATAGTCTTCTTAGTACCACTGTCTAATATTATCATAAAGAGTTTTGTTAATTATTATTCTTGTAATGTTTTTGAATAGTATGTTCGGTATTGTTGCCGCCATTCGACTGATTTATGTAGCATTCTCCGAGTAGAATTGCTAACGTCAAATACCATTTTTTAAATCAATTTTCACCAGCGTCCAAATGAGAAAAGCTCACTGATCCATACCAAAAAGAATGGGTATTTAAAAAAAGAAGGCGACGAATTTCGTGTTATTGAATGTAATGTATAAACTCGAACTTCTGTAGGTGTTGCAAAGGTCAGTTTTATGTCGTTGGTTTTTGTACCAGTGCGTCGATATCGAAATGAAAATCAAAGACATTGCAAGTTGCTGTAAGTTTTCAGATTGATTTAGCCGTAAACACAATCATTGAAAAAATAAACAAAACTCCACTCTGAAAAATAATGTCTGAGCGCGAGATATTCACCTGAGCAGATCTTAAAGACAATAGAAAACAGCGAAAGAAAACTCAGTGTTTTTTTAGGGGGTAGGAAGGGAAATATTTGTTACTTTTGAAATGTCGTTTTTTCACATCATAAAGAATAATGCTAAAAGTGAAAGATTAACTTACGCAATAGCATTCTTGGCGGAAACAATCTAAATATAGATACGATTCGTTAATACGGGTGGTTTTTGAGCCCTTAGAAGCAATGGTGTCTTGCCTTCCAAAGAAATTGAATTAACCTGCTAAAAACATTATCCAGAGTCCCATTAGTACACACGAAAATTTCATGGGGATATGTTGTATATTGTTTTCGGCAGGCCGTCATAGACAGACAGACGGACGGACTGACAGACATTTGTTGAATTATAATGAGATTTTATTTTTCTTTCCTTTTCATCTCATTTTGTCTTTGATGTTCTCATTACAACACTCAGGTCGATTTTATATTCTACGACCGTTAAGAAAAAAGTCGGAAATAAAGAATAAGATTTTAACACAACACAAATGATATGCGGAAAAAATATAGCAAAATTAATAATTCTAAGGTTAAGTTAACGACTTATAGAATCTAACGAGCACTCTAGGCCACATTCTCCTTACCAGCTGGGTCGGAAACTCCTCTCGACAGGCCGGACTGAATCAGGTTTTAGGACTTGATAATTACCCAATAGAAAGAATCAAGGTCATTACAAATGTAAGCATTAATGTTTTTCACGATACGGTTGCTTTAAATTTTTAAGTTAAACATTTCTGATGGTATTCCCCACAAACGTCAAATATACCATATATATTGACCAATATACCAATATATTGACGGCTTGCACAAGTATGCATATTTAAACGCAACTTCTATGTTCTAAAGCAAGGATTCCCATTTTTTTTTTAACCATCAACCCCTTGTCGGAATATTTGATCCCTTATCGACCTACAGGCATGTACAAAGATAAATAAATGAATAAATAAATAAATAAATAAATAACAGGTCTTGTCAATCATCCAATTGAAACAGCCACGTGACCGATGTCTTCTGGCGGCATGTCTTGCTGGGGGTGATCAATTAAAAAATGAGGAATGTGGTGGTGATCAATGGATTAAAAAAGTGATAAAAAAAAATCAGTGATTAAAAAAAACTGTTTAGAGAAGAATTGAAAGAAAACAAAAAAAATAATAACATTTTTCTAGAGGAGTAGATATTCAAATTTTCAGCCCTCTAACTTCATTGGTCCGGCCTGTGTGCGTAATACTTAAATAGCCAGCCAGATAGACCTACTAAAAAACTGAAGAAACTTATGATGACAGATCTGGTTGATGGCGTCTTATAAAGCGGATGTTCAGTTTTCGTATGCGCTAGTGATTGAAACTGCGGAGAAACCCCAGCTTTTCATTGTGGTTTTAGACACTGGAGCAGCCACTTCCGGTCGTCTTTCCGTATGGCTATTGTATCAACAAAACATGTTTCAATTAAACAGAATTAAAAAAAAAATAAAGACAAAAAAACAAACTAGACAGAACTTGGAGAGTGCATACCTCAATCAACACCATTGTCCTGGGGGGGGGGACCAATTATGCACGGATCCGCCTAAAGATTTAATCAGTTCTTCCATAACCTATCGTTGACCCTCGAAGAGAATATCATTGAAATTCATCGAGAACTTTTGGGGATATCGTGCGGACAAACAAGAAATTTTTAGCGATATTATGTGTGTTGGAAAGATAAATTCGATGTAGGGGAGATAATTGTGCATGGAAATCAATTTAATGGAAATCAATTCTTAACTTTTGGAGATGTGCGGACAGTCATGAGAGTATACAAGAATGTAATTGGAAAAAAAAGAACGGAGAAATATCACTCAATCAGACAAAGATTCCTAGATCCGCTCCAAAATTTCACCACCTATTTCTCATCCCATTGCCCACCTTTCCACACAAAAAAAATTAATCGAAATCCATCCTGTACTTTCGGAGTTATCGTGTGGACAGATATGGACTATTGACGATATCATGTTATTAAAACATGTAAATACGAAGCAAGGGAGGTAATTGAGTATAGATTGATCCACTCCAAACTTGACTCTGCTTTTCATTGTAGTTTTAGTCCGTATGGCTGTTGTATCAACAAAACATGTTCCAATTAAACAGAATTAGAAAAAAATAAAGACAACAAAAAAAACAAACAAAACTAGACAGAACTTGGAGAGTGCATACCCGACTGCCCACCCATCTCCTCCGGAGATATCGTGTGGACAGACGAACAAACAGATGCACAGTCGAACGGACTCATAGACGAACAGACGTGACCAAATTTCGAGGTATACTAACGATATCTAAATGAGATATTTCCACCTTTTCCCATACGCTTGAAATTCATCGATAACTTTTGGAGATATCTTGCATTCAGGAAAAAAAGCAATATTATGTATAACTACGATATAAGGGGAGGGGTAATTATGCAAGGACCCGCTCCAAAGTTCGAGTGATTCTTTCATGGCCTATTGTCCAATTTTCCACAAAATTCATTGATAACCTTTGGAGATATCGTGTGGACAAACAGGAAGTTATGGCAATATTATGTAGTCTGGATATATAACTACAATGTAAAGGATATGATTATGCATGGATCTGCTCCAAAATTAAACCTGTAACCCGTAGCCTAGTCTACAACCCAACATATAATGAATAGAAATTAATTCCTATCTTTCGGAGATATCGTGTGTACAGTCTTGAACGCATACACAAATGTAATTCGAAAAACAAAAAAACAAGAAACGAAAAATATCTTTTAATCAGAAAAAAAACCCCTCCTGGGTCCGTCTCAAAATTTTACTACTTCTTTCGTACCCGACTACCACCCATCTCTTCTGGAGATATCGGGTAGACAGACAAACAATCAGACGCACAGTCGAACAGACTCACAGACGCGACCGAATTTCGAGGTGAACTAACGATATCTAAATGAGAAATGTGTACCAACAAGTTGTATTCTAGGTATTTTTTTTCTCATACTGATATCAGCTTTCAATCCCGAAATTTTAATAAACCCCACCCAGCATTTATCGACCCTTCCGTTGATTCCAAAATATTCATTAACCCTTTCAACAGTCTCGTCGACCCTAAGGTGTCGAAATCAACCACTTTGCTGATACCCCTGCGAAAACCCTAGAAATGATTTTATAAGGAAGAAATTAATTTTGATTCTAAACATCACTGGATCATAACCAACAGTGCAGATTAATTTATACGTTGTCTGAAATTCTGAGATGAAGTATTCCAAGAATAGTATTCTCAACGTCGCAGTTATTCTTCAGGCTTTTCAGCATATGAGTTTTTTTTTCTTTTTTTTTTAGATGTATGCTACATTCGGTCAGATCTTTATTGTTGTCGAATGTATTTTATCTTATCTCGTTATTTGATCTCGCCATGTCTCAAGTAAAAAATTGAGAGATACAAGTTTCACCTTGACATGGAACGTTATGAATCTTGAAATCGTCAAACGTCAGGAACTGCAACCCCCCCCAAAAAAAAACAAAAACAAAAACGAAACACAATTACTATACTTCCTCTGGTCCAATGACATATGATAGTATACAATAATAAGTTCCACCCTTTAGCTCCTGTAAAGTAAACATAGAAATATCTCAATAGGGTCTTCTTTTTGCTGGAAGATAAAATACACTCACAAGAAACTGATGACTTTGCGTATTATGTTTCTTCTAAGAAACAGGTCTCACAAATCATATACCAATATTTCATCTTTTGCTTTCTTTCTCTGCTCTGACAACAATAACAACACCACCACCACCACCAACAACAACAACAACAACAGCAACAACAACAACAACAACAACAACAACAACAACAACAACAATAATAATAATAATAATAATAATAATAATAATAATGATAATAATAATAATAATAATAATAATAATAATAATAATAATGTATTTCGCATATAAAGAAATTCGTTCGTGCATTATTAAGGGAAGTAACTTATTATAAATTACTCATCAAAAAAGGTTTACTTCCCTTGGTTTATTTATTCATCAGTCTATAAGCGGGAATTCCTTTGTGCCTTTAATATATAACTCCAACATACCTTTAAATAGGTTTTAATAGTAGCTGATTAGCGTCATGAAGCCATTAACAGTCCATCAAACACGTAGACAGGATGGGACTATGCTAATACAAACATTGAAAGTTGAACCTAGAGTTTACGATATCATTGTACTCGGCTAAGATAAAATTAATGAGGTGTCCTGGGTTGATAAAATCAACTATAAATGTCTTGCTTCTGAATACTTTACAAGTAGTAAATTATTCGATATTATAGAAAGACAGGTAGACAGACACACCCATTCAGATGTAAGTAGATGTGTGTATGTGTACATATGCTGGTTTTATTAAGAACGATTTATAAGGATTGTTAAATGGATTTTAGTTTTCTTCGCGAACAATATGATGGATATTAGGGTTAAGTCCATGCAAAAATTGTCTGTTATCTTGAGTTTTACTCCTTTCAACCATAGTTTTGTTCATTATCAAGAACATGAATTATGATTGTTGTAATTTATAATTTTGAATTCTAAAAAATGTATTTTTATATGCTTTGCATCTCTGCATATGTCATGAACACAGACATTCTATTTAAAAAAAAAGGCCCGTTTAAGGTCACATGACTGCAACTTTGCCTGTGGACCGGAATATCATAAAAAATTAAATAAGATTTTAAAAATCTCGCCTCTTGGCTGAAGGATATTTCGTTCGATGCAGATCTTTTTTTTTTTGTTTTTAGATAAATAATTTCAAGTATTTTTTTTCCAATTAATACTACATAATATCATTGGGTCATCCAAAGTATCTGCTGAATATAAATAGCGGTATTCTGATCCTGTATATTATGTTGGGTAATATGAACTCAAATAGCAGTGCGGCGGTGTGTCCAACTTACGAGTAAAATATTTTATCATTAATGAGCCAGAGAAGTCATAAACAATATTGGTTTCTCTTTATAGGTTTTTCGGGTCAGTGTTATTCATGACGATGAGGTCAGATACTTCAAATTTTTCTTAAGCGTTAAAAATTTATATTTATAATCGTTGTCTCATCTTGTTTGTAATTGAGAGAAAAGGTTGTACGTTCTTTAAAAAAAGAGCTGGTAAAAGTTTGACTACTTGAATTGACTAAGATATCGAGGAAGGGGACTTTATTGGGGATAGGTAAAATGGAGGACAGAATTACTCTCGAAAGCTTATTTAAGTTTTTTAAAAAGTTTGTCTAATTTTCTGACTAATAAGAAAACATCATCAATATATCCGACATAGATTATAGGTTCAGTTAAATTGATAAAGATTTTGTTTTTAAGGTAGGACACATAGTAATTGGAAAATAAGGGCCCACGGATGACCCCAAACATTGTCGTCGATGTTGACGTTTTAGATTCTATATTGTGTAGGGGAGGGTTGTAAATGACCGTTGGTTGTACGTGGCGAGAAAATGTTGGTGAAGATTTTGGTGAAGGATTTAGCCTCCAAGCGGTGTGATTGTTCGCACCATATGCTGACGTCACTGGAAATGTGGAAAGAGGGCGATGTATGGCTACCATGACAACATGGAGGGCATGCACGCCAAGTATGATTGTGGACGCGGAGATTATGCAGAGTTAAGACGACACATATAAGTATTTAGATAAACAAAATAAACGTACATTTAATGTATAAGATTTATAATAATAAAGGACTGAAAATGGAATACATATAATGAAAAACATTCATACACGCGATCGTGTAGAGAAGAGAAGAGGCCTGTTCAGTTGAGAGAGTTATCCCAATACGTAAAAAAATGAAATTTAGGGAAGAATAAGTATTCAGGGGACACGTGACATAACGGATCTAATGTCGTTTGGTTTATCTATCGAATGGAGTCTGATCAGTAGAACCTCTTATAATGAGTGGTAAGTTTTACCAAGCTAGATTATCAAAAGGTAGTTAGTTCAGATTCAGAGCAAGAAGGAGCTTGAAGGGGCAAAATAGTAAGTGCAGCGTTTGCATTGTCGCCTCAGATATTTCAAGTTAAGTAGTTGCAGTAATTGCATTTCGTAGCTGTAAAGTTCGAATCGTGATTTCTCACATTGAAGAAGATTGGTGACAAAAGACGATGTATATAGTCACAGTCAATGAATAGAAACTACGCCGATCACGAGTTTAGAGAGACGAAAATGCAGACGGTAACCGGCTAGAGAGCCAGGTCAAATAAGCAAATGAACACGTGCGTTCAGGGTTTTTATGGGGAGTCGTCGTAGGAAGTGACGTTTTAGATATTTAGCCAAGAGTAGAATTTCGTACTAAATCTTAACTAGAAGTAAAAGGCGCGCCACAGACAAAAGGCATTTTTCAAAGAGAAAATACAATGGAGGAAGAATCCTTCGAGGACAATGGGATTCGGGATGATCTAAAAAGACGGTGGGAAGTGGTCTGTTTTCCAACGAAGCTGCGATTATGCAAAATATTGTATTGAGGTCACACATAATCTCCTACGGTTGGCCTGGGTACAATGGCATTCCATAGATACCCGGTAAAAATTACACGCATTTGACTGTAATACAGTTAAAATTGTGTGAACCAAAATGACATGAAAATCCATACACAAAATATTGTGTGTATATTATACCCAAAAGCAAAATGAAAAGAATGTTTGGAATTTAGGAAATTTTGCTTCAGTCATACCTTTCGGAATCTTTATGGTGTGAAGAGATGAAAAGACACAAAAGAAAATGTATATTTTCCAAATTTATTTTGACAATAAAACATCATTATTTATAATATTGTAAGTAAGTATTTAAATAAATTAGTCTCTCATATCATAATCTTATGGTTCATTACATCCTGTAAATAAATATAATCTTGTCTATAGATAAATAAACAAAATTACATTTCATATTGTTATGGTTCACATACTTTAAAGATATCCATTTTGTAAAAAGAACTGAATGCGAAAATCCTTTAGCAGTCGATACGAACGCAAACAGTGTAGCTTGAAAAGTTTCCCGATTAAATATAACTAAATCTTTGCGGAAGAAAAAACAACGTTTGTTGACTTTCGAATCAGGAACGCATTTATCGTTTTTTCCCCTTCTTCTTTTGAGTGCAGGATTTGGAAAAATTCATTAGCGGAATTAACATTATATTTAGTTGGTGAGAACAGTATTGTCACATGGTTTATTGTTTTTTTTTTTTTTGATAGTTAGTAAACTGGGAGAAGATGGAAGATATAGGAGAAATAGTTAAAATCTTTTTTTCTACCTTTCCATATAGGTAGCCTGGAAAGGAATCTCCGACAATTTTATTGAGTATTGTACATTTGCTATGCTATCAGCAGTCACCATTTTATTGAATTTGAAGTGGTCGGTGGTATTTTTCCCAAAACTTGGTGTTATCATGGAAAATACTCTGCAGGTTGGAAAATGTGATTATTTCGGTTTTATATTACAACAAAAATTGATGATAGGTCCATGCTATGCGAAGGGAGGTAACTTGATATAATCTACTATTATGTAGAGTTGAATTATTTCCCATTTTTCCATGGACGGATTTAGTTGTTAGATTTAATTTGGCTGTACTTGGCTAAGATGAAATAGATGAGAATCACAGGTTTGATGATTTTAACGATTAATGTCTTGCGACATCATACAAATGCAAATACGCATGCACATGCATAGACAGACCAATATGCATATATCTGTATTCACACACACACACACACACACACTCACACACACTCACACACATACACACACACACACACACACAAACACACACACACACACACACACACACACACACACACACACACAATCGCACACACACATATTGTCACAACCATCCTTAACTAACACAAAACAATTGATATAAGTAACTCAGCTTGTATTTTTACAAAGAGTAGCGCATATACGAGTATGTGAATGCATGCATATATATATGTGTGTGTGTGTGTGTGTGTGTGTTAGAGAGAGAGAGAGAGAGAGAGAGAGAGAGAGAGAGAGAGAGAGAGAGAGAGAGAGAGAGAGAGGTGTCACGTTCCCGAAAAAATATCTATGACTATGAAACCATGAACTAATTCGATTAACAGTAGTTTTCCAAATAAATTAATTTCAGTTGACACATAAATGGAGCAAGTACCATTCTTTAAAATTTCAGTTAACGTTTATCGTGCCACGAATATATATTTCACGTTTAGATAATAAAAAATAATATCTTTCAGGTTTTTCTGTTGATTTATGTTTGCTCTGAGGAACCTGCATGCTTCAAGGGAAATAACTCTACTTTTTGCAACGGGTTTTTACGTAGTGAATAGTTACTTCCCTTGGATTGACATATTCCAAAGGGATCAACTCCCTTCAACGTAAAAAAACAGGACATAATGAAGATTTATTTCCCTTGAAGTATGTTCGTTCTTGAGACTTGAAAATACTACGATATTTAATGCTTTTGTGTAACATAAACTTATTGTACAAATCTAAAACAATTTGCGATGCATTTTTATACAATAGGAATTCACGATGCGTTTCCATAGTAAATATTTTATTTCATACATATTAGAACTCTTTTTAGTCAGTAATGGTCGCTTTGATTCCTGAAAACTGACACTTCATTTGCAATCAAGCTTTACATTAGAATCATTTGCAATTGATTTCTCCTGTAAAGTCATTTATAAGACATTTCTATCGTAAACGTTTATATATCATTCATACAGGAACCGTTTTCAGTAAGTAACTCTTGCCTTAAATCCTGACCGAGGACAATCCCTTTTTGCCGAATTTGCAATGAATTTCCATGATAAAGATTTTCAATGTATTTCTATTGTCACGTTATTTGTAATCCTTGAAAAAAAACCAACAAAAAACAAAAAACGAACAAACAAGAAACAAAGAAAAAAAACCCAAAAAACAAAAAACGATTAGCAACGCATTTGAATTATGGATATAATGTCCCTGTGATTATTGTTTCATTTTTTCCACTCTAACGCCTGAATTTGCTGTATCATTAGATTTGTTATGATTAGAGCAGTGTTAGCCAACCTTTTGTTAGCCCAGCGTCCCTTTGATGATCAGTCGAATCGGCCATCACCGTCCTTAAAGCTTCCTTAGTAGTATTCAGAGGCAGGTGAAGTTTAATTTGAATTCGTTTCTTATACATTTTCTATAAGATCTAACTAGGACTTTTTTTTTTTTTGCAAAAAGCGACGTGTCTATAAAACGTGGAAATCGAAAGCTATTACTTTTTATTGCAAAGATCAATTGAAGGTAATTAGAGATAATCCCCTTTCAGGATCCTAATGGATCCTGTCTACTGGACTCCCAGATTTCAAGCTTCTCCCTATGTTTGTGACTTCCATTAGTTATTTTAACGTCCGCCTTTTAATTGTCAGACAATTTCCCCGTATTCTCTTTAAATTTACCCAGGCTGGTTTGAATGTGTTTATTGTCTTGGCAACATTTCCAGCCATGTGTCCCATGTCTTTGCTGATCGGAAAGAAAAGGTGATTCGTCTTAATGCACGTACAGGGGGAAATTTAAAAAAGAATTTACCATGTGTCCTGAAGCTTGAGTGGTCTGTTGATTCCTTCCACATACGGATGAAGTCCACTACTGATTTGTCATATAACCTTGATTCTATATTTATCATGTCATCGCTGATACGACTTTGAGATGGTAGTTTCAATGCTCGTAGCCTTTTGAGATATGTTAGATTCTTTATATTTGATTATTGCTCAGTATCCCCCCCCCACATACACTTTGAACAGACTCCATTCGATCTACGTCTTTCATCTTATAAGGAACATACACTGAACTTGCGTAGTCAAGGTGCATTCCAACTAGAGACTTGTACAATGTTGGGAATGCACTTTCCATCCATGAACTGAAATGAATGATATAGAATGGCGAATATAGAGTTGGCTTTTTTTTAACCTTTTGACTAAGCTCATTGTCAATAATAACGCGTATGTCCTCATCAGGATCAAATATTCGGAATCCTTTTCCCAGAAGATAGTAACGTCTTTGTAATCTCTCCTCATACTCATATGTATATGTTTGCACTTATCTGTATGGAATCTGAGCAGCCACATCGCTCCACTATATTAATATATCTAGATCTCCCTGAAGGGTTGGAGTATCCGTCTGGTCCTCCATAATTTTGAGAACTTTCGTGTCGTCAATCAAGAACACTTCGGACTTCATACAGACACGTAAGTCACTTGTGCATAATAAGAATAAAATCGTGCCGAGGACTGATCTTTGGGAAATTCCTGTAGTAACCAGCATCCAGTCAGTGTTCTCATTATTTGCATTCTCGTCAGAGTTCAGCAGGTGAATATCTGATACGGCGGAAACTTTTTATTCGCGCTATGATAGAGTCCCTGATTCCATATGACCGTAGTTCGGACATGAGTCGTTCGTGGGAAATTGTATCAAATGCCTACCTAATGTTCATGCAGATACAAAGAAATGTATCTCCCTATTCGATAGCTGTTGTTCATTTATCCAGAACAGACAGTAATTGAAGGGCTGTTGAGCGACCTGATATAAGGCCCAATTGCCTTACTGTAAAAAGCTGGTTTACAGTCATATGATGAATTATATGACGAACCTCTCCATCGTTTTGCATGCTATATATGTCAGGCTTACTGGTCGATAATTTTCTGCTTTTTATTTCCTCTCTTTTGAATATAACGGTAATTTGTACTTTTCTCCATTCTTCAAGCGCCCAGCTTATATCCAATGATCGATTGAAAATTAAGCACAGTGGCTATGGTAATACCCCAACCAGTTTCTTCTTAAATCTTGGGCGCAGTCCATCTAACCCAGGCGATTTGTCCGGCTTCAGCTGTAAGAGAAGTTTTTTTCACTTCCTCCTTTCTAACATATAATTTTTAATGGGATGTGAACAGAAGCATGTAGATATTACACCTAGTTCTAAAAAATCTCATTTCAAATATATTAGCTTTATCTCTTTCATCGTTGGTCTTCTCTCTGACTTGGTGTCTGCTGGGTTGGTGCAAAGGTCACCTATTCTGATTCATGTTCTACAATTGGATTTAATATATCTCCAAATAACTTTGGGATTTTCCTGAGCCTTTTTTTTTGGTCATGTTGTGTACGTTATTCCTTTCAGTCTCTTTTTACGAGCCTTTTGACCTTTTTATAGACTTTGTTGTATTCTCTTCTGATTGTTACATCCCCGGTTGAGAACGCTTTTCTAGACACTTTTCAGTACATTCAACATTTCCTTGTCTAGGGGAAATTCATTCTTCGAATTCGGTCTAAATAAAATCCTTCTCATCCGTATCATTTGGTCCTTTATGATTGGCATGTCAATACCACAAACTTCAGTTTTTCATCCAAGTCTAATTTCTTTAGATTTTTCTTCTGAATCATAGCATCTCTGCTCTTTAACCTTCATTTTGACCTTGGCACAGCATTCTTCATCAAATGTTAACACACAGTGACCACTCCACTCCGTTGGCTTGAATGTTCCAAATTTGAGATTAAGCTTTCCTCGTTTGCGATAATCTTTGTGTTATCAATTTTATCTATATTATTTGTGCACATTTTTTCAAAATTATAATTCTCTACCTGAGACAATTCCCAATACTCCCTGAAATGAATTTTAGCATCCCTGGGTTTGATAGCGCCCTATGTTGGGAAACGCTGGATTAAAGTGAATAAAAGTTTTGACGTATTTGTTCAGTTAATTCTTCCAGTGATATCACTGGTTACACAGACAGCTATTATTACATAGAAAATCATCCATGTTGGATACAAATTTTATGAATAATCAAGTAAAACTATTTTAATGACAAACAAAAGAATCTTTGAAATATCCAAGCAGAATGGCTTCAGGGAATCAAATGAAACTTTCAACATGAGAAAAGGGTGTTCTTATCCGCACTTTAACTGCAAATGACGGACATTTCCGCCATTACTGTCCCGTGGATAACTCAATGAATTTTCATTCTATTGTAATTGATGACAACTCAGTTCTATCTGTGAATCGGCTTTTTATCTTGCAATGGTAAACATGCAATGTATTATATTGCAATAGACAGGGTTTTTATAACTTATAATGGATAAGTATCACTCTTCACCGCCTTCTACGTGAGTAATAGATGACGTGGTCGCTTTTGTTCGTTACCTTGCGGAACACGCTTGTGTTCAAAGGTGCTATTGGTTCTCTGCAGTAGTATGTCGAGAAAAGGTAAGGTGGTGTTAGATTAACATTCATATGTAAAATCTACAGATGGTTCTACTGCATTGTTGTGTGTAAGTAGGTTTTCTAATTTTATGTGTTGGGGAATATATTAGTATAATATGTTAATCAATTATTACTCACATCACAGTACCGACATCGAATCTAGCATAGTTATAGGTTTTTATCTAAGGTCCCCTCAGAATCTGCAGCTCACAACATCAAAAAAACGGAGAAGAATACAGATCTTTAGATCCCTCCAGTACCATTATTATTTCATATAGATGGCACAATGAAAACCACATGAAATACACAGAACCAGTATAGAAAACAAAAACAAAAGGGATACAGAAAGGTGTATCATATTGCTTCGGTCCAGCATCGGAATCTCATATCACGATCTCGACTTGAAAAAGCACAGATGATCGAACACAAAAACGTCTCCAAAAGACGTAAGTGCATTGAATCTGCCCTCATTTCCGTCAGCGATACGATTATCCAACACCCAAGTAACTTCCAGTTAGCTCGACCACTAGCAAAATTATTCGAAAAATAACTTAAAATAACACTTCATACAAATGACAACAAAAAATTTGATGCTGGCTAGAGGTATGAGTTTTCTAAATCCTCTTATACACACATGATGTATAAACTCTTCAACAAATAATTTTCTCCAAAATGAAATCCCTAAACCCTTTTCCCCACACCATGACATCCCCGAAAACAACCTTATCTTCTAAAAAAGAACACCCAACTCTCTCCTCCCTCTGTCTCAGTCTCCGTCTCTGTGTATATATATATATATATTCCCTTCTAGGTCAGAGTAATAAAAAAAACCCCACTTGTTCTCCATCCATATCCAACAATCTTCTACCCTAACTACCATCCGGGCATTCCTTTAATTTTCACCGTTTCATTCAAACCAACTCTCAATTTCAAAGCTCTGGCAAAACCTTGGGTCCACGGTGAAATGTACCTAAGCAATTACACTCTTTAATAAAAGAAAATTGAGATGCCTTAAGTAGTCCCAAGTCTTTTTTCTTTTTCCATATTGCAAGCTTTTTTACAACATTTTGTCGAACCCCCTCTCTCATATATATATATATATATATATATATATATATATATATATATATATATATATATATATATATATATATATCCTTTATTGAAAGCATCTGTGGCTTGCCGGTATAATTTACGACACGGGTGTGTTTTAAAATCTTTCCTATAAAAAAAAGGAAGCTTAGAAATCAACAGAACAAAGTCAGAAATAATTTTCAACGATAAAAAAAAGAGTAGGAAAAAAAGAATAGCGAGTGAGGCTTTAAATGAGTTTGACGTAAGCATATACCTGGGTCAGGTAATAAAATTAGTGACTGACTATGAAAACGAAATAAAACGATTGGTGAAAAGCACTTGATATAGATAGAGACATATTGAAGAGCATGTTGCCAATGTACTTGAAGCGTCGAGCATGCAATCAGTGCATAATACTAACTATGACTGTTGGATACGAAATCTGGCAATTACCAAAACGAACTAAGAACCAACTTAAAATCGTACAGAGACCCATGGGAACAGCAATGCCAGGGATAACTCTAAGAGATAGAAAAGGGTCAACGTGGATCAGAGGAGTACAGGAGTGAAAGGTATACAAATAATTAATCAACACAAATGGAAATGGGCTGGACACTTGGCAAAATCCAACTGATCGGTTTGCATGCGACAATAAACGCAGGAGGAAAAGATTAGATACTACAAGGAGATTTGCCGGTAAGAGATATCATAAAGGTTATCACAATCGCGGTCGTCATGGAAAACGGGAAAAGCCTTTGTCCAACAGTGGATTCATAATGGTTGATGACGATGATGAAAATACCAGGCGCCAGCCGTTGAGCAGAGATTAGCACTCAAATCTCGTAGAGCCCTCACCCTTTAGGCCTTGTCCCAGACATTGAGATATTTAAACGGGATCGACGCCCACATTACCATATTTTCACAGGACATTCAGGGAGGTTTGCAAGGTTTTTACACGAAGTTTCTATCCATATCCACATGACACACGGCAATTCGATACGTGGTCTTTTTTTTCTTTCACAGGGGTACATTTAATGCCTTGACTATAGACGCCAGGGTATGCCCTGATTCTTTCTTTGAAATTCAGTGGGAAGTGCAGTCAAGGGAAAGAATCCCTAATACCCGCGTAAATTAGTTAGCATATCTCACCCAAGTGGGAGGCCCGAGACCATGAAACAAAAATCTGGACTAGAATAGGAAGATTTGTGCTCTACTTCACTTAAATGATTTTAGCATAGCATTTAACAATTTCAAGGCCCTGGGATATATATATATATATATATATATATATATATATATATATATATATATATATATATATATATATATATATATATATATATATATATATATATATATATATATAACAAGGTTTTCATGTGAAGTACGTGTCTCGAAAATTGAAGTAAATGAGATTTTCCCGTTTTCACAACCACAGACAATGACTTCTTCATGGTATGAAACATACGTAGAAATTTATTCTCACCAGATGACTGAACAGGAAAGCTGTGTAGGATAGGTGATCTAATTCCGTGTTTTCCATCCATATAAAAGAAATATTTCATATATTATTGATTTATGATAGATTGTTATGGGAAAGTGAATAATGTTAGAAAAACAATTTTTAATTGTATCTTATGTTTCATTGCAACATCTGTGACAGCTTTTCCCAGAACACATTTTGAATGGGATCATATTGTCCCAATAGTTTCATTTGGTTCAATAGTCTTTCACATCATGTATTTATTCCACCTAAATTAGCCAGTTTTACACAACGAAATATTTTTTTATCATTAATCCTCTTGTAAACTTGTTGTATTTAAGGGTATGGCATTTTTTTTTTCATAAAGAATCTTATATTCATCTCTTTTCAGAGTGCTAAAACCTAAAAAACAATAGGTTGTCTTTTGGGACAAATATGTCCCTGGATAAATGTCTAATGGGATAAAAGTATCCCATCGTACTATTGGTTCTTTTAAAGATACAAAATTCAAGCACTAAAGACTTTAATAGATGAGTCTTGAAAGGGTTAAATGGGCACATAAACATACAAACACAATGAATTATTTATTCCCCACCCCCTGTAGCGGCACTATATGTAAGGACCCGATTCAGTGTTGATACAATTCACAGTAATGTCATTACAATTTAGATTGAATGCAACTCCATGAGTTGAATGAGAAACATGAATTAAATAGTTCCACATAGTAAAGAAAAGAAGGTTAAACATCAAGCAAATCACAAATCAAATGAAAACACGAGGCAATATTTTTGTATTAAGCAAACATTAATAGAAAGATCCATTTAGAACTTACAAATGACAATGACAAATTTAATGCTGGCTGATTATATTTCTTTTTTGAAGCCTCTTACACACACATTTCTACAAAACCCCATTAACAATTAATTTCACCCCCCCCCCCCAAAAAAAACTCAACCCCTTTACCCCTTTTCCCCATATCACCATCAGGGAACTCTCATCTCCCTCCCCAAAACAACTCAATTCTGCGATCATTTCTTCTTTGTTTGTTCTGTTACTTTTCTTCTGTGCGAAATCTGGTATATCTTTTTTTTATACTGTACATCTCATAATTGCGATTATTGTCTTCTTGAATCCAATAATAGATAACAAGGTAAAAAATATATAATATAGGAAGTTCCGGGTTTAAGTAAAATATGAGAATTAAAAAGTTACGAAACATATTAGCAGCTTGATTTCTAATTATAAGCAATAGTTGAGATAAAGTATGTGAAATCAGTATTACGAAAGAGTTTTAAAACATTCTTGTTTGCCGGGAAATATTTACGTTCGGCTCTCGCAGAATCATTAATTGATTGCAACTACTCTATACAAACTAAATGTTTTTTCGAGGTGGTTGCTTAAATTTCCCCATCAAGCGGGCTGAGTTAGCAAAGTAATTGTTTGTTGACGAAATGTAGAAAAAACCTTTGATGTCTCTGGATGTCGTGCAGAATCAGTTTTGATGTCTCCAAAATGAGGTTTTTGAAAAGTTTAATGGCTTGAGTGGAAAATGGTTGTTCTGACCGTCTTGGTTTGTTCATTTTCATGAGTTAGACCAAGTAAATTGAATTGTTTCGTGAATCTCTAGCTTCGGCTGTAGACAATCATTCTGTATCCATATTTGAATCAATTCTTCTGTAAACCATGGCCTACTCTCACGCTGGATTTCATTGAAATTCATCGAGAACTTTCTGAGATATCCTGTCAATCCTGTCACAAGTCAATACATTCACCTCTTTGAACTTCGTTCGCAGAAGTAAAAAAAACAACACATTTTGAACGAAAGATAATTTTTTTGAGGAAAGAGAAAGAAACAAACTAAAAAGAAATGTGAATTTTGCCTGTTGAAGGAGTATGTCGTATCTTTGTCCGACGGCCAGGGTCAGATAAACACCACAATGGGCCAAATCGTTTCCGACCCATTTTCAAACAGAAAGCTTTTTAAATGGGAAGAAATCAAGGGGTTCTCAAACTGGAGTACGCCTATCCCTAAGGACACGCAAGAATAATTATGAGGTTATGCAAGGTTTGTAAAAACACTGGAATTTTGAAGTAATCACAGCCAACTAAATGTAGCTCGTGTTTCTTGAAAAAACAAGTGACATACGGTTGGCAATATTTAATATTTTTTTTAGTATAAGACAAATTTCGCGCGAAACTCTCGATTGAGAATAATATACGAGTGCTTCTCTTTGATACTTAGCTTAGAACTGAGTAATTTGTTGCTAAGAGTTAATCCCATCAATCTCATTGAAATACAAAACTAAATTAAATGAAATTACTAACAAATATAGTATATCTATTGTCTGTTCTATCGTAGCCATACATTTTACCCAATATTCTTCACAGCGTCTACGTTAAAGACAGTTGTGTTTCGCATTTCTGCAGAAACGTCTTCCGCTTTTCTTTCTTTGTTGTCTCTTCGCTGACACTTTGCAACAAAAAACGATACACGTTGCTACTAAGTATCAGAACCATATATGAATGTTGTTTTTAAGAAACAAAGACAAAACTAATTTTTTTTCCAGTAATGTTTGACTTGTCAGGTTTTTATCCGGCGAACATCCCATAATTATGGAGCAAGACAACTTCAGTTTTTCGTGGGCCATGGCTTAATAGGCTCTGAGGAAAGGAATCGTATAGTGTACTTCCTAATCCGTCTTCCCTTATTAATCACACACAAACACACACCACACACACTGACACACACAAACACACACACCACATACGCAGACAAACACACACACTACACACACACTACACACACACTACACACACACCTCACACATACACACACACACACACCACGCACAAACGCACACAAACACATACATACATTTGTTAGAATTTCATAACTACGAAGGTGAATAAATAAGTTTGTTGCCTGATACGTAGTTAATAGCTGAATTTCAATCTCGAACTTTCACTCTAATGTTCTATCGATTTGATTAATGGAGAAGCATTAGCCGAGTGCATTGACAATGAAAAAGATTATGTTGAATAATAAATATTTGTTATGTAAATATTCTTTAAAAAAAAAATTAAGCTTCGGAGTTTCAGATATCAACCCTCGTTTATCTATCTATGTCAAATTCTTCAGTGTTGCTATAGACTACCATTATCCCTTCCAGTACCACGAGGTAGGATCGAACCCTTCGCTTCAGACCCAGAGGCTGGCATCTTACCTAAGCCCTACGCAGAACTGGATGGTTAGTTGGGCTGAATTTGAGCAATATATTTACTTAAGCACAATTTCCAATCCATTAAAAGTGCCTCATTCCAGAGTTGGAAGAGCATTGCTATATAGCTTATAATGGACGAGTGGACGAGTTTCTCTACTAAGTAGAAGTGGACGGTCAGGAAGATTGAATTTAAGCGATATATTCACTCACGCGTAACTCCCCATCCACCTGAGTGCCCTATTCCCAAGTTGGAAGAGCACTGCATACATATATATATATATATATATATATATATATATATATATATATATATATATATATATATATATATATATATATATGTAGTAGAGATCAGGCTAACAGTATAAGTTAGTGTAGCTAATCCACATTCTACTATTTATATATATATATATATATAAAATATATATAAAATAAAAGATGAATTGAAAACAATTCTATATTAGAGCTATATGTAAATTGAAATTTGACATTATATATATATATATATATATATATATATATATATATATATATATATATATATATATATATATATATATATAATGTCAAATTTCAATTTGCATATAGCTCTAATATAGAATTGTTTTCAATTCATCTTTTATTTTATTCATAAAATCTCAAATCGATCTCATTGCAGATTATGAGTTCAAACTTGACGAAGGTATTGTACCAAGTCTTACCTCAGTCCAAGCAAAATAAGAGTTACCTCCCTTACACCCTAATGCATTCAAAGGGTTTTTCTTTCAATCGCTTCTCAACTGTCACCCTCAGATCTTAGCTGTCATATCGCAATTACTGAGTTGCCTTCATAACAAATGTTATTTTAAATTCTTTTTTTCTCTTTCTGGCGCTTCTGTCACTCAATTCTTCGCCAACGCTTGTCATATCTGTCTTTTGGGGGGTTTTAGGAATAAGATATTAAATTGTGTTGAAAATTAGGCAGTACAAATGTTTTTTTTCCAGGATCTTCGCCAATGGATTTGTAGGAGCTCTATTTGCAGTATTCCATGTAGTGGTCGTATGATTTCGATATAAACCAATGAGGTTCAAAATATAGACGAGATGTTGTGAAATTACAATAATGAGATTCGACGAACATTTGACAATGTGTCGCCTTTGAGAAATTCTCACCCGTTTGCTCTGTTCCTCCTAGACATGCCACAATGATTGACAAAAAAAAAAAAAAAAAAAAAGTGGGCGAGTGAGTACTTGGGTAAATCACTCTCCCATAACTATCGTTCAGGTAGTAATAACTATAAAGAAAAAAAACCTGTTACACCAGTTGCTGACACACACACACATACATGTACACAAAAATACACACAAGTTTTATAAATTCGATAAATTGCTTCATATACGCATATGTAGTATTTTTAACTCATACATGCATCTATACACACGTTTATATAATTATTTATTTTCACTTATACACTGATCAATACAAATGCACCTCACAAACACACACACAAACACCTTCTAAAAAATTGATATGTCTAATGAGAACCAACTTTTCAAAGTTTACTAGGCTAAAACGGCAAAATTAGCATAAAGTGTTGCACTGTCTGTTACAAGCTTATCAAGAGGCCAATTCTCAGAGGTGAATAGATATTTGTAATCTAAATCCTATTTTTTTAAATTCTGTTTTCGAATATATAATCGAGAATCAGAACTTAAAGGGACATGAGGTTATAAAAGGTAGCAGGAATTATTTTCCATTTTTGCCGATTTCTAAATATTGTTTGGGGAATTTCAGAGAAAAAATTGCTTATTCAAATTTTCTAAATATTTCTTATTTCAAAATACCGTCTCCAGATATTTTTATCAGAGTGTTCATTTGGTTTACAGAGAGTTTTTTTTTCTTACCATATTTTAAAAAAATCAATAAAATATTGGATCAACAGGAAAATAAACTGTGAATCGAATTGAAAAAATATTTATTTTTTCAGCATTAAGCAAAATAAATAGACAAAATTAAGTAAATTCCATCGCTATCTCTTTTTTTTTTTTTTCTTGTGCCTCAATTTAGGGTCAAGACAAATGAGTTGAGAAACGCTGGCTTGGGTGGATAGCTGTTGTTCTCTAGCAAAAACAACGCTTTCTTCTCTTGCTTAACCAAAACTATAACTAGCTTCTCTCTTTTTCCACTTTGTCTTGTCTTATATGTCTTCTAATTTTTCCTTCTTTCATCAACAAAACTTTACATTTGACCTTTACGAATTGCCAGCCGTGCAAAATGTCAACAAACCCAAGCAAGACTTTATTTGTCTCTCAAGTGCTGTAAAATGTCAGGCATTTGATTTGCTTGATGAAACGGTATTTTTTAAACAGATTTCTGAAGCAATACATCGATAGCATAACAACAAGGACAGTTGAGTTACTTTTGGGTCCCACCAGACACACAAAGAATTATTACGGTTTCACTTGTTTTCATTGCAGTTTTAGATTTTCAGATTCGTGGCGTTAATTAATCCTCATCAGATTAACTTTAGAAAAAACACATCGAAAGTGATTCAAATTTCCCAGGGATTCATATCTTCTTTCGGTACGGATTGATGTTTATTGAGATGTCATAAAATTAAATAAAGTGAATGTACTTTTGTAATAGTATTTCCACTAATTCTTTCTACAGATTATCATTTCATAAATGAATTCAGTTACCATAGGATAAATACCAAAAGTTTTATTGAATTTCATGGATAAGTTCAATTCCAGTAGAATCTTCCATTGCGAGTGTATATTGAAATCTGGAAAATTTCAAATTAATTTCCTGCGTGTGTATTTTTAGTGCCAGTGAAAACACCATTTTCAAAAACTAATAACTACGTTTCTATATAATGAAAGAAAATGATGTTTTTACAGGATACTTATCCAATTCTTTTTTTATGATATAGATTTTATGAAAATCGAGCCTTTGTAAGTGATCGAATAGTTTCTCTTGTCAAAGGGTGTCAATTTTCGACCGTGACAATCGCTCGAGTGTTTAATATTCAATTAATCAGTTCTAACTGAATTTCCAAGGGAGGTAATTATCTTTTTTATACATTGATCTAGTCGGACCAGTGTTTCCATCTTGGTTATTACAGTCACGACGTTTGTACCTTCCGGTCCACTTCAGGAAAGAACAGATATTAGGTTTCTTCTAGTGGGTAGAAATGTGTGTCAAGTGCACCCAGTTACGTGGTAGTCGTGTATTCAGTCCCTGGGTCAGGTTGTGAAAGTAACATTTTCTGGTTCAGTGGAAAAGACGAAAGCGGCAAATTAAGCAGGAAGAATTAAATGATAGGAGATATCCTCTAGTATAATCAGCAGAATGAAAACAATCTTATCCGTGGATTGAATGGAGCGTTTAGTTCAAAATTCCTAGTAGGTTAACGTCCCTAACACAATTTTGTTAAATATGTACGAGTAGAGTTATTTTCTAAGCAGAGTCGAGTAGATTTGAAAGTTAGAATGCACATATTTGTGCCACTGTAAACTTTTCTCAAACTGGTATGATTTAGACATAAAGCTAGTCTATACAATTACATACATTTTACCCTATAAGTATCTATTGCGAATCATTAGAGCATATATATATATATATATATATATATATATATATATATATATATATATATATATATATATTAATAATTGTGTCATCCACAGACAGCTGTTTCGTTGTATTACAACTCTTTAGTGTGGCTATAGACGATCCAATATCCCATCCAGTACCACGAGGTAGGATCTGAACCTTTGCTACAGACCCAGTGGCTGGCATTTTACCCTTGCCCTGCGCAGAACTGGATGGTTAGTTGGGCTGGATTTGAACAATATATTTACTTAAGCACAATTCCCCATTCATTAAAGTGCTTCATTCCAGAGTTGGAAGAGCATTGCTATATAGCTTATAATGGACAAGTTTCCATACTTAAAGAGTGCTCAACCCTAAAGAGGGGAGTGTTAATAATATATATATATATATATATATATATATATATATATATATATACTATTCTATAAGACGCACTGCTTTTTTTAAATCCACCAAAATCGACTGCAATCAATGCACTGATATCATAGCTAATATGCCGATTACTGAAGAGTCTTGCTGTAATATCGACTTCCATTTTCCTACTAATATCCAGATTTCAGATACATGTATCAGATGACAAATACGCTACTAAGTTTACATGCTTACAGTAAACAAATCACCTACCTTCGATAGATACATATAATTGAGTGGGTGGGTAATTCCATTCTCTCTTTAGTTCGCTTTGTATTTTTTAGTATGATTGCACAAATGATATCTTTCTAAATCTAATCTGTCCTTGAAAATGAAAAAAAAAACAACACCAAATCGTCTGTGATTTTGAGATTCAATCGAACCCCCAGTTCAAGTCTGAAGACTACCCCACTGTTGACAGAAATTGAATGAGAGTCAGCTCACCTGTAAATACAATGCGGGGAAGGTAACTAGAAGATATGTTTGGATCCATGCTTCCTTAGCTCACGGCTTACTCATTGATTAAATGTCATTAGAATTCATTGAGAACTTTTGGAGACATGGAAGCTACCACGCAGGAAAGAAATGAATTCCTGTATCCACCCCTAAATCCAATCACTTTCTTTGTAGCCTATAACCCTCCCTGACACGATATTCTATTGAAATTCATTGAGAACCTTTGGAGATACTGTATGAATGAAGACTCTGAAAGATGGACGTTCGAAAAGACCGACAGACACGTGCAAACCTCTCCCGACTCCGTTGGCAGAGGTAATTAAAAGAAAACGAAAAATCAGACCTGACTTCAACACTCTTTTTTTCTCTCTTTCTATATATAAAGACACATGAACACACACACACACACACACACACACACACACACACACACACACACACATATATATATATATATATAAATATATATATATTTGAAAGAGAGAGGGAGAGAGAGAGAGAGTCGTTTTAGTAGCTGTGAAAAATTTGTCCCATAAAACTACATAATAAGATGTGGGATAATAATCTCTAAAAATATTTCAGTCGTAGATTCATCCATATCGTGGGATATATGGAAAAGTTCTGTAAGTATATGCGTGTGATCTGTACATTTTAGGGTCATCCAGCCGGTTGTTCTGAAGAAAAGTCGGTCACAAACAGATGAATAATTTCACAGAGGGCAACCTATAAACTATTCTGTAAATCTAAGGCTGCTCTTTATTCTGGAGACCCCTACCTCTTGGATAACGACAACAGTTAAACAATTAAATGTGTCTTGGACTTTTTCCCAAATTGTTATGGTGTCACTTTTCGTTATGGCATTTTGGCCGTAAACAAATATCTGATGCTATCTCTTGTTGCCTATTGTTTCCTCCAAGACAGCGTGACACTAAGGAGAAAAAAGCCTTAATCTCTCACGATTAGAGTTGTTATTAAAATCGCTTTGCTCTCGAAGATTTGACAAGACAAGGGCTAATTATCCTACGAGTTCTTTTGATGGTTGCATTTAGTGTCCAGGTCTAATATTTAAAGAAGTCGACTTTCACGCCATTATGATTCTAATAGGTTTCAGCTTGTGTTTCAACATTGGAGCGTTATTTGCTATTTTAATCATCCACTTGCAGTGAAGGTGTCGTCGGGAGGTGGAGATCGTAGGCACATCATTTCGTCCGTCTGTTTTTGATTCTCCTATATCTTACTTCGGCAATTTATTATTAAAGTCAACTTCCGGCATGCTAGACTCGTCAAAGATCCCCCAGAGCCCCGTTAACCATACATTAAGGGGACAAGTTCTCTTATTATGTCTGTTTCCCGCCTCTCGCGAATCAGAGTTGACAGTCTTCTAGTCTCGCTGTTAACGAAGACTGAAGAGCCATATCTGCCTAGTTATTTACCCATAACTGAAAAGGGGAGATAAAATTTAATTAGTCCGTAGCATTTTCCGTGTTGTTAACCGTTTGGGCATTAGCACATCCAAGATCACTGCAGTCATGCAATGTAATTATAATCTTAGAGGCATAAAATATCCCAAAACGTTTATCAATGATCAATATTTGATGTATAAAAAATGGATTAAAATTTTATTACTAGTTTAACTTCACTTTAATTTATTGCTGTCATCGATGTCGAAAAGATGTATATGTATTGGGTCGTGTCTGTTCGTCTGTTGGTTGGTTAGTTTATTTATTTTCTTGTTCGTCGGTCCACACGATATCCCCGAATGTACTGGATGGATTTCAATGAAATTTCGTGGAAGGATGGGCAAGGGGATGAAAAAGAGGTGGCAAGATATCTTCAAAAGTTTTCAATGAATTTCAATGATATTTTGTGAAAGACTGAACAATGCACAACTTGAAGCGGGTCCATGTACAATTACCTTCCATATGTCGTTATTTTGTGTCCATACCACATGATATCTGTTCATATGATATCTCCAAAAGTAATGGGTAAATTTATACGAGATTTCATTGAAGGGTTAACTATGGGATAAGAAAAAGGATAGATGATTTTGGGGGGGATTGACAGATATTTTTCTGTTTAAAAAAAAAATCAATTAATGTATACTCTCATAACTTCCCATATGTTACCTCCAAAAGTTAACGGATCCATACACAATTATCTCTCCTACGTCGTAGTTATACGTCCAAACCTCATAATATTGCCATACTTCATGTTTGTCTACATGCTATGTCCAGAAGTTCTCAATTAATCCCAATGATACTTTATGGACGGGTGGACTATAGACTGAGGAAAAACTGATTAAATTTATGAGTGGATCCACGCACAATTACACTCCCTCGAGTGCTTTTTAGTTATTCTGCTTTTTATCACAATCCTCCGGGTCAATACGTTTTTCAACCACAGAGAGATGAAACGGCATGAAAATGTCATTTCAAGATTATCGTAACCGAAATTATGACGGTGAATGGTATTATCGTAGTATTCGTAAAATGTGCAGGAAATGTCTATAAAAAATACTGGTACACACGCCGAAAGTTACAATAGTATTTGCGTTCAGGACAACAATTGGCGTCCCCGATATTTTACGTTCCGGTCATGTATATCCGATTTTTCTTAAGAGGGGCTGCCGATAACAGACACACTTTTCAAGTTTGGACTTACAAATTTTTTTTCATATAAATAAAATGCATGCTTCAAGGATAACTGCATGAAAACCTTGAAAAAACAATAACTTCGTTGATAACGAAATAGAAACTTTTTACTTTCATCTTGTTACCACAGTAGATAAAAAGCTAATTAGATAACGAAATGAAAACTAGATAACGAAATGAAAACTTTTTTTTATGTTCGTTCATTCTTGGTACAAAAATGATTTCAAAAAGTAGTTAGTTATAATCGAAATGTAAAAAGATGCGAAAAAAAGTTTTGATGCAGTCGGAACATTGATTGTTTTGATGAACTCCAATAGGCTTTTGATTAAATTGTAACCTTTTTATCTATTTTTTGGTACAAAAGCAACGAAAGTTTTCCAAATCCATTGTTTGTTTCGTTGGTCTTGGCGCTGGTATATGTTGAGTTATCGTGCGCAGAGTTATCGTTGCGCCGCGTAGTCGATGTTCAGTTGTCCACACCGAGTAGTCTTTTTATACACAGCAAAAAGTGGACAACACTCATCACCCAGGGAACAAAAATCATGTCGCAAGGTGTAATTTATAGCGATAAAGACGTGGTAAAGTAAAAATAAACTGAGATTCCTTGGTTGGATACTTCGAATAAATCACAACGTAATGTCAAATTATGTAAAATAAGAATGATTTAATCATATTTTCTTTTGGGGGAGATGGAAGAATGATAAATTTTAATTTTGGCAATTGAATCATTTATTGATTTTCTTGGCCCATCTTAAGTTGCAATTTTATAACTCGTTGTTGAGATTGAAAAACATATTCCATCTTCATAAGTCTTTCAACATCTGTTGTTGGACATAGACCTTCCCACAGAGTCGCAACACTTCTCTATCATGGGAGTTGCGAAGCCAGCATTTTCTGAATTAGTCTTGCTCATCTCTCAATTTAAAATTCTGCCCGCCTCAGTCCCGCATGTGATCTCGTGGGATCCATGTCGTGAGTCGCGATGCCCATCGGTTTTCCGCTATTCATGCAACATGGCCAGCCCACTGCCATTTGTGCTTTTTAATGGGTTCTATGATGTCCCTGACTCCTGCCTTTTCCCGGATGTACTGTGCTGTCTTCTAGTCTCTCTGTGTAAGGCCTAGCATAATTTTCTCATGTGCACGTTGCATAGTTCTCAATTTGCAGATCTGTCTCTTGCGTATAAATAGTGATGTATGTATGCAATTACGTATCTACGCTCATACTTTGAGAAGTACCCATCCTAGATTAAAAAAAATGAACTAATTCAGCACGTCTCAACTGACAGCGCACATTTTAGGGCAAATTCAGAAGAAAAAAAAAACCTTTATAGATATTTTCCCCATTTTGAAATTTTTTTACGTCTGGAACGTATCGAACAACCAACTTTTGGCATCATTTTGAATGATAACATTTTAAAATGTAGATAATGTGTTCATCCCCGATGGAGTTGGCCATGCTGAAATAGCTCCAGAGTCAGTTTTCTGCTAGTATATCCTATAAACCTGTAGTTCGTGTGTTACATTCCTCCCCTTGCGATCCAAATGTTTCATTGATTCATCCACTATTTTGAAATTGTCAATTGGTAATTTTTTTTACCATCATAATTTTCATCATATGTTCCTCCTCTGACTGGAATTTCTCCCTCAGCTAAAAATTCCTCCTCATTAGAAATTTCTCTCCCCGGGGGGGGGGGTGTCACGTGCCTTCCTTTTGTAAATAACTTCTACGGACTGACGGTACTAGAGCCTTAAGCATAGAGCACTCGGAGCAAAATGTCTACCATTTACTATGACGCAAATTTACGCTGAAAAGTCGGAACTTGCATTTAAAAAAATATCATATTTTTGATCCAGCATTAATTTCGAGTGGAGGTGGCGTAACTGTTACCAACACGGAATCGGTGAGCCGAGTGATAATTTCTGTTGAGCATGTTGATGTTCGCTTCGTACAGACGTCATTGGGGAAAGGCGTGCATCCAGTACTCCTTACCATCCGTCCCGTCGACGAGTAAGTTGACCAAATGTCACTGGTATGCCACAATGGTCGGCGATGAGAGAGAGAGAGAGAGAGAGAGAGAGAGAGAGAGAGAGAGAGAGAGAGAGAGAGAGAGAGAGAGAGAGAGAGAGAGAGAGAGAGGGAGGGTAGAGAGAGAAAGAGAGAAAAAGAGATGAGGGAGAGTGAGCGCTTGGTCAAAATGATTCGCCTAATGATTATAACTACCTATATCCTAAAAAATATAGCAGTAAAGGGCCATTACCCTCTGGTCAATATTGACAGGGATCAGATATCAAACCTAACGAAATTATAAGTCAGGTATATTTGTCTGAAACCTCGATGTATACACGAGTATATTTGGTATTTTCTTTTTCTTTTATAGTTCCATTGTTTTTTTTTTCAGTCATCATTTGCAAGATAAATGCCAATAACTTTTTAAAAGACTGATCCGTCTTCGCCGTCTATCATGTTGACATAAGCTGAAATAAACACTCCCAATGTAATCTAACGTTCAATGACGCCTTTATTCAACGAAAGAGTAGATTAGAAACGGTTGCAACAAGGAACAGTTTTATTCCTCCAATCAGAAACACGCTCGAGTGATGACACTCATACTGCATATGTGCAATCAGACCTCCAACAGAAAGACCGAAAACACATTCAATATCCTCTGTTGCATTTACTTAAAAAAACGAAAAAAACAACATATTTTGGAGATGTGAAATTACTATTGGCCGTATTTTTGTCATATTGCCCTGACCGTTTGCACAAATTAATCAAAACGTATGTAGTTTTGATCATTGTTGTGTTGACTGCAAAGTGAAATGGTTAGCACGTGTCAAAGTCAGTGTGTCTAGCTAGCATACGGTATTCTGTCATGGCTGATAGGGTTGAGGACTTGTTATGACAAGTTCTTGAAAATCTATTTTCCAAAGTTCATTAGCTGTATCAATTTCGGATGTCTGAGTTTTAAAGAATCAATTTGAAAAAAAAAACTTTCTAGAAACCTTTCAGGAGACCCAAGCCCGTAGTTCACATTCATGTTTGATGCATCGCAAATTGTTCCACTCTTCCTATCTAAATATCTGAAATATGGAGAAATTGAATAACATCTATAACATCCACACATTGATTCAAGGTAGGCCTATGTTCTATGGATAAACAAAAGAAACATAAATGAATAATACCATAATATTATTGTGCAAATGAATAATACTATAATATTATTATAAAACAATACGTACTTTCTGAATACTATATTCGTTAATTGGTAAAATTTAAAGTATTTTTGACGTATTGAAACCGTCCCCATCGAGCAACTGACCCTAGGGTTGGGATTAGTTGCTACATCTGACCTCTTCCATTCAAATCAATATTGTGAACTATACATCATATGTAATCATTCTTAAATAGCATGAGTAATTAGCAGACAGACGTAAATTTAGTACATGGAAATTTGGTTGGTCTAGTTCAAATGGTATCTGGGTAACTGAGAGAAATGGAAAAAGTGTTGCAACCGTCCCCAGTCTCAGTTGGCCCAAATCAATCGAATCCGACTTACAAAAACAAAAATCAGAAATTGCAAATGAAATTTCAAATTGGGTAACTGCTGTTTGCTAACAAAATAAATACACCATTCTCCCTAAGCTCTTAAAACAATGTTAGATGAAATCGGACCCCAGCTAGAAGTAATAAAAAACTTCTCTGCGGACACAGATGTGTAAACAGTCTTCGACAGAGGGAGAGAAAATTCTTAATTAGTTCGTCCTGACTGTTTATACCAGCGGTTTCCAACCTTTTCAAGGTCATTCTAGTATTTGTTGCTTAAAATACTGAGTTTCGGCCGACATATTCTTCTGCCCTCTGCAGGCACATATTTTGCCCGATCTTTTAAAATTCGCCCACGGGACAGAAATATGAATAATATAAATTGTGACTGATCTTCGGTGTCCAAGATAGAGGTTGCAATCACGACTGAACAAGCAAGGTACGCAATGAATTCAACAATTTGAAGAATTATTAATGTCGTATTGTCTGACATTATGAGATGATTTATTCGAACTAATATCTTCTTTTTTGCTGTTTTAGTTATCAATTTTGCTATTATAGTATCATTTTTGCTATTATAGTATCATTTTTGCTGTTTTTGTCATCAATTTTGCTATAATAGTATCATATTTGCTATTATAGTATCATTTTTGCTATTATAGTATCATTTTTGCTGTTTTGGTTATCAATTTTGCTATTATAGTATCATTTTTGCTGTTTTGGTTATCAATTTTGCTATTATAGTATCATTTTTGCTATTATAGTATCATTTTTGCTATTATAGTATCATTTTTACTATTATTGTATCATTTTTGCTATTATAGTGTCATTTTTGCTATAATAGTATCAATTTTGCTGTTTTTTTCAACAATTTTGCTATTATAGTATCATTTTTGCTATTATAGTATCATTTTTGCTGTTTTTGTCATCAATTTTGCTATTATAGTATCATTTTTTCTATTATAGTATCAATTTTGCTGTTTTCGTCATCATTTTTGCTATTATAGTATCATTCTTGCTATTATAGTATCAATTTTGCTATTATAGTATCATTTTTTCTAT
>OY735209.1:34746539-34806539 GCA_963457665.1 Thysanoteuthis rhombus | reverse complement strand
AGATATGGCCTTCCTGCTTGTGATGAGGTAGTTTGTCTGGATCAAACATTTCCAGAGTACTTTATTCTTTTTTTTTTTTTTTGACAGCCTCCGGTTTGTGCTTATGCTATTTGAACCCTTCTTCTAATGTCCTTTAAAAACTTTGGTATACAATATGTATACCAAAGTTTTTAAAGGACATTAGAAGTATATGTATGTGTAAATGTATATGCATAGTCGAGGTACACGTTGGTTGACCTTCCCACGAGTCAAAAAAGAATTTAAAAGTGTTTGTACATGCGAGTACGTACGTACATGTGTGCATACGAATGACAGAGGTGGTCAAAACAGGCGCGTGTTGGGGCAAGGGAAAGGTGATACACCCAGAGATTGTTTCCAGTAATCGGCCAAGACACTTCAGCATGCTATAGACACTTAGTCTGGCCTTGTTAACTAAATTCAGACTCCACGCAGTTGGTAAACTCAATTATTTTTTTTATGCTCTCCAGACTTCAAAGAGGCAATTGGCACATGGAATTAATTAAATCTAACAAATAAATCTCGCGTGGGAATCGGTCACATGAAATCGTTTGACCGACCAGAGGCAAAAATTGCCTGGGTTTTCTGAAGATTCAGATATTTGACAGTGGGGAAAATGCGTTCAACGGAGCGGACGTATTTTTTGGGGGGAAGGGGGCATGCAAGCATATGTATGTCCGTGCGTGCGTGTATGACTGCCCGTGCTAAAGTCAGACGAGGCATGCCGGCTTGGGATGTATATTAACCCTGACGAATATCAAAGAAAAGGGATGAAAGGGGTTGTTAGCCATATAAAAATGATAATTCAGTATCCAGCGGGCATTCCCCTTCTCTCTGAGGTCCAGTCTCCCTCCCTCTGTGTCTCTTTATGTTTGTTTTTTTCGATTGAAATGTAAACGACAAGCCTTTGAGGGAATAAAAAAAGCTGTTTTCACAAAAAAAGAAATGAGAATTACTTTCATATATTTGCATACGCAACGTCACTTGTATTTGCTATGCAAGATGGATCATTAGGCTAGTTGAAACTAATACACGAGTTATCTGTCCGTAGTTTTGGTTACATGTACTTATTTTAGCTCCATTATAATTAGGATTGCATATTAACAAATATCCTTTTGCATCAAACACCGCTTGAAAAGTTACACCTTTCTATAGAACATTCGCGGATATACCTCAATGATTAGCGAATAGGGTTACAATTGCAGGGCTTTCTGCATATCATCAGGCTGAATTTTCGATAGTCGACTTATTAAAGGGGAAACTTATAGATTCAAACTAAAGCAATCTGTTATTTTTTTTTTTTCACCCAGGCTATGGAATATAAATTTCATCAAACTGTGCATAAATGATGGCAAATATTCACTTAGTGCTTCGACCTCGAAAAGCAAGCTTAATGCTAATAGCGGTAACAACAGCAGAATTAGTTGAGTAGGTTAGTTTCGAGCAACAGATGGTGGCAGAATTCAACAACTGTTGCAACCATTCCTCTCCCCTTCACTTTCACCTTTTTTAAAATTTTATTTGTTCGTTGTGATATTCATTTATTTTACCTCATATCTTTGTTCGGGCGAGAATACACGTACGTTTAGTTGGACGATTATACGAGTGTCTTGGTTTGTCAGATTGAATGACACACGATTTTGAAATTAGAGCAACTGGAAAGATTTTTAAGTAGGGCACCGGAATATAGAGGGAATTATCTACAGCACGAATGCAGTGACATCTCAAAACCGCAAGTAATGACCCAGGTCTTTTTAATTAGCGTAAAATCTAATACGACCATAGGTTGATACAAAAGCCTGCAAAATCATCCTTTGCACAACATTGGGAATCTTTGAAGCGTCTTTGAAATTATTTTTTTTGAAAATCAGGTTTTTAGGATCAGTTGTTGAACATAGTACTTCCACAAGACCTAGGAAGAGGTTAATGAGCCTTATCCTATCATGCTGACCCATTTCGTGTCAACAGGGGGAAGCGATGGACAAATGTCTTTCTCAAAGGCATGTGAATGCAAACTGTCTCAGGTGGGGTTTGAACTCGTCTCGCCGATCTCATTCTCCGTGCTGTTAACCGCTGGGACTCAGCCCTTTATTACTTATGCATTCAATCAACCGCAGTACGTCGTTTAAAAGAAAAAAACATCAGAAACTATGAAAATTAGTTTTACAGGAAATTGAGGAAAGGATCGTCAGTTAAGGTTTATACATTTGTTTTCTCTTCTTGCGCGACAAAAAAAGTAATTCTTGGACAAAATAGTTACTGTGGACGAAAAGTAAATCCATTCGGACGATCCAGAAGAGCTTTCAACATCTCAACCTGAACGGCAAAGTTGAAACGATGAAGTCGCCCAGAGAAAAACAGAACTTCAGGAAAGGAATATTTTACTCAAGGAATATTTGGGGGGGGGGGGTCGTTCGTACAAATGTGAGTGGGTGAGGCATTTCCATCAAATATATCTAAATTTGTAAATTGATAAATCGTTATTTAAAACTGGAAATAATATGATTTCTTTTTTTTTTTCTCGTTATCTTAAGATATACTAGAATATTGAATAATTTTCAATCCAAACATATATTGGCATTTATATATCGAATATATATTGTTGACTACACCTAGTGTGATTCTTCACTTGATTTCTTCCTCTTTCGTTGACTCAATATATCAATCTTTTTTTATTACATTTCTAGCGTCTTGTTTATTGGATTATCCTTGCTCTCCCGATATATTCTTTTTTATCTGTCACTTTAAGGTCAACAGAAGGTGGAGTAGCTTTTCTTTTTTTTTCATTATTACAACAGCCTCAGTTTGAATCGATATACCGTCAAGTGTTTTTTTGCTGTTGATATTTTGATGTCTATTCACATTATTTACTCGTGATTTTGTCGTGTATCAGAGGAGGGGTCAACGTACAAGGAATTTTTTTCTTGATATTTCGATGTTTATTCACATCATCTTCAGGACATGATTTATACGCATTCTAATCGGATGATTCTAAATCTGATGATTTTTTTTTATTTATTCATTTTGAAACATTCTGAATAAAAACAGACGAACCATTCCTGGTTGGATAGAAACTTAGATTAGCGATTCTTAACTACTGCAAAAGTTTTATTCAAAATATTTCGTTCCGCATATGTGCTGATGAACATCATGAAAAGTTGCTTATTTCAGAAGTTATATATTTATACAACGTCATTTAAGAGGAAATTATTATGTGTGAATCCACTCTAAAGTTTAATTACATATTCTGTCGCCCATTGTACACCCTACAACTAAAATTCATGTAGAACTTTCCGAGAATTCGTGTGGGCAAAACATGAATTTCTGGTGGTATCATGTGGTGTGGTCATACCGCTACAACAGAACGGAGGTAATTGTGGATGGATCTGCCTTAAAATCTGAAAATCTTTTGCAAAATCGGAATTGATTGAGAACTTTTGAAGATATCATGTTGACAGGCATGAACCTTTGGCGATATTTACTTCGATTGAGGAGATGTAAACATACATGGATTCAAAGTCTAACCATTATTTTCTAGCCCCCCCCCCATTACCTTGCCTTACAAGAAATTCCATTCAAATTCAATGAGTAATTTTCAGAGGTGAGATACTTCTCAGACACCAAATGATTTATCGACTACTCACTACCACTGTTGACCAAAAGACTCATTTCCCTACCATTAACGGTTCTTTATTTCATAGACTACCCTTATATATATATATATATATATATATAAACACACAGCGATGTTTAAAAAACTCGAAACACTTACTAAAAAATTGACCAGACAAAAAGAAAAATGACTTAATTTTCATAAAACGTGTTTAAAAGAAATGATGCTGTTTAAATACACACATGCATATATATATATATATATATATATATATATATATATATATATATATATATATATATATATATATATAATGACCATGTATATGGGTCGATCAAGGGTGGATGCTGTTGGCTGTGTGTGCTGGTAGCAATTAGAAGACTCATCACGACGATTCTCTTACCTATAACATAAACTTTCCCAACTTCTGGTCGTTGTACTCGGCCTTGGTTTATTCACACGATCAGACACCAAACATCTCCTTTGTACGTCTTGTGGTGTCATTGGGTCCTACTTAAATGGAATACAATGACCTCAATCATCCACCACTCAAATTTTGATCAAACTACACACACAATCACTGATATCTAAGAACATAAAACATGAATATGATCTTCACACCAGAACGCCGATATCCCTGGGGATTTGACTGACGTCTCAGCTCAGACATTCGCTCAATTAATAACTATCTCCATCGGCCACAAAGACCACCAATAAATACACTATTTTCTTGTATACTTCCACATTTCTTGAAAATTCCATTTGGGCAAAACGTTGAAATAAAATATGAGAAATCGTTTGTAAGCTTTGCCTTCTGATATTGTCATTTCATTCTCAAACTGTTGGATAAAACAAGATATGCATAGAAATTGATACGTAGAAATACGTGAAGAAAACACAACAATTTCTGACTCTAACAGAATACAAACAAAACTGGCTAGTTAAGGAGTTAAGGATGTTATTTTGACCTCTGCCTACTGTACGGGTCTCGGTAGCACAAGCGGTTAGCAGACCTAGGATAGATAGGCGCTCCTAAATCCGGCCAGATTATTTAATGTGTTAAATTTTCGGCAAACTATTGTGGTTTGGGTGAAGTCGTGGAAAATTTCGGGCAAATCAAGACTTACGTCCCCTTTATAGAGAAAGTTCCCATACGCTTATGCACAGGAATGAGAACAAAAATTCACAGATGTTTCGTTCAATCCTCAATCCACAAGCTTCATCCTTAAGTGGCTTCCACAGACCAAAAGAGTACACGCTATGAAACCTCTATTTTACTTTTAGAACGCTCGGTGGGCGTTTTTTCTAATCAATTGTTACAGAGCAATTAAATATATGGTCCGATAGTTTTATCAGTTAATTGTTTTCAATTCGAATCACAAAAGGTAAGTGGGAATATCCCACGGATCTACATAGGCATCAATCAAACTTTTTTTATTTGATCATAAAAAGAAACAGCTAACATACAGTGTGTGCGTAAAGTCTACAATACTTCCCTAATTAAGCATAATCATACCTTAAAACTATACTAAATAGAAAAAAAACTTGTCTCATTTCGTAAACAAATTGATAGAATTTTCATTATTTTCTTAACGGGTGGCGCGATAATAACCAGTATCAATATGGCATCTCTGTGTTTGAAATAAGGGAAAAAATTTATGCCCTGCCCCGTATATAGTTGGTCTCAATTACTTTAGCCTTTTGCAAAATTTATCCTGTATAATATACTCTACATCTTTTATCAATCACAGAAAATAATGATGTTGTGTTGAAAAACATATTAGTTTTACACGTAGTCAAATGAAAGAAAAGCACGTAATGTGCTCACATGATGCATGTATGCATATATTATGTGGTTTTATCAATGAAAAATTATAAAAAGCCAACAACTAACCTTAATGATTAGCAGAAGCAGCGAAAATCAGAGAAGATGATATTTCAGACGTGGTCAGACGATTTGAAATAAGGAAACTTCATCAGTGGGTCCACCTAGCATTCTCTTTCCAACTAATATTCCAAATTGAGCTAGAACATCAACAGCATCCTCTTAGCGTCCGTCGTTGCACATAGACCTCCCCCAAGATTCGTTAGACTTCTCTATCGTAGGCATCATGGAGCCAATGCTTTCTGAACTTGTCTAGTTCGAACTGTCATCTTATTTTCTGCCGGCTACAGTTTTGCATATGATCTCTTTGGTCCAGTGGTTGTCTGACAATCTTGTTACATGACCAGCCATTTGCTATTTGAGTTTCTTAATGGATTCCATGATATCTCTGACTCCTCGTCTCCCCTCGAATATACCGCACTGTTTTGCGATCTCTCCATGTGATGTTCCATAGGGGGTTATCAGGATGATGAGTGGGTTGTATATAATTCTTTTTAGGACTAATGAGATTTTCTTGTCTTTAAAGGCTTAGTGGGCTTTACCAAAAGCTTACCAACCTTCTTTTTAGGGATATCATGGTGATTCGTTTTCCAAGATAGATGTAATGGTCGACCTATTTCAGGTCTGCATATTCAATTCTGATCGATGTACCTTTGTACTGTATGCTTTCGATGAGCATGTACAACAAACATATTGAGTGAGGACTCACAACCACAACGACGGAATTCCAAGTTGTAATCCTTTTGTATCCTGCCTGTAGATGGAGAAGATTGCCGGCCTTGGAAAATGAGGTGTGATATTATAATTGATGTTGTGTCAAACCAATGTTTTATTACGATCGATGTTGTGTCAAACCGATATTTTATTACGTTTGGGGCTGTGACAGTATCAAATAACTTTTCCTAATACTCATATGAAGGAAAACAGACGACATCAAAATCATGGGCATTGAGTCAGTGGTTTTATGAAAATGAACCGTTTTCTGAGTCTAGGTTTCAATATGTTTACTGCGACAGAACGAACATGTGTGTCGTGTGGTATAGTGGGAATTGCCTCTGATGATCATTTGCGTCAATCCTATGATTTTATTCAAGGCAGTGTAAATACCCAGAGTGCGTTTCTGCCGTGTAGTACTTAGCAGAGGACGTGTTTGTTTTGTTGTGGTGTGTCTTGCACTATCAAATTGTGCAAACACTTTGAGATACTGATCATTTTTTTAATTTGTTTTTCTCTCAAACTATTGTGACGACTGTTTCTCTCTTTCTCTGTCTCCATCTACACCAGTCTGTTTTAATCTATCTAGGTAACTGTTTGTCTGAAAGCCTTCTTGGGGGCTAAGAGTTATGTATTTCCGTCGGGCATCTGTAGTCAGTATTTGTTTTCAGGTTAATACCCAGATTTAGAATGCTGATTTTCAAAGGAAATTGGCGCTACCCTACCTCCCCACCCCCTGAACCTGATTTTATTCAAGGCAGTCGAGTAATTGTAAAGCCAGCACCACCTGCATAGTATATATATATATATATATATATATATATATATATATATATATATATATATATATATATATATATATAGCTTGTTTGGTGACTAAGGCATATGCTCTCTGGTATCCAATGTTTGGTGGTCAGCGTTCGAACCCGGATAAAACACAAAATTTGCAATTCTGATTTTCAAAGTAGGCAGTTCCTCTTCACTCAGAAGATTGGTGCAACATGATTTTCTTACTTCCCAGCAGTGTTGGCGCCAGTATTTGCCCGATGCAGGGTGTGGGGTAGCTTCCTAAAAAAGGGGGCTACATCACCAAGCTGACACGCATCCCAGGTAATTTTGAATTTTACACACATTTTTTTCACCACATTGTTAATTTTATGAAACATGACTATGACAAAGGATGATAAGAGGTAAATACACTTCAGGTACTCTGATTCCCCCGGTATATATATGGAAAAATGGCCGGCCACACTGTTTTTGGAGTGTTCACTCTTGACTAATACACTAGTATTACGTTTGCCATGATAAGAAATATCAGATTCTGAATCTGTTAATGTCTTATTTTTCATCGGTTGACCTAAAATTGATTTTACTGCGAATCCAATGTTTATACAGCGGCCAAAACACACTCTAACAGATTTTTCACAGCGAATTGCAATGAAAAAAAATGTCTGGTGGGGACTGGCATCAAATATTACCATCTAACTAACTGGAGTTAGTAGAGAAATCAATGCTCTTCAATTTCGTGTAAAATTCGAACGAATTTACACTGCGTAGAATCAGAATATAGCACAGAGGGTGTCCTACCCAACGACATTAGTTTTCTTCCTGTATTATTAGTCAGGAGATTTTAAAATCAGTGTATTTCTGGCTTTGCGTTTTTGGTTATCGTAGCGAAAAAAGGGTGTGGTGACCGTGTTCGAGCTACTGAACGAGTTTGAATTTTCTGGCTGATTAGAGACCATCCAAATAAAATACAAAGGCTGTGATACAAATCTTAATGTTGATGAAATTATTGGTGATTTCAGGATTTTTTACAAATGTATTAAAACAGATTTTTAGGAAGGTTCATTTATAAGATCTTTCCAAACGGCACAGTACTGCCCCCAAACAGTACAAATTTATGTTTTCGTTCAAAAAATTCACTAACAGAATTTTGTTTTTTTTCCCCGGTGCGTGTGTGCGTATAAGGGGACTACGATCGGCCGACGGTGTGTGTGTGCGTGTGTGTGTGCTATAATCTCCTTCTCACCCCATGGCGACAATCCTGCTTCACAGCAGTCTATACTTTTATGTCATCTGCGATACTTAAACAGTATAATTATATATAATTTCCATCTTTTCATGTCTATCTATTAATATCCATCTGGTGAGTATTGCAGATTTTAAAAGGCAAAAGTCAGAGACACTAGGATTGAACCACTGTCTCTTCTGCACGAGATGTTTTTAAATAATGGATCATGTTGAACCCTGCCTGATGTTTACGGTTCTTTTTTTTTTGTACTTAGAAACAAACATTGGCACTGGAACTGTAATTTCTGTGACCTTTTTGGAAGAGAAGACAGCTTGAATGTTATTCAGTTACTCAAGTCGCCAGAAAGGCTCTTAATGCTGATCCCATTCGCACCAGAAAACAAGAACTCTTTTGTCGCTAATAATAGAAACGCACTCTTCTCTGAAAGAGGTAGAAACGGTGACCTTTAGTCCGTACCTCAAAGTGTTTGCAACATTCGTTTGCTTGCCATAAAGGAGCCATGGCACTTGACTGACCGTTATTAATTTCATTTTTAATGATTACTCTTTCGAGATTGTGTCTCATATTGTTTGCTGGGTTTGTTATGAACTTTACCCCGGTGAAAGTTGGCTGCATAGGAACAGTTCGCTATTATTTTCCAACTAGATGTTTCTGTAACTCGTGATGACATGGATAAAATTTACAATCCCTTGTCAGAACAAGATAAGTCAAGTGAATAACTACTGGCGTCGAATTTGGCGCAAATAATTGCTCCTCATTACGATACGTTGCATATCTGTGTTTGGGATTCTACCAACGGCCTTGCCTTCACATTCCTTCAAAATGATCCTATTGATTCCATTGTTTTCGATAATTTTACAAATAAATACTGATATGAATTGGTTGGGAAATTCAATTTCTTTGATGTCCTAAAGATAATTTGGATAAACCCTGAAGTATTGCCAACAAACATGTATCTAAAATATATAATTGAGTGGTATCTGTGTGTTTTTCTGTCACACTATAAAACGTACCTAAACATGGGTGTAGCCTAACCAATTTCGGCAATTTTGTTTTTATGCAAGTGGAGTAGTTCGTCCCCACTTTTTTTACTTTGGGATATCTTTTTTCTGAAGGGAACATTTTGGTACCTGACATGGTAACCGAAGAAAGGTAGTACCAGTAATAGTATGTGTACTCGGAACCGTACCAAAGACACTGAAAACTGAGGATAAGAGAAACGATTGAGGACACACAGACCGCACGAATACTGAGGAGAGTACTCGAAATATGAGACCTACGATCCCAGCTGGAAGCAATGTCCGAACGGCCAGGAAAAAGGCATGGTGAGGACAGTAAAAATTACTGCGCTGCTGTGACAGGTGAGGGCGATATAAGAGGCGGAAGGCTGGAGACTTGAGGAGACTTGCTGTCACCGAGTCTCTAGCAGTGACCACCACGCATCTGGTGAGAAAATGCCGTTGCTGCTACGAATAGAGTAAAGAGGAAAGAGAGTGAAAAACTGGGAAAATACCAAGATCTGGTGAGAGAACCGAAGATGTGGAACATCAAAGTCAGGGTAGGACCAGTAATTATAGGTGCACTCTGAACTGTCCCAAAGACACCGAGGGCGAGATTGGAGGAGCTCAGGATAAAAGGAAGGATTGAGACTGTACAGGCCACAGCACTGCTGGGAACTGCACGGAAAGTACTAGAAATATAAGGTCTACGACAAATGTTTGCAGTGGCCTAACAGAGGAGGAAGTAAAAATGGTAGCAGGGATGTAAACCACAGCACTGGCTTGATAGGCGAGGGAGAGATGAGATGTGGGCTGAAGACCTAGGGAGACTTACTGTCACTCAGACTTCAGCAATGACCATCGGGCAACTGTCGTGAAACTGTAAACCACAGTATTACTGTGGTTCATGAGAATGTGGAGAGGGGGGCTGCAGACTTGTGGAGACTTACTGTCACTCAACCCCCAGCAGTAACCACCAGGCAACTGGTGTGAAATTGCAGATAATAATAATAATAATAATAATAATAATAATAATAATAATAATAATAATTGCTATCCCAAATCTAAACTGGATACGGATACAAATTAAAAGAGAGTATAATTAGCCACGTATTTTACATGGGTGACCTGAAATTGTATGGCAAAGATAACGATGAAATTTTTAGTGATGATATCGGAATGGGGTTTTGCTAAGGCCACATCCAAAAGAAGTGGATTGGTGAAAAACAACTCCATAGAACTAGATATGTAAACAAGCAATAAACGAACTAGAACAATGAGATGCATATGAATATTCAAGAATTAATGAAGGAAGTGGAATTCAACACGCCAACATGGACAAAAAAGTGAGGAAAGAGTGTTCCGGGAGAAGAGTGTGTGCAGCACTGAAAACTGGGCTGAATTCAACACATAGTTTTAGTACAATTAATAGGAATTTAGATGAGATTAGAAAAATCGACTAAAAGTAAAGAAAGCATTTATCGACCACAGAATGCTCTTTCCTACAGCTGGCACTGATCGTCTCTATTTGCCAAGGAGTAACGGTGGCAAGGGAATGGTGTAACACTAACTGAAGCTGCGTTTGCTAAACGCATTGGGGAACCTTTGGACTCGTCCTTCGGCTCTCCCATTATTACTCGGCCCTGCTGTGGGGTCTCAGTTTCCACGGGGCAGCACTGCTTCATTGTACTTAAAGGAGCAGGTCCCCTGGTGGATGCTTTCGCGGGTGACGTTGTTTAGCCATTACGATGAGCTTTTCAACGGTAACTGCGTCGGCTGGAGCAATTTTTGGAAGGGTTCCCTATTTCTTCCCACGTTAAGCCCGACCTTGTGTCACATATTGCTGTGGTGGGACAGTGATTAAATAGAAACACTAACTGACATACAAAAGAGCAACAATAGGATTACATCGGTATCTCGAAATCACTCAGGACTTGATGTTAAAACTAGTTAAGGAACAGGAAAGCACAAAAAGTTGTACTCAATATCAAATACTCAATATAAAATGTTTACAAGAGAACAGAGAATAAAGTTGTACAGCAGAGAACATTCACGGAATGTAGATGAGAAAGAAAATGAAGCAACTTGCAAAGAAGCAGGACTAAGAACATCTTTAAAATGGGGAGAGAAATCTCTGCACGGATAATACGCCCGCCGAAGACGCAGATGAAGACTAAAAAACAATCACCAATGTCTCCGGAGTAGTGGATTGAGATCAGTAATAGAGAGATTCACTCTGGTCGCTCGAGACCAAATCTTGTACACTCGGAACATTCAAGCAAATATCATGAGAAATGATACCGACCCAATATGCTGCTTCTGTGACCTGCATATATAAAACAATAGACCATTTCATGTCTGGTTGCTCTGTTTTAACACCCACAGAATGCAAGTCCCGACATGACAGAGAGGTCCAATATCTACGTTGGAAAATCAGTAAACATTACGGAATAGTATCAGACAATAACTGGTATGAACTTCAACAAGACCCACAAACTGAAGGACAGAATGTCACGAATTTCGCAATGAATATCGACAGTACCATCAAAGCAAGTAGACCCAATGAATTAATCAAGGATCACAGAATTTCTATTATATTTTGTGGAAAGGTAGAAAATGGGCGGGAGAAAGAATTGATTCATATATACAGCGTCTCCTTGCACAAATACCTCCTCTACGTCGCAGTTATGTCGAAACCACATGATATTGCCAACTCTTCGCAGAATTTCATTGAAATTCATCCAGTACCCACGGAGATACCGTGTGAACAGACGAACGAACAGTCAGACAGACACAACCGAATACATATATAAGCCTTATTACAACTTCGTTGACATAGGTAAACATTTATCAATTATATAAATCACTGCTCAATTCCAATTAACGCCGTCAATAAGGACAATTCTAAAATTACGTTCAAGGCAACATTTAGTCTCTGTGTAGGTAACAGGAGTAAATGATTTTTGGTTCGATACCCCGGTGAGGGAGAACTGGGTGAACAGAGGAAGAATTGATTTTGGGCGACGACGTAAAAGAGACCTTTACGGCTTGAAATAGAGACGTAAGTGTTTCTTTTGTAGAACAGAATCACCTTTCAAAGGTCGTAATATTACAAATAAGCTAGTGTTGTCTATAAATCCTTATTTACAGACATACAGAAATTAAACCGCTGCCCGTAACTATGTCTCCATTTCATAGTTTTATGATTCTGAATTGATGAACGACGACGTTGTTTGCCTAGATATTCATAGCTCAAAATTATTCGCGTATCTTTATATAAGCCTTTTATGAATTGAACAATATAATTGTTTTTCTCTTATTACATAGTAGGGAAACACTATAATGATATGATATAAGAACCTAAATGAAACAAAGTAATAATAACTAGCTGAACCCGTGGAAATTCCACGGGTGTTGATCACTAAACTATCATCATTACTCTTGTATATATATTTCTGCAATCACACTATGTAATTTAGTTGAAGTAATTTATTACCTATAGATTGTATCTATATTAGCTATAATAACAGAAGAAGGTACATGAAACTAGTATATCTGTTACTATCATTGATAACGTTTGCTATACGAATATATCCATGTGTTCTTCTGCTACTATAACTTGATTTTCAAGCTTTAGACTTGCAAGGTTGAAGAAATAAATGAATAACAGTTATAGTGAAGGTCAAGTCCCTTTTGCTATCATTAAAGCATAAGCATCCATTTCTGGTCTTACCTTTGTTCGGAACATCAAATGAGTAGATGCAGAGGGAGAAGACAAAGGATGAAAGACAAGAAGATAATAGAAAATTTCATCGGTGTAATTGTACCCTTTTCACCACTCACAAATGGAGTAGCTTTTCATTTAATCTCTTGAGGCGTTCCAGCTGACAGAAGCAGCTGGATTGCTGACCCTAGAGCCCATGCCTTAATCCGATACTGGCTCCAAAAGTGAACAAAAACAAACAAGACTAAAGTAGGTATTGTATTTGTAACCATTATCTCATGTATCCATTTGCTTCTGTTTATTTTGCAATTTTGTAAATATAGACATTGAAGACTGTCAGGTGATAAGGTTCGATAAAGAAACGAAGTTTGTTTAAGGTTACCAAAGTCGACCAGATAAAAAGGGTGCAGATTTTTACGACTGGAAGAATACAGACAGTAAGTGTACCGTTATGCAGTTGCATATGCCTGCATTTGCATGCATAGCATGAATTCACAAATGTCTGAATCTTCGTTGATTGAGGGGCTATTTGAGTCAGGATAGAGACAGATGGGACACTAACCTTTGTCTCTGCAGTTGGCGTTGAAAACTACCCGAAAGAGAGTTTAACCAAGAAAAAAAACTACAAAATTATTATAATTTTCTCCCAGTTTATCCGGTAAAGTTTCTCGCTCGATTACCGGGGTGTGTGAATTAATTTGCTAACGAAACGTCCCACGGAAGTCACACTGTGAAACATTTTTGCTGACTTTCAATATTGCATAAATTTTGCATCGAATCCAGGTCGGGCAAAAATAAAGCCCCACACCGAATTACTGCTACAATGATATATCTACTACACATGGATCCCAATACAGTCTCCTCGCATACCTGGATAGTTCTTCTGTTTACATTACTAACATTTCTACTCTTTATCTTTTTTTGTGTACGTACTCACAGACAATCGCTCCCATCACTATGATGCTAATACTTTTCCCCTCTTTTCTTTTCCCCTCCATTAGCAAGTTTACGATCTCGCCTGAAAAGCAACGCTGCATGGCGTAAGTTACAGGGATATCCGACTAGAAGCTCTCTAAAAAGTTCATCACTTCCTGTGATTCCTTATTTGAGAAATGCGTCTTCCGATTGCTTTAGACATACTTCGAATCCCTTTTTACGCAACGCGTTTCAAGCATTGACTGAAAATTTTGTTTACCCCCCCCCCCCCAAAAAAATGCGTGGATACACACTTGTGACATATCTTTTCATAGCCTAATATACAAGCTGAAAGGAGGATTTTTTTTATCAAGTTTTTAAACTTTTCAAACAGTCTTTTTAGCTATCTTCTGCCTTGGAATTAGATGAAACGACCAGACAATTTTGACTTGTGAACATCCTCACCTGTGGAGAGTATAGTATGCAATTGTAGTGGCCTTACTTATGTAATTTTTCTGTTTGTGTCAGTATCTAAACTGTTCAACTTAACAGGTAACAATTTTTCTGAGAAAAATATATCTTACCCACCTTTTGAAACCATAGACTTTTCCAGTGAAATAAATTCAGTACTTTCTCTTCTAAGACAAAAATCTCATAAATGTTTAAATGTACACGTTTTCACGTGGATTAACTAATTATACAATTCTTTTTTCACAGCAAACGTAGTACGTCGCTCGGATGTTCTCATTGGGGAAAAAGTTAACAAGGAAAAAGTTATGAACCAATCAAAAGAACTTATTGAAGCTTTGCGTCCGAGAGAACAAAAATAAAAAGGTACGAGGTACGAATAATTTACGGGATAAGTAACAAAGTCTTTTTTTATACACAGGTTCCTCTCGCAATCCTGGTCCGAAATGAAATGGAGCGAAGAATAAGAATTTACCGGAAAACCATTCGAGAGTTCCCAGACCAAACAAATGGTGATGACGGTATATTGGGCTTAGTCGTTAGAGGTTGAGGATGGTGATTGGGAGGCACATGAGACTGTGGTATTGGAGAGAAGCAACAAGAAGGAATTAGATCATCCGATAATCTCCTTGAATGATATACAATTTATTATTCTTTGTATCAGTCTTTGGCTTGTATATAAATATTCTCATCGAAATAGCAATTAATAGTGAATTCAACCTTTGCTAGGTACTCCCAAAATATCACCTTGAGTTATAATTGACCTCAATCTTATAGACCAATACATACTTCATTCAGTTAATCGACTTCCATTTATTGAATACATCATGATAAAAAATGATAGTTTCCGAACGAACGTATTTCAAGGGATTTTGTTAAGGCCTGGTGAAATATGTGGCCAGTCTCTAGGGAACAAAATAAAAAAAAACTTTTGATTTTAGAAGTACTTTTCTCATCTCAACATCAAAATGCCCAAGTAATTTCAAATAGCATCACTTGGGTTTTCACAGCAAGGTTCTTCCTAAGGGAAAACTCGTAAATCTATTATCAAGATACCGCCCCGGGAAGCGCGTTCCAATCTTTTGAACTTTTATCAGCTTTCTCCCAGAGACTTCATTTTGGCATCTGGCTGAACTCTGACCTTTGACTTGTACTCTTAGTTCTCGGAGCTGAATTAATTATTGCTGTGTTTCGCAAGGAAGTACATGCACGCTTTTTCTAGTAGTCCATCCATTTACTTTTTATTTTTGTACCTCCTAATTTTATATATTTATATATTTTTCATAAACACTATCCAACTAGATATTTATTAAGCTTGATTCAGATCCGACTGACAACAAATTTAACCCCTTCTTAATGTACTGAAATTTGCTTAGGTCTCGCATAAGACCACACACTGTTTACAGTATCTGCTGTTCCTGAGTGGTAACTCATTCAAGTGCGTAACTTCGATGATTAAATGATTATAGATACTTACTAAACTTAGCTTAGTTTAGCGCAAGTGAAGTAGTTTCCGAACGAACGCATTTTAATGGATTATTTAAAGCCGGTTGTGATATATGGCCAATCTCTACAGAACAAAATATAAATGCTCTTGATTTTAGAAGTATTTTTCTCAACTCTCAATCTGATATTGCATCTCGCAGATGAAACATTCGAAACCAATTCTTGTCTCCCTCGATATTGAGGACGACGTACAGATTAGAAGATCGCTCGATAAACCACTCTTGGCTTTTTTAATTAACTTTGGGCTTCGTGGTAGATATAGTCTGTTAGACCAGTTCGCTGACCATTACCCGACGTCGCACGACAAGAACCCAAATAGCCGATGAGAGTTACTGATAAGAAAATTGAGGGCATAGTATGTGATAGTCGATCTGATTTGGCCCGGACTAGTTCATCCAGCGAGCAGAACACATAACAATGAAAAGTTCGGAATACGTTAATTCTTTGATGGAAACAATGCACTCAACAGATTTATCTAAATAATGTATACAGGTTTTCCCCACTATCCAAAAGTAGAACGTTCATATGGAATCTATCATAAACCGAAATGGCGTAAAGTGAAGTAATTTGAGTAATGTTGCCGAATTAGTTGCCAACTTTCCGCATTCGGGAATCATCTCCAAATTCGAAAATTAAAAAAAAAAAACAACATTGGCAACACTAGACCCTAAAATCAAAAAGAATACGACTAAGTCACTCATTCTCAATACTGACAGTCATAATGTTACTGTTGCCAATAGCTATGCACAGGCCCCAGCTGACATAGTTAGTGTGGCCCAAGGCAAAGGGCCTCACAACTATGTTGGAAAACCTGTACGTACAATTTCAATTCATCAGTTGTGATGGAAAAGACCTGAGATCAATTAAATATGGTATCTGCTCGGCCAGATATAATTACCTCTGCCGGCACAAGGGCTCTTGTCCATTCACTACTAGTAAGCCAGTAAGCCAGCAGTTTTACAAAATTCATTTCAAGGTGCAGAGCACACAACATAACCTGTGATGGTCATTACAATCACATTCATAGCATGCAACATCATCGCTTATGTGCGAGCATTTTCATTGAACAAGGGCGATAGAACCGAAGTATTCACTGAGATAGATCGTGGACTTTTTGTGGCCTGGAATGCCGCCGATGAAACAATTCATCATCTTCAAGAGTATCCTTTTCCAACAAGAATTTGACTTCACTAAATCACTTAATCTGCTTGTCCCTTGGATAAGTCAAGACACGATCTCCTCCGCTGAAAGGAAACTGGGAGGAGGAATTTAGAGTTTTGATACAGCTGGAACAGATTTTACCTGTGTAAAGGATTGTGACAGAGGCACAACGCCTAGCATTATTCTTTTGAACTTTCATTCATGCAATTCGAGATGAAGATTTTTCAACTAAATACTTAAGGCATCTCCTTTATTATGATTAAGACAAGTCGAAAGGAGATAACTCCTATAAACCTTTCTTTACAGCAACATTTTTTACTACTTCAATTTCTAAGTAAATAAATATAATTTTGAAAATGAGACATGAAACGAGTAAATATTGATAATATATGAATTCAATACTTTAAATTAGAATTCAATATTAAAAAAAAATCCTATGAAGAGGTTGGTTATATTGTTATATATCCTGGTGTGTGTTTAATGTATGTTCACATGAAAATAAGGACGCCCAGCAAATGGGGGAAGCATACATCAAATCAAATGTCTCACTGTCTTCTTGTGATTTCTGCATATCATGGTTAATTGGCTGAAACTTTCATAATTTTGTCACCTTTGATCCTTACAATAAGTGACCCTTAAGAGCTGGACCAGAACGTTTTTCCTGTCCGTACGAGGTTGGATCTAGACGCCGATCAATCCAGATGTTCAGGAGCGAAAAGGAGGCGGATAAGCTTCACGGGCTCTGAGGAGGTGTTATCTCAAGTGCTCGAATCCGATGATGATTGGATGGCTTACCATGAAGATTCCTATCTGCCGAGTGACCTCGAGTCGTTACGCACGGACACTGGTGCTGACAGCAGTGATAACGAATGACAACGACCATAAAAGAAACAGGGAAACATTGGTAGTGACGGCGACGCTACAAACAGCGGTAAAGCATTCAAATGTGCTGGACACGAGGTGGTCCAGGGGTAGTATAGTGTTCAACGGGCTGGCCACAACGGTATGCGATTCTATTCAAATTATCCCACTAAGGTTGATTAGCTTAACCTAAACCTATGTGCAAAATAACAGATCTTCAACTTAACACTCTAGTAAGATCAAACCTAATCATCATCATCATCATCATCATCATCATCATCATCATCATCATTCTTTTAACGTCCGTCGTTGGACATAGACCTTCTCCAGGATTCGTCACAATTTCCTATCATGGGCATCGCGGAGCCAGTATTTCCTGAAACCTAAGCAACGCTTATTATTTCATTCTATTTTTCAAATCGGCGCTTCTGGAATGTGATTCGTTAGTTATGTTGGGTGCCTCATAGAAGGATCCAGTCATATTTTCTTGTTTTCGAAGACTATCATCATCAGTCTTTTAACGTCCGTCGTTGGACATAGACCTTCCCCAGGATTCACCACATTTCTCAATCATGGGCGTCGCGAAGCCACTATCTCCTGAATCTGTCCAGTTCATCTCTCCATCGTGTGTTCTGTCGGCCTCGGTTTCTCATGTGATCTCTAGGGATCCATGTCGTGAGTCGCGATGTCCATCGGTTGTCTTTCATTCTTGCAACATGGCCTGCCCATTGCCATTTGAGTTTTTTTAATAGTTTCTATGATGTCACAGACACCTCTTTTCTTCTTTATATACTGTGCAATCTTGTGATGACACCAAATACCTGCCTTCTCGAAATTAGACCAGAAAAATCTTAGAAGTCGATGGTCACTTTTCTATGAAATAATTTCGTTCCGTTTATAGAATCGCATTTTAAAAATCTCCATGGTTGTTCTTTAACTAATGTTCTAACGTTTCTGGTCAAAATTGTCGATTTCATTTTTTTTCAAGTCTTTTTTCCTTTTGTATACAACTAAGTTTAATACATACATTTTGGCTGATACTAACAACCGTAGAAAGATATAAAAGAAATATTTCTGATGATCGCATTAGAAAAGAGACAATTTAAGGGAGAAATCCTTTAGCTCTTTTCATAGAGATCTAGTAAGTGTAAATCCAGAACCTGACACTTTCTGTAGGGAAAAACTGGCATGTTTTGCTGGAAGTGTTCGCGACTTGGAAACATTTGAGCAGTTCAGCAACAATATAACACCTTGAAGAAACTGCTGGCAAGACCCTTTTAAACAAGATTTCCCGGATCCACCCTAAAATTCTACCCCATCTCTAGTAACCTATTGCCCACCCATACACAAAATTGCTTCGAAATTCAGTGAGAAGTTTCGGATATGTTGTGCAGTGTGGATATACAGCTACGATGTAGGGGAGAAAAAATCCTGTGTCAATCCCAAAATTAAAGCACTTCTTCAAGAGCGCATTGCTCAGGCTTTCACAAAATCTCATTGAAATTGATAGGGAAATTTTGGAGATATCAATTGGGAACGTTGGTAGAGGTTGATAATTTTAGCCCAGGATTTTTGTACTCATCCCATCATGGGAATTCAACGTTATAAGTAACTAAATACAAATTTTACCAATGCATCTATTTGAAAGGGATTTTCAAAGCTCGGTCTTCTCAAGACCGCTGTTAGTAAAACAATGAAACAAAATTTTGAATTAGAATTGTGTTAACCAGACTATTTGATAAGGATCCACAAGAAGCTGCTTACGAAGTCCTTTCACAGAGAGCTTTCAACTAAATTTTGACTGGTAAGTGTCCCATTTTTTGGAGAATCGAAGCAGAAACATTTATTTTGGCTGAGGAGATATCCTGCAAGAAATTCCTATGTTCTTGGGTCATCTCACTCTGGTAGGGGGAATCGGATACTTATTTAGGACAATTTGTACATTGTGATGAAGGTGATGAGAGCAATGATTGTCCAGGAGCGACTGATTAGAAATTTCACTGATATGATGTCATATCAAAACATACTGGTTTCAAATGATTAGATCTTATTTTGGTAGGGTGCAGCCGTCTCCCTCAAAATGCTTAAATTGACCTGACTCTGAATTGACTTTTAAAGGTCACCAGAGCTTGGTGTCATCTATCTTATGTTCATCCTATGGTCAAGTTACACAAATTCAGAGCTTGAAGGGCGCAGCTGTCTTCATAATAAATACCCAAATTATCCTTTCTTGAAAATTCAAAAATTGGATCCTTGATTTGACCTTTAGAGATCCCTAGGACTGACCCTTGATAAAACGAGAGATGGTAAGGTAATTTCTAATTCAATCCCTCGGATGGTTGCCTGATAAAAACAAGAATTGAGAATTTAGTTTTGAGTTCAATCCATGGGAAGGTCACTTGATAAAACAAGGGATGATAAAAATGTATCCTTTTCAGTGTGATAGGGGCTATGTTTGAAGCTTTTTGGCTGCTGCCAGATTTTATGTATGCTTGAGGAAGCCGGAAAAATACACTGGCCAGAATTCAGTTATGAAATCAACAAAGATGAGAATTACTGTACACACACAAAAAAAAAAAAAAAGAAAAAAAGATAGCCATATAATAATAACAGTTTCTCAGCTCAGTGTTGGATTCTAAAATTGGCAGGAGAGGAGAAAGAATACCAGTAAACAGAAAGATCACCATAATCTATAATCGTCATAAACAAGAAAACATGTTATGTAATAATGATAATAATAATAAGACACAATGCAAAATAATTGAGAAGAAAATTTATCGAATATTCCAGGAGGATTGGCCGAATGAAATAAATAAAAAAAAAAAAAAAGATGGGAATTCAAAATTATCGGGGAAGTCCAGGGAAGTTGAACATATCTGGCTGAAAAAAAAAAAAGAAGAAAAAAAATACACGTTGTATAAAACCAACAATAAAAGCCCATCCCACTTTACCATACACATTTGAAACATTTTTCCAATGAAATACAACAATAAGATAATCACCATAATAATAATCATCATGACAAGAATATTAATCATTGTAACAATAATAGTAATAATACACAGGATATTAATATTCACATAAGTAGGTGTTTGTCTAACAAACAATGGGAAGGTTACAATGTTAAGTCAAGGTGTATGGTAAAGTGAATCAAAGTAGAAAATAGACAAGTACACAAATTGAATAATAGCACAATGTATGATCTTACAGGTGCATTTGGAGCAACCTAAATGCTTAATCTGAAGCATCATGGTAGATCACATGACGTCTCCATTAAATATGGATTCCAGATTTGAAATGATTGTTTTGGATCTTTTTTTTTTTTACAATTGATAATAAAAAGTCAAACATAATTTCCCTTTTTTTTTTTTTCATGAGACAGGGCGTAGGAAGAACATTGAGTTGCAAAAACAAAAATAAATAAAACTTTGTGATATTCACTTGGAAAGTTTCAGTTTTGTGTTTTATTTCTTCTTTTTTCCTCTTTCTTATCAAATTTTTTTTAGTATTGTCTCTTTAAATATTTCATATTTCTACAGTCTCTTTTTTTTCAACATGAAAGTTCTTTCAGTACAATAAGAATATTTCTTCACATGAAGGTAGATAAATAAATAAAACATAAAGATACACTACGATCACAATGTAAGTCCTCACAGAAAAAAGGTAAAGATAACCAAACACTTGAAAAATTTCAAGACCAAAACATGAAGATACTGGAGGTTATCAACAGAAACATAAAGGGATAAACAGACAGACAAAAAAAAGGGCATGCATCTGATGATAATAAATTAATGGGTATTATTGTAACAATAATTTTAATGCTATAATTGTAACAATAATTTTAATGGTACTTATTATTGTAACAATAATTTTAATGGTATTTATTATTGTAACAATAATTTCAATGCTATAATTGTAACAATAATCGTATATGTATTTATTATTGTAACAATGATTTTAATGCTATAATTGTAACAATAATCTTATTAGTATTTATTATTGTAACAATAATTCTAATGGTATTTGTTATTGTAACAATAATTTTAATGGTATTTGTGGTGGCGGTAGTGGTAACTGGACGTATATCTTACTTCTAAAATATAAAATGATTTGTAACACAGAATACCAAGACTTTTGTAGCAGCAGTAACAAATTTGAGTAACAGGAACTAAATGCACCTGTTGAATGCATTTACAAAACAAGTCACATGCACCAACAATTAAAAAACTATTCATTCAAATATATATATATATATATATGTGTATATATATACATATATATATATATGTATATATATGTATATATATATATATATATATATATATATATATATATATATATATATATGACTTTGATTCAGCCCTCCCCTTGAACTCATCTCTTTGCTCTTTAGAGGAATGATATCTTGTTTACTCCATAGTTATAGATAAATGCTCTATATTATAGGATTTTTGGTATTATTTGTTATAGCATGTCAGCCATTAAGAATTGAGACCACTTTTAACTCAAAAACGGTATCAAGCAAAATCAGGGTAAAAAACAAACAAACCCCAAAACACAGAAACAAAGATGATGAGTTGGCATTGCATATTAAGCATCAGGGACGCTTTTTTAAAATCTGGTAATCAAGTGTTGAGTACCGAATACAACTCATCACTTCTTCTTCTGACATTTTTTTTGCTTTGTTTTTATAATTGGACTTTCACACAGGAGAAGATACCCAAAAAGATGAGTTTGGGTGGGTTGGAGTTAAGACAAGGTTATATATATATATATATATATATATACATATATATATATATATATATATATATATATATATATATATATATATATATATATATATATATATATATATATATATATAATGTATATATATATATAATGTATATATATATATATATATATATATATATATATATATATAATGTATATATGTATATATATATAATGTATATATATATATATATATATCTATATATATATATACAATGTATATATATATAATGTATATACATATATATATATATATATATATATATATATGTATGTATATACATAAATATATGCTTGAGTATACAAATTGGACGCAACATCAACCATTGCTGTTAGACTGGACAGTCCAGGAATTTTCAAGGGAGTATAAAAATTGAGGCTAGGTAGGGAAGGGAGGAGCAAAAAACAATTACATTTACAGAAACTGGATAACAGTAATGCTTCCCAATAAGAATTACCACATGAATATGAAACAGAAATCATCGCCCCTAGATATTTGTACACATGAACTAGCAGTTCTGAGAGTGTCAACCATTTTTTGTAGTCAGTAGAAACACAAGTGTCAATAGTTCTTCTTATCTACTAAGCTTAGCTTAGTTTTGGCACTAGGCCAGAAATATGGACCACCTAGTGAGGATCGAACTCACTGATGGTAACGATCTGTGCGACCAGCTTTCCAACCATAACACCATGAGAAGTCGGCAGTTCTACCTACTTACAACATATTACAGATATTTGGTTCCATAATATTCAGGCTTAAGCTGAACTTTGTTGAAAGTCTTTGTCTCGTTGTCTGAAACATTACGATACAGATTTATATTTCATTTTTTTTTCTGCAAAAAACAATTCAATAGTTTAATATGTATTTTTCCCAATACATTACATGATGAATCATGAAGAGATGTACTGCATTTTTGAGGTGTTCCAATTGCTTACTTTTTGTGAAAATATTTTACAAGTTGTTCGCAAGAAAAAGTAGAATTTCAAGTAATCAACAAACTTCAATAACCAAACATATTTATAAGAAGGGGATTGTCAGTAGTTTAACAAGGAAAAATATTACAAGCATTGGGAAGTATTACATTTTGAACAGCTTCTACTATTTGGGTTATACACAAAAATAAACCTACCTAGTTTCATTTACCCCAGAAAATTTATTTAAGTTGTAAGTCTACATCTACTTCTTTGAGAGACATTATAGCAGAATAATATTTTATATTCATCTGAAATAATATGCAGTTTGATTTAGAAATCGACTTGGATATCTATCATGAAAGATAGTACATCTGGAGGCCATCTTTGACACCCAAAATATAGAAGCTAAAAATGATTCCTTTTTCTTTGGTAAACTATATTTTCTACTAGAGCTTCTATCGAATACCTCCTAAAGACAGAAGCCTTCTTTAGGTACCCCTACAGGGTTGTGAAGAAGCCTAATGACTTTTTCTAAGCAAGGAATTTGAGATGAGTTTCGAATACTTGAGATGAGTTTTAAATATTTGGTTAATTTTTGGACCATGCTATTTTTTCTAACTTCAATTTAAAAAAAATGATATTCAGGTTGATTTACTCTTCACCCTTCTTCAGGTAAAACCATGTTTGGTGCTGAAACTGTTGCAGGTCCATTAACCAATAATGGTGTAGAATGGTTGAGTGGTTACTAGCAAGGAAAAAGGAATAGGTGAACCAGGTTTGAATTTTGACCGAGGCTGTTAAATCTACCTTCGTTCGCACTAAGGCCCTTGGGAAAAGCATGAATACACTTTTCCTCTTGCCCCCAGCAATGGTTAATTTGCAGGGCAGTTGGAGAACTTTAGCCCCGTAAGGCAGTCCATTTGGGATGTAGGGGCTAGCAACTCTATCCGTAAAAACCTACCTACTGAAAACGCAAGGAGGCCCTATGCTCCACTAAGAGGAATTTAAGAAAGAAAATGGTTATAAATGAGTTGAGTAGTTATTCTAATACAAAACCCGTCTTCGATGCAATAACAGGCTCAGCACTGGATGATATTTCACCTTAAGATGGTCAGAGAATGAATTGGTCAGAATATTGTGAAGTAAAAAGGGGAGATGAGGTAGGATGAAGACGATCCTCTCCTCCTCAAGATTGCAGATTATAAAAACATACATTTTACTGCAGTAGAAGTTATTTAGGGATGAAAGGCGACTAATGAGGCAAAGCGAGTTCTTAATCCTCATTCATCATTTACAGTACTGGGTCAACTTCGAGCTAAGTGTAATCCATGTTAGCTTTCCTTGACCAAGCTTTAGTTTAGAACACCTAATCTGAAATCCTGAAAACCAGCATCAGGAAGGACAGTGAGCTGCAGAGCCATTTTGTTTTCACAGAATAGCCACCTTCTTTGATTAGATTCAAGTCATAAGAATTGTATTGAATCAGAATTTCTTCATGCCTCTCCACCTAAAACTTGATACTATCATCAGTTTTCCATCTGAAGAATTGATTAGAAAAAGCTTCCTCTATGTAAAAAAAAGTTTTTCCAGATGTAAATGACAAATGCCTGTTAGCTTCATAGATTTTATGACATAGCTTCAAGGTGATACAGGACTATATGATGATAGGTGCTTGTTATGGACACTCGATGCCCCTGGATGAAGACTTTGGTATCTGGTGTCGTATTGTTAATCCCTTCATTCAAAAAAAATCAATTCACAGGAGAAAACTTCTGAACAGACCCATTGAAAAAAATGTTAACAGAGCAATTTGTAAATTTTAACAATACTTCTGACAGCAGAAACAAAATTAATTTGTTCAGTGTTACTAATAACATTGGTATAGTTATCTATTAAGTTCGGCTTAGTCTGGCACTAAGTCACAGTGGTAGGGCATTTAGTAAGGATTGAACTCACTACAATAAAAGAAAGGATTGAACATTATTGGTGAATATATTTTTCTGAAAACATTGTCCATCAGACAATTTCAAGACATAAGATGAAGGTTACTGCTGCAAGCATAATCAATATTCAAAATGTTCCTGAGTTACCATTATATATATATATATATATATATATATATATATATATATATATATATGTTGCAGAAATGTTTACAACATGGAAAAGGAAAAGATCTGAGACTTAAGTACTTTGTGCATCTCAATTTTTTTAATTAAATGTGTAATAGTTCACGTATGTTTCACTTGTTGTCCCTGGTTTCGTCGGAGTTTTGAAAGTGAAAGTTGGTTCTAGAGAGTGAAAATTACAGATATGCCTGGATAGTAGTTGGGGTAGAGAAATAGTTGGGTATAGGTTGAAACTAGTGCTTTTTAAAAAAAATTCTTATTATTACTATGTATTAGAGGGAGGTGTTATTTCATATTGCTTTACAATTAATTTTGCTAGTTGAGGGGTTAATTGGAAATTACCTGGATGTTGGATAATCATATCACTGACCAAAATAAGGGCAGATTCAATGCACCTGTATCATTTTGAGACATGTACGTACTTGATTTGTGCTTTTTTTTGGTTGAGATCGTTGTCTAAGAGGTCTTGATGTTGGACCAAAGTGTTAAGGTGATTATTCAGTATTACAACCCTTCGGTGTTTATAGATTTGCCTTTTGAGACACCCAGCTGTCTCTCCTCTGTAGATCAAGAAGTAATATTCACAAGGTACCTTTTAGATGCCAGTTTTGGAGGGAAGGGGTAGTGAGTTTTTTATTTTGTAAATAGTGTTTTTGACACAATGTCTATACCTAACTCTTTTAGATTTTTGGTGAGCTATGTAATTACTGAGTTGGTGTGTAATATGATGCGTCTTTCTGTGCTTTTGTTTCTGTTTTCTATACTGGTCCAGTGTATTTTATACACCTCTCCATATGAAAAAGTAGTGGTACTAAAGAGATCTAAAAGATTTCTCAATGTATTCTTCTCCATTTCCTAAGTGTTTAGGGTGCCGATTCAGAGGGCCCCAAGATAAAAACCTATAACTGTGCTAGATTTGATTTTGGTAATATAATGCGAGCAATGGTTGACTTAATCATTTTTGCTTGTAGCCTTGTGGAACACACTGCATTGTTATAAGCAATTGGTTTTGTGCAGTAGTATGTCAAGAAAAGTTAAGGTGGTCTGGGATTTACATTCATACAAGAAATTCATAGATGATTTTATTGCATTGAATTATATAACTAGGTCTTCTAATTTCAGGTGTTGGAGGTATATAAATAGGATATCATTAATGTATCAGAAAAAGTGGCTGGTGTCAGGTATGATGCTCTTAGAGGGTCTGATTCAAGGAATCCAAAAGGGTACAGGCCAGCACCCTACTGAGAGGGGACCCCATGGGTAAACCAAACTTTAGTTTGTATACAGTTTGGTTGGAGTCAAAGAAACATTAAGCATTTTTAACTGGGATATTCATGTATAGTGAGGCGGCATCTAGGCTGGCCATTAGATTACTACTCATATTTATGTTTTTGATATTGTCTATCAGGTCTCCTGAATTTTTGAGGTGGGAGAGGCTAAGTGTCTTGGGGGAGGGGGGGTTAAAATCTTTGCTAGTGTTCAAGCTTCTTTGTGTGTGGATGGGAGCTACCCATTCTTGATATAATGGGTCTAATGAGGATGATAGGTTTATACATCTATGGTAGACCATATAATTTAGGTAATCTAGGATGGTATTCTATGTCTATAGTCTTTATAACATATGTACTTTTCCACAACATTCTGTTGGATCTACCTACTTTCCCCTCACATGTACATATAATATACAAGATATACAGATTATCTATATACACAGACACACATATATATCACATATCGCCTTCCATCTCCATCAGCCTGACTACATCAAGTTGATCTGGACTTCCCTAACATGGGCTGTGTCATATCCTTGGATGCCAGACTGTACAAGGAGATAAAAAAACGACTGACTACAGGGAAAACAAATATGCCTGCGGTAGTAAAACCCTCAAAGAAGACACAAAAATTCAAGTTTATTAGGCCATAGTATTGCCCACCTTCTTATATGGTGCCAAATCCTGGGTTGTATACCCATGACACTTATGCCTTCTTGATCGCTTCCACCAGTGCTGCCTCTTACCATCTTCAGAGTACACTGGTGCAACTTCATCACAAACGAGATCTTCAGGGAAAGGCCATAAGCAATGAGGCTGTGCTGCAAGTAGTAGCCCATTGCCAGAGAAAAAGCAGTGCCCTACTGAAGAGATTCAAGGGCTCACTGAAAAAAACCTCAATCTCTTGCGGCATCAACCCCTCCCAGTATATAAATGAGGCAGCTGAAAGGAATGCTTCATGACTAAGGTTCAACAAGCAACCTCCTATGCTGAAATTAAGTGCAGGACAAAAGTAGAAGAAAGAAAGCAGTGCTCCCTCCAGCAGCCAGACTTCCTCCTGCAACTGCTGTGGGTATGCCCACTTTTCCAGCCTAGGCTTGGCTGGTCACCTGAGGGACTGCAACTGACATGCTAAACCCTCCCAAATCTTCATTATATAGAGTAACAGAAGTAAACAGCCTTGCCTGGGTTTCTAAATATCTAAAATAATGCAAGCACTAGAGTTTACTATATTTCATATCAATTATTTTCAAAAGATGCTGACAGTCTTCAGTTCAGAATTCTTGCTTCCAAGCAAATAAGAAAAATATATAAAATTTCACAAAAAATATGAATACATATATAGGACCTAAAATTAAATTCTATTCAAACAATTCTAAAAATTTTCTAGGAAAAAAAAATTTCTTTCCAAATATTGTATGAATATATGTAAATCATTTTTTTAATAGAGTACTTTCCAATGTCAATCGCATTATTTATTCCTATTTAAGCGTTTCCCTAGGGAATCAGTCTACAGTGAATGCATATTATCTCGGAGTTTGGAATCAGCTTGCCGATCCTTTTTCTGAGCTGCTAATGGTTTAGCCACTGGCACCTCCACAGATATCTCTCAGAAATAAATAAATGCTTTCATACAATACATAGATACCTATAATTAAGGTGCTTGTGGTTTATGAGGTGGCGCAGGTATCCCTTTGTACTGTTTGACTGGGAATAGTAATTCTGACACTAAATTCATCTGTGCCGACCTCTCATGAAAAAGGTCAGCATCACCTATCCAATGTTCATCCTCAAGTCAAGTTACCCTTATTGACTAATTTTCAGTTCCCAGGGTCAAGCCATTTGTATAGGACTTATACAACCTAGCAAACAAACAATCGCCGACATAACATTAAGAGATACATATTCTCTAAATATGTGTTCTATTATTTACTCAGCCTTTTAAATAGTTGGAGAGCATTAGTCTTACTGATGTTTGAAATTAAACTTCTACTCAATAGGTAACATAAGTAATCCTGTGAAGCTTCAATTTTTAGTTTATCTCTTAGTATCCAACACTTCTATCATAAATGGAATACTACATGATTCGGAGGACTTAGTGTTCTAGTATTTCAGTGGTACTATTCCGAAGACCCTTTTGAAAATGTCTCTAGCGAACACATCAAATAATGTATATAGGAAAGAAAAAAAACCCATTGAATAATCTAGAAACTCAGTTCATTTAATTTAACTTGCCTTGATTCGAGTGTAGCAGCTCAGCAGAAAACAAAGAGACTTAACGGGTATTTATGAACTAAAATCCCTTTCATCACACTAATGGTTACAAAATCTAGCTGCCCTGGAGGTGTTTGTTAGGAGGTCTCAAAAGTACGAACAGCAGATAATGTTTTTGGTGTCTAGGGTTCAACATATAGTTCACTAAATGTTGAAGGTTGAACATAATCTTCAAATACAGTCAGAGCATCTTCAATTCCTTCTATCTTGATACAATATTTTGGTTTACAATCCCAATAATATATCAACAAAGGGGTCATACTTATCAACATGAAGAATTTCAAAGATGGCCTCTATCTCTTAGAGAACACAAGCTATATTAAAAAAAAAAAATACACTAACACATTTTGCTGGAACTCCAAAGATATTTGTTTTACAAACTTATTAATGATGTGTAAAAAAAATTTCAGATTGAAAATAAATTAAAAGAAAAGAGAACACATTGATAAATTGAAAAAGAAAAAAAAAAAGAAAGAAAAACTTACAGTTGTACCTCTTTAATCTGGCAAACACTGCTGGACCACAGAAAATGCCCCCCCCCCAAAAAAAAACAGGAATATTTTTTCATATTATCATGTTATAAATTTTGACAGTTGGATTTTATAATTGGTTGTATTAAAAATAATAATTAAGATTAAATAAAAATTGATTTGTCTTATTTCATGCTAAAATGAACATCGAAAGTATTCTTCATTTCAGTATCAAACTAGGGTTATATTTTTACACATTCAGTTAAACGAAAAATGGTTCAATCTACAGAATGAAACCAAACCAAAAAACTCTTTTGGTAGATCATAAATTAATAGCAGCAGTTTCTGGTCTTTTGGCCTGAAGCCAAAAATTGAACATCTAGTTCCAGGTGGACCGTCCCCAGGTTGCACCTCCCCAATTCACTTGGGAGATTAAGGTGAGGGTCCTTGATGCATCCCAAAGTGAAGTGCAGTAGGAACTAGACAATTTCTGGCACTACCCACACAAGTACATGTGGATTCCAGCACTAAACCTGATCTTATGTCACCTTCTGCTGTGGTGGGCAGATGGATAAATATCAACTAATGGCAGCAGATTCAAGAGTTGCCAGACGACAGAGCAATGGATTAGAGAGGTACAACCTGTATTCAAAGGGGATGACTGAAGAAAAAGAAAGGTACAGGAGAAGTAACATTAAATACAGAACAATCAGAAAATGATTGACAAGATAGGTTTGAAAAAAAACAAAAAAAAAAAAAGAAAAAAAAAAAAAAAAAACAAAACAGAGAAAACAATGAGCAAAATACTGGCCAGATAAAAAAAAATATTTACATCATATTCTAAGTGAAGATTGAAAAAAACACTGGGCTGTTCATGAGTTTTTTTTTGTTTGTTTGTTTGTTTGTTTGTTTTTTTTCTTTTTTACTTCACACATTCATCAGGTGTTATTCCAAATCCCAAATATTCAGTGGATTTCGATATTCAAAAATGTCTTTTTGTTTCTTTTGCACACATACACAGCGATTTGATTTACAAAAAGATTTTGAAAATGAATTACCGTATTTGACAAAATATAAGACTCATATTTAAATAAAAAGAAAAAAAAATTACCTATGCAAAGATTGCACGGCATCCAACATACCGGCATTATGACAACTGGGCAGTCTACCACCGATGCTCAGAATATAAAGTTACGGGGCTTAGATGAGCTTCATTGAGAGGTAATCCCTCGAATACCCTTGTAAATCATGCGTCTGATGGGCCGGCAAATATGGTAATCATTCCATCATGTAAAAACTCAGTTTTTTTTTCAAAGTTATTATTGCACTTTTCAGAACCAGAATTACCGACATATTTCTTTCTTATATGGGAGTAAATTTACACACCACCACCAGCAGTGGATCAATGAATCAAGAAGTTGTTGACTTCAATTCAAGAAGAAAGCACGGAAAAAAAAAAAGTGGGAGAAAAAAAAACTGTTTTTTTTTTCGAAATTAGTCCTTCCTCTCGGACTATTTGGAGGTAAATTTGAATTCTAACAGAACGTATCTTGGTCAATATGATTCATCAAGAAAGAAATTGACATAATATAGTGTGAGAATTTGGTCTGGATTTTTTTTTTGGAAGTCGTGGAAACATTTCAATGGAGATTCATAATTTTCATGTTCAACTTTGGGCATTGTTTATTTTTGATAGTTTCAAGGCCGATACTATAATCAACTATAGGTCAGCAGGGGGCTGATTACCTAGTTGAATGTTGTTTTGGTGCTGACTTACATCTGCTGTAGAAAACTGACAACTTGGGTACCTATGCATTAAGTACCATTCTTTCATCATAATCTAAGATTAACATATCCACTATTACTTGGGAAAATGCAACATTCAGTGCAATAACATACTCGGCTCATAGTGCCGCCATATCTATTTGTATCGCCTTATATAAAACACATCATAGACAATAAGCAATATGTAACAACACCCATATGTGTGCAGTGTGGCAGCGAATATGTTAAATCTATCAGGAACACTTATCGTGCCTTTTTGTGAGCCATTCAAAGAGAAAACTTCAGGATACTGCTTATCTTAGTTGGCTTTTTACATAGCAATAAGTTTGATGTTTTTAATAGTTATCAAGCATAGCTTAAGGCTAAATAGGATGAAATTAGGGTAAAAAGATTGCATTAAACCAATCATTCAAATGGGGATGGCCTGCCTAGAAAATCAGCATTTGAAATCTTAGCGTTACCAGGAAATGGATAACTATTTTAGTCACATGTAGATTATTCTCTTTTTAGATTTATTTGTATTGCTTGTGTATTAATATCATTTCAAAATTTATACAATCAGAATTCCATTAGATAAGTGCTGACTAATCTTGGCTTAATCTGACACAAGGACACTAATGCAGAGCACCCAGTAAAGATAAAACTTACTATAGTATTGTCTGCTGAACAAGCTCTCTAAGCATTGTCCCATGGTGAATCATCTATGTTATTTATCATATCTTAACACTTATTTCCCCTTCTTCTGCATTTGGTACTTTTCGTACCTCACTTCATCCAAAGAAAAAAATAAAGAAAGAAATGGGAGTTCAGTGTCAAGGAAATGACAGGAGATGCAATTCAAAAGGCTTTGTAGAGTAAAAATGAAATGAAATAAAATAAAAATTTAGGTGTGAAAGGGTGAAGCATGGTTGTCTTCTGCTAATTAAGAAAAATTCACCATCTTCTCTTTCCACCCACAATTTTCAGGAGGAAGAAGAAGAGAAGAAATAAAAGCAGAATCAGAATCTGAAGGAGCAGCAGCCACAAAAGATTCTCCATTTAGGAATTGAATCAGACTTTTCAAAAAATAAATAAATAGATAAATAAAATAAAATAAAAATTAAAAATCTCTTTGAATGAGATAGAGAAGCAGAAAAATAAGGAGATATCAATTTCTGTATCAATTTTTCTTAGTCAAGTTTCTTTTTCAAATATTTGAAAGTATTGTTGTTGTCTAAGTTGATAATCACAGCTTTAGAAGAGAAAAAAAAAAGAAAAAAGGTATTTGTCGTTCTTTTCTATTCAATTTCTGAATAACTGAAATATTATATCAGTGTTTCAGAAATCAAAATTTCCCTAATTATGCAGGAAAAGGCAGATCACGTGTAGCCTTATTTGAAAATTACGACTAGATTTATTTTTCCCCAGGATTTGGATATTTCTAAATTTATAGCAAAATATCCCTTGATTTTCATAGTTGTTGATATTTAAAATGAATCCTGACATGCAAAATGAGAACCCAGAATAGTGATACAAGATTCTGTAATATGCATGTCATCTATTTGATACTTTCATTTAAAAAAAAAAAAGTATTCATAAGGGACAGTTAATTTAAAAATGCAATTTCCCTCAATACTACCACTATAGATTCAAAGATGGAATTCAATTTGTTTAGTGAATCATTTAACTTCCTTCAAAGCCAAAACTTCAAGTCCACAGAGCAATAGATAACATTTAGTCAATATTCATTGTTGAATATCAGAAGTAGATAAGACACACAACATGGTAAAAGGCCTTCAGGATTTGAAAGTGCTGGGTAGGCCTTGTGTGTATTAGATTTACTTGTGACCCAGGTACACAAAATAATCTTGGTCATCAAAAAACAAGGGGAAATAATTCATTCACTTGACATGTTTTGAGAGAATAAAATTCTCAAATAGTATTTTAGAAAAATAGAAAAGTGTATAATGCTTTTAAACAAGCTCATCTGGGTTGCAATTGAAAATGTTACCTTGTGCCAAACTATGACAAGCCTACTCTTTCAAAAGTGAATTGAAAGTGTGTATTGAACAGGGTGCATTCCTATTTGAAATACCTAAATCTCAGTAGCAACCATTTTCATGTGAATGGTCCATATATGCATTCTTAGTAGATAGTATCAAATTATCAATTGTAAAGTTCAGTTTAAATAACTTAGTTGTATAGTATATGACCAGGCTCCATCGATAAACTAGGTGGTTGTTATTACTGTCCAAATCGAATCAATCAAGACAAGATGTCTGATAACCAATGAAAGATGTCAACACATGATCAGTGCCAAGTTTGTCTGAGAGATGCAGTCTTCAAGACAATTCTCTAGACATAGGAAAATATTGCCATTATACTGCTATCACTTTAGTTACCACTTAGACCAGATTCAATAGTTATCTTGATAAAATGAACAAGTACTGCACCTTGAGTGAAGACAGTGCCAAAGATTTCAGAACCTAATTTCTAATGGTTTGACTGATTATATTGGTTGTATTTGGAGTTGAGATAAAAAGGAGCAAAAATCCCTGCCTCTACCTGACACATCAAGTTTTTTGGACATCAAATAGCATTCACAGAGATTTTGCACTGTAGTTTTATTCGAGATACAGACTGTGGTGCAAGCAGAGTGCGTGAAATACTTGCAAGAGAACTAAACAGGCACCAGTTGATTCAAACTTTATAAAATAACCATGTTAGTTTGTTTGTTTTTCCTGCCCTCACATTCTTGATACACATTTAAAAAAAAAAAAAAAAAAAAAAAAAAAGATTCTGGTTTAGACACTAACTCTCATTAGAGCCAAAAGTTCGGAAAGAAAAAAAAAAAAGAAAGTATCACTCAGACAAGCAGTTTTCTCCATTTTTTGGCAAAATTATGACAAAGGTGTGTAAGTAAGCATCCTTCCCTTCCACCTCAGTCAGAGTGAGAGATTTCAAATTAAGGTGACAGATGCGAGATACATTATTATTACTGTTCTCATAAAGAGCAAGATAGTTTTGATATTTGTCTTCTCTGACCAAAAAAAAACTTTTTTAAAAAGGCATATTCAAAAATAAAAGAAAATAATAAAGGAGGAGATTGACTTGTGAACTTTGATCGACTTGAAAGATTTGAAGTCAATTTGAAAAAAAAAAAATCTTCAAAGAGAAAAAAAATGAAAAGGTGTGTGAGAAGGTTTAAATTTTCAGAAAATAAGAATATACTTCGGAAAAAGAATCTTTAAATACAAAGCAATAAAATTTCAAAAATATTTTTTGAATGGGGTTCTTTTCTTTTTAAATAACAGCAAATAAAGTTAGTTTTTTTTCCTCAAGGAAGTCAACATTTTATAAGTGAATACTGTTTGTTTGAAAGAAAAATGTCATTCTTCTTAATGTCATATTTTTGTTACATTTTAAAGACCAAATTACGATGATTGCATCAGTGTCCAGTTGTGTATTATTAAAAAGAAAGAAATGTTATGTTTAAAGCCGGGAGGTAGCAAGTAAAACTAAAATGGTCGTGAAAGTAAAATCTGGTTCCAGGGGCTTTTTGTTTCGCCTCGAACAGGAAGACGATTCAAAGTATTAAACCATTTTTGGCCAATTTAATATAATTTGATTTCATAGGATTGACCTGTTAAACCTCAAATGTTCGACACGTTCTAGCCAGAAATATTAAAGGTAGGTAGGTAGGTAGTAGTCACTTGCGGTGTGCAGCGATGTTCTGTCCCCTATTATTACAAGATCATAAGGTACGTAAGATCGCTTCACATGAAAATGACTCAGTACTTGATATTTTGAGAACATCTACTACACACAATTCTTAAAAAAAAAAAAAAAAAGCACTCTAGATGTCGTTATCTTTTTTTCTTTGCCTGTTTGTTCATCTTTTTCTTCTTTTCAATCATTTCGTACATGGCGTCCATGGCTTCGACAAGTCCCTCACCCGTGACGGCACAGGCCGGCTGGACGTGCCAGAGTAGACCGGGAGAAATTTCGTTCAGCGCAAGGAACTTCTCTATTTCCTCGGGACTGATAGAACCCGGGAGGTCCTGTTTGTTTGCAATTAGTAAGACCGGCAGACTACTGCCCTCGGCTCCCCGCAGCAGCCGTAGAAGTTCCACCCGAGCTTCTTCCAGTTTCTCGCGGTTGACGCTGTCCACAACAAACACGATTCCATCGGCAGACCTGGTATAGGACTTCCACAAGGGTCGCGTCTTGTCGCGGCCGCCCACGTCCCAAATACAGAACGTTGCCCCTTTTGCCTTACCGCATTTAATACGGATTTTTTCGTAGTTGAAGCCTATCGTGGGCACGGGATTTGTATACTGGTCGAATTTCAGCCGGTACAAAACAGTGGTCTTGCCGGCAGAGTCCAGTCCCAGCATGGCCAACTGTACGTTTGGTCCATCTAGCAGTGACATGTGATTACCCATATTTTGAAAGAAAGATTTTTTTGGATTGGTTGGTATATAGAGTAAATAATCGATGCCAGAGAGAAGATTACAATATAATTTTTCTTTAAATAACAAGGGTAAAAATATAATTTCAAGTTATTTGGTCAGCTTAAAATAACTTTACTTTTTGCTTAAAGCCAAGTAGTGGGTTCAATCTTGATGCAATACGCACTGTTATTTTTTTTTACTAGTTTGTTCACTTTAACTGAAATAAATAAGTACTTAAAGAAACAAAAACAAGGAAATAAATACTTAAAAATGGGAAATTTAGGAGTATATAAGGGGTAAATAAGTTCTATTATTCAAGAACAGACACACACAATTTAAATAAAGTGAGGAAAAAATCCACTGCTAAATTAACGTTATGTACACACGTACATCAATTTTCTTCTTTTTTTTTCTTTATATTGTTGATAACTCAGGCCGTAAACAGGCTTTTAACAAGAAAATGTTTACATGAACTGTCGCCATCATTTTTCCAAGTGAAAGTGATTGAACCATTTTTTTCTGTTTCCTTCTTGTCTCATTGTAATCAATGCTCTCTTTCCACTCCAGGAATCAAAAGGAATCATTTATTTTTAGGCGTTTCTCCTCGGACAAGAGGCGAAACCTCCATAACTACCTTCTCTTCAAATGGTAGATTCTGATCAAACGAGTAGATGTGTCGCTGGGTAATATTCATTCATCTCACACACGTAGTACGGTAACATCCATGAGACTGAGGACGAGACACAATTTCTTTTCGCCCTCTTGGAAGAAGCGGAAAAAGATAATGTTCTTATGAAGAGAAGGCTGATAGAACACTAAAGCAGGTGTAGTTCAGATCGATATTTGCTTTAGGTTTTTGGGGAGAGAGATTTTGTTTTTAAAGACGTTTACGCCCGAAAATGTGTAACACAAGGAAGAAGGAAGAAAAATGACACAGTTGATTTGCTTCAGCTTTTTTCTCCTTTTAGAACAGTGATACATTTTTTTTGAAAATTAATTCTTCTCTTTCGTTTTGATTAGGTCATAATATGTATCTATTTGAATAAACCCAATCTTTAGAGAGAAAAATAACTACTATTTTCATTTACATCTACTGGTAAACACATCAAACATTGTCATTAACGTATTATTCGTGCTAAAATCAAGCTTCCAACATGTAATGAAAAATAACTTCCATTCGGTTTTCGAATTGATTTTAAAATTCACAATATTACCACAACGAAGTACATGGCATAAGATGTGTTCATAAACAGTAACAATGGATATATTTACTCTAAAATTCCTCCTCCTGCCTGTAGGTCGTGAAAGCTACTAATGTTGTTGCACTACTTCTGATCCCTCATTAAACGTTATTCCTAGTTGTTGCTCCCCGTGAATTAAAAGATTTTATAGAAAAAGTGTACACAAATAAATGGTGCATTCGCAGTTGTCATAGTAAGTATTCCAAGATTTTCATGAATGAAACCCGGAGAAAGACACTGGGGTTGTTTTTTTTTAAGGGGGGGGGGCACATGTAAATTGTTGCAGTAGTAGATTCAATGAATGGTCATCGCATTCACAGGTTGTTATCAATAATAATAATAATAATCATCCTTGGATATTTTTTTTTTTATATAGATATAACAGCAGTTACGATAATAAACGAAATGTGGAAAGGAGTTGGTATGTCCAATTTCCGAGAGATGAGTAGCAGAAACCGTTATCGTAATCCGTCGAGCAAAAATATCTTAGATAAGATACAGGGCCTGTTTTTTTCACCAAGAGGAACAGGTATTTGTCATCATAGGAATATTGTAAATAAATTAAATGGTTTCAGAGGCAAAGTAGTGATGTATTGTAGCTGTGCAGTTTCACAAGAAAACCTCATAAATAAGGTGGAAAATATGTGAAAGGAAGCATTACAATTCAATTTGTAACGATAAAGATTTTCTTAAGAAAACAACAGCAACAGTAGAAAAGAACTGATTCACGAATCAATATCAATAATTTAGAATTCCTGTTTGTTTTTTGTTTTTTTGTTTTTTGTTTCTGATCACAGATTTACGGTGGACGAGATGATCTCTCTAAATCCTCCTTTGGTGTTAATTTGATTTTTCCTTTCTTCGAAGCGATAATCCATTAACAATTGTCAGTTGGATTTACAGCAGCAATAACAATTATTCAAACCGACGCTTATAAAAACGGCTGTTTAGTTTGTACTATTATCGTATTGTATTTACAAACACCTTAGCCGATGAGTCGCGGGAAAAAAAGCGTAGTCATATTTTATCTGACAATAGGTTATCAGTTTTATAAATCCAATGTCAAAGTCTTTACAATTTTCCAGTTTTTGGTGATGGTAGGGTTAGTTAGTTCCCTGAATTTGTTGCTTTTTATTCCGGAGTGACGTCCAAACGTAGTAGCAGTTGGGCCTCTCCACATGGCAGAGTAGTCATCCATGCACAATACACACGCACACACAGAGAAATGAGGCAGCTTAGAGACGACGAGAGAGGCCAATTCTTTTTTTTTTTCCTTTAGTTTTTCCCCACCTTACTAGATAACGACTGGGTATAAAGGAGACGACTGCTGCTATTACTGAACAACACTGTGTGTGAGTGTGTGTGTGTGTAAAAAGAGATAAAGAAAGGTAGAGAGAATCACAGTGTGTGACTACTAAATATTCTTCTGTAACTACTAACACCAACTGGGTTTAAACTGTTGACAATGCTTCTCGTTCGTTGCTTGTTTTACGCTTTTTTACGTGTTCACTGAAAATCAGATGACTATATATCTAGAGCCACCGCTCTAATAGCCAGTGAAGTTTGAAGGAGGAGAAAAAAATCGCACAAATAAAGAAGACAAGTAAATAAATAAAAAATTACGGAGTCGCCTCTTGGCGGCTCCTACTTTGATCCGAGTTGAGCCACGTCTTCATGGCTTCTGACTCGGCTCAGCCTTTGACTATACTAATCACTCAACACTGGTGAGAGGAGAGTGCTCGACTACAAACGAATCCCTCTGACAGGGTTGGTAACGATTATTCGTGTGTGTGTGTGAAAGACCGAGAGATAGAAAGACTGTTCCTATGCAGAACTGGAGGTGTGCGTATGTACCTTTCAATGAGAGAGAAGATGATTAAAAGGTTGTGTGCGTGTGTGCACTTGTGTTTTTTGTATGATAGCGAATGTAAAGCTCTGCGTATTCGTTCGTCTATTCATTACGCATTCATTCTTATTGTCAATAATCTTTCTCTGTCTCAATTTCTTCCTATTTGTTTATTTACCCATTAATCATCTAATGTGTTATTCTCAAGATATACTTTTTTATTTACCACGCTTCGTATTCAGTGAAATTAATAATAATAGTAAGACATATTACGATTTCACGAAATTTAAAATTACCATCACTAATTCAATGATATTATCTCCAAGAAAAAATGAAAGAAAATCAATAAACAGAAAACGTCATTAAAAATAAACTGAAATTATTTTAAGAAATTCTTGATTGATGTCGAGTTCATATGTCTTTGATGTTTTTTCCCTCTATGTTTTACATCCTAAAAATGCAGTGCTTTTGAGTGATAGGAAAAATAATGAAATTTTAAAAACTGACGTGAACTCGCAATACGAGGCTGGGTAAAAGAAAATGCACGCAACAAACCTATAAGCCTTAAAATTTGGACGTCATCATAACAACTGTAGCTTGTTGTAGCAGCAGTAGCAGAATTAGCCATGGAATACGAAGCAGTGTATTTTTTTTAATCTATGGAATAGACATCCTAGTCATGGACGCTACCAGACTGACAGAACTGGAAGATAACAGATGCAATGCAATTAGCGTTTGCGAAGATCACCTGTTAAGATTCTATCTAGAACAAGCAGGGTGTGATATACTATGCATTTTTATCAAATGAGCCATGAATAGCCAACCCTATGTACTATAAGCAACATCAAACAATGACTCCTTTTCCTTTATTATTCAAAAAAAGCCTTACTTTTTCAGCGTTAATGCTTCTCGAGGAAGAAGGAAAGGTATAAAAAGTCATTGTTTAAAGTACGTTTTCATACCGAAAAAAGTAATTATAATAACGTCTGTTGTCCATCTTTCAGGTTTAAAGAAGAGGTCCCTACGTGCCCTCTGATAACTGTTTATTTTCGTTTACTGTCCGTTCTCGGTGTTTATACTTAGCGCTTAAATCATAGTTCTATCCGTCTAGTTACAACACACTGTTTTGGCTACTTAGAGGTCACGCACAGATAGAACAGAATCAGACTTCTATCATTACAGCTACTGACAGATAAAGGTAGCCTTGAAAAACAAGCTTGTAGCTGATGACTATTCGATTAATAGATATCAGGAAAGTCTTGTATGATTTTCAGAACATCTGAATTTTTATTGACATTATCCCCAGAATATATTCAAAGGACGACACTCGTCTCATCTCAAAGACATACGTAGGTTCGTCGATATGTTCGTTGCCTCGATGAAAAAGCTTTTATTTTACGCAACAAATGTATTTCAAATTCATTTTTTCCTTCGTTATCTCCGACCGTTTCGATGTTCTTGATCAAACGTCTCTTCACAGATAACAGAGATCGAATATAATACATGGCTAAATTTTGATCTCAATTTTTTAAGCGTCAGACTGTCAACCCACCATCGTACATACATGCATATACAAAAAGAAGAAGGAGATAAACGAATTGTATTAAACGGAACATAGGCTACGGCGATAACAAGGGAATAATCAGAAAAAATATATATGGCAGAGTGTCATGGAGCATATTTAGTCACACTACGTGACCAACGATAAACAGGTCACGTCCAATGTCATTTCTACCTATAAGGGAAAAAAACACACACCAAGATAAGGGCAGTCAGAGGATTTGCTCTCCTTTCCCTACTTTCCAGGACACAGGTTAATACAAAGCAGACGATATGAGGTGACCCGTCGGAAAATAATGAAGACGGACGAAGTTTTTGTACAAGAAACAATCTGAGAATATGAAATTTTACGAGACAAGACTCGGGCAAGGCTGTCGCAAGCCCAGACTTGCCCTGAATTGGCTTGGTACCGTCACTTACTGCGAACAGAACTCCTATACAACAATGCTTACTTTTTTTATTTATTTCATTACTTTAGAGATATGAACTGTTCTAAAAATGACAGGAAAACACATCATCACTGTCACCCAAGGCTCTTGTTTATTGATCGAATAATTACTACCTACACAAGTATGTTTGTCGTAGTTACTTTCATCTTTTGTGTTTTGCCCAAGGGACAAGATTGTTAATATAATAGGTAATTGTAACACAGTTCGCTTTTTAGTTTTATTAAGTGGATTCTGAATTCACGGTGATTTGGATTTTTTGTTAAGGGTACGAGAAAATAGATAAGAAAAACAGCCAGTGGCAACCAGTGTAATACGATCTAGTTGCGGGGTCTTTGGGTTCCGAACGACACCTATGTATATACTAAATTAAGTTTAGTCTGGCACAAGGACACAAGTATAGTACGAGTAGAGAGTTTCGGAATCAATCTAGTTGTCTAATACCAAACCCAGTTCGTGGTGTCCCCACAAAGGATTGAATTCAATAGAGTAGCAATGTGTTTAAAACAATCTTATTAGCCATTTCACTCTGGAGAAGCCCGCTGATGTTTACTAAACCAAGCTTTGGCAGCAGGCCTCACGCAGAGGACACTTAGTTAGAATCAACCTCTCTTCTGTAGACTGCTAGATTAGTTTGCTAATTACTTCTCCACTTCAATGCGATGATTATTTCATTTCAGTTTGTAATCATTGTCAATAGATGAAACACATACATACACGAGGAAGGATCAATAGTTTTGTTGCCTGATTTGTAGATATTGGTTAGATTTTTATCTGAAAATTTCACTGTATAATGCTCAATTAACTCGATCAATATTCACAACTGCGTTAAATGCAGTGATAAGAAAGGAGAATATGATGAGAATGAATATTTGTTTTGTAGAACAAATGCTTTTTCCATCATTAGACTGCAGACCTATTTATGTACCTGCAAATGCGCTAAGGTCCACCGGAAGCCCATAGATTCTTTTTCCGTCATTGATTAAAAAAAAATCCTTGAAGTGTCTATTTTATGATTCTGCCTATTCCTAGAATGAAATAAAGTTCCACGGGGTTCATTTTCAATCCTATATTATCGTGTGCGAAATCTAACTGGGACACCGAAAGATTGGAAATCGCATAACTTTTGAAGTAAACAATACACACAGACAAATGAACAGATTTTTTTTCATAAAATTCAGAGCTGAGGAAATGAGAAAAATAGTTATTATAGAGATTCAAACATATATCGACTCTCTTCAGGAGAAAAACAGCACAAAAGTGGAATAATGTTGAGAAATCCAATCACATGTTTGCATATGCAAACGAGATATCAATTGTTTGTCCCGTAATATGTTTTTTTCTAATCTTTGAAGTATCAATTATATTATTCTGCCCGTTAATTCGTAGCAATAATGTCCAATAGAGTTCCTTTTACCTCTGTGTAACAACTAGAGCGAACTCCGACCCGGATACTTGAAAATAGAAAATAGCATAACTTTTCCAATAAACAACAAACGGAGACAAATTAACATTTTTTCCCCATACAATTCTGACCGAAACAATCCAGCAAAATGTTTATTATTGAGATTCAATCTCATCTTGAATTTCATGACAAAAACAGCCAAAGAACAAAAAAAAAAGAAAAAAAAGTAGGTTCTACAATCTGTATGTGTCTCCAGATATACACAAGATATCAACTGTTTATCCTGTAATCATCTGCTGGCACGTAATTTAAGCCCAAACCCTTATTTTGACAGTTAATCGAGTGTTTTGTGCCCTAAACCACTAATCCTCCTCCTCACCATAAAAGAGATCGTCAAATTCTGTCTCTCTTATATCCATATCTTCTACATCACCATACTCGCATTTTCTATATTCCTCAGTCACGGTCTCTGTGTTCTTGTTCTGCTTTTTACTTTTTTGATGCTCTTTTCTGGGCCAGTACTTCGACGAAAGTAGGAGAGAGTATGGGTCTAATCGTCAAACGGACTCTATCATCCCTTTGTGCACTGGCTTCTCCACTCTCAGTCCCTGATTTTACGGCTTGGACCTCTCGAATATCAGTATATCTGCTTTCTTGGAATAAGCGACTGATATTGGCGGATCTCTCGAATATCAGTTGGTCTGTTCTCTTGTAGTAAGCGACTCTGAAGTTGGCTCGCCATGCCTTAGGGTGAGGCAGGTGTTCGAAGTCTTCTTTAGAGTGTGAGTCCAGTATTTAGTCAGCACCAACCATTTTTCGGAGTATCTTGGCCTGCACAGCATCATACGGCTTCATCCGAATGTGGCCTTACATAACACATGTAGAGGACTCCATCTGTTGGAGCTCATTTGCCACCAGCCAGAATATACCAAGCTGATTGAAAGTCTTACAGACTTAGAGGTACTTTTCTAGCTTCTTCAAGGGACTTATCTTTCCCTTGCCAAGAGACAGGAGTACTTTGTCATCAAGATGAGTAGGTTTTCCGAGAGCCCCAAGAAGCCTATCCGGAAGACGATGAATCACTGCAGCAAGAAGGCCAAGCTCACATCTACGCTGAACATTGAGTCAGGTAATTCACTAGGTAATTCACTAATTGCTACAACACAGCTGGCAAAAATTAAGTGGGTGTTTCACTTATTCCTTTCGCGTTACACCGTTGCAGCTATCCATGAACCAGGAACAGGATAACCTCACCTTCCAGCTGCTGGTCAAGTTTCAGCTGCTGGATAAGACCATCGATCTCAGAGAACTCATGCGTTACCCCCTCTCGCCTATTCGTCATGCAATTGACAGGTTGGTCATCATGTAGGAGAGGGCGTAGTTATCCTTAATGAAGCGTGCATGCTTGGGGTAGGTCACCTTCCAATCCCTGTCCTTGGGCAAATAATGAAGGGTAGTGGTCTTTTTTTTTTGTCTGGGCAAAGAAACCACCAGGGAAGCCATGTGTATGAAGAAATAGGCATAAGGGGGCAACGCATGTGTTATTCAAGGTCGATGGGTATATCCAGCATCTCGGACTTAACGAGTACCTGGAAGGTGAGGTTATTTTGTCCCTGGTACTACAATGGCACATGAGGAAATAAGTGAGGTGTTAAAATTAGGTAAATGAAAAATAATTGCAGTTTTCCATCATCAACGTCGAAGCAGTATATCTCAGTTTAGAATAAAAGTTATTCATCGAAATAAGAACCTTCGGAATCTACATAAATTTTTCCGACGAGAAACAAGTCCATGTATTTCGGAAGCACAGAATTCTGGAGTCCTGGAACCAATCAATTCCTCGAATTCCTGCTGCTTGGTTGCTGGAGGCCCTTTTTTTGCAAAAAAATGGTCTAAATGCTTGAAATATTGGTAGTCGGTTGGAGAGAGTTCTTGTAAGTAAGCTTGGTGAAGGAAAGTTCCGTAGCCTAGTTTGTTCAATTTCTACAAGGTCATTCGCGTGACATACGATTTTATTTTTTTGCTTTTCATTCAAGGTTAGCTGCACGACAGGGCGAGCTTTTCGGCTTTTCCAACTTGGTTCGAATGTCAAACGACCGTTGAATGTTCAAGGTTTGGTTCCTATGCTATCCCTCGATTTGTTTTGCGTGGGTCTCCTCAATAATGACCTTCGATTGGATGTCGTCAATCACTGAAGGGTGTATACGTTATCAAGTCTCGCGTCATCGTTCCGATATTTTTGGAACCCATGTTGAACTGTTCGTTCGTTGACGGTCCCCTGGCAAAATACTTGGTTTATTTTGCGAGCAGTTTCCGCTTATTTACGCCCTCATTTTGAATTCATTCATCAAAATTGATCGAATTTACTTTTTGTCATCTTTGATTTGACAGCTTCAAATAGACTAGAATAAAAAGCGAAAAGAATACGATCAGTTCAAACAGATAGAGCAAAATCTACACTTTAAAATGATATATTCAATGAACATAGTTAAATAATACTTTATTCCAAAATAAGCACCAAGTATATATATTAAAACATAAAATCAGATTTATCAACATTTTCCTCTTTTTCATGTTTTTGTCTTGAATAGAGTCAAAATTTATTTGAATCTTAATATTAACCATTTTTTCAATTCCCCCGGTCAGAAATGTATGGAAAAATGTATTCATTTGTCTTGGTATGTTGTTTACTTGAAAAAAAAAGTGATTTTCTATCTTTCTGTGACCGGGTTCGAGTTTGGGCTCGAGGTAACACAGGATTATAGATAAGCTCAGGGGGACAAAATTTCAGCGTGGGAGCAGACAAAATCATAGAATAGACACTACAAGGATTGGGGAACCAAAAAACAAAAAGCGAAAAAAAAAAAAAGAAAAATCCAGGGGATTCCCATGAACTTACTTTTTCGACTCAACTCAATGTAATGCAATTACATAAATGCTAATTATAAACCGTTTAATTGACAAATAAATTACGTAGGCATATTGATACCCAACCAACAAACTAAATATGATATCTCCGTTCCATTCAAATCGTTTTGGTATGTAAGATGCTATTCATCCAACGTAATCGTAAATTATTCATTAAAACAAATCATCATCATCATTATTATTATTATTATTATTATTATTATTATTATTATTATTATTATTGCAGCAGCAACAGCAAAAATGAACATTAAGTAATAACTGGAATCGTGAAGAACCTAACGATGAATGATAACAATAAAGCGACGGTAATTGATGATAGATAGCGATTGGAATTATCAGCAACCAATCACCCGTAGGGCAACTGCCAAAAACTGTCATCTCTAACGTCAACAACAACGAATCTTTATTCTTAAGTTTAGACTTGAAAAACAAAACAAACGTTCGCTCTACCTCCATTTACTGTGGGAAATATTACACTTTTGACAGATCAACAGCCATCGACCTTCATAAACATTGAACAGGTAGTATGTCTCAGAGTGGAAGCGGAAGGATGGTGAAGAAAAGGTTCTTCATCCGCTAATATGGTTAGTTTTGTACCTGGGAATCATACACTAAATACTTACGGATAATAACTAACAAGGTTCGTTACATGTTCATTATTAGTTACTGTTATTACGGTCTTTACTGGGTACTTTCAATACTAGGTTTTCGAAAACTTTCAAGTGCCCCGAAAGTTACATTTGGATGTTGCGGGTATTTGTGTTAAACTATTATGTTATGTTCGCTAGAGGTCATTTCGTGACTTATTAGACAAACAACTTTCATGTAAAAAGTCTTGATATCGATAATTGCCGTTTATAGACAGATAAACAAACGATTGGTGGACTAGGATAATTTGGGAACAAGGCCTGATTCATGGACTTTCGCTGTGAGGATTAAACTCATTGGCTTACACTTATAATCCCCATTGAAGGTTCCTAAGCTTAGAGTTTTGTGGACCCTATTCAGGGGTTTCTCAAAGAGTTTATAAAATACCAAAAAAAAAAAAAAACAACAAAAAAAAACAAAACAAAAAAAACTACAATAAAATATTTCATACATCGTTTTATCATCATCATATGCGGTTTAGTATTGCACATTTTTTCGCAACATTTCTGCCACTTAAAACTAACAAATTTTGAGATGTAAACATTTATTAACACTATAAACAGCTTTAAAGTAGTGAACTGTTGAGTCTTAAAGTAAGTGAGAATATGTGAAGAAACCTTTTGGACTCCAATCTATTTTTTTTTTCTAAAAAATTAACTCAGAGAAATTTAAATACGTCAGTGAAATTTTTCACTTGTAACAACTAAAGGCAAGAAATTGTTTACTGTCTATCAAGGAAGAGAAGCGAGCGTGTGTATCAATTACCAATGAATGCTCGTCGCTTTGTCACCGGTAAGCCCAAATCTGTGTCTGTGTCAGTATATTTACAGGGTAATTTGATAGGTTGATGCAAGGTATTGTTGAATACTCTTGAATTCATTTGGACTGAAAAATGTCATTAGAGCACCAGCCACAATACCAGTCGGAGTAGTTGTAGTTATATTTTCAGCAGGTAGCAGAACGAACATACATACACACACACAGCAGAACAGCTATATTCGTGTTCGTGTGTTTGTTTTACCCTCTTCATGACTCTTTGTTCGCCGCCACAGTCTGACTGTTCGTATATCATATTAAGGATTATGATAAAAATTCAACAATTGTGCAGGCAGAAACAGGTCTAAGCGTCATAGTGAAGATTGATTTTCATTGTGAGCGAACATTTTGACTGGAAAATTAAAAAGAAAAAACAACCCTGTTTCGATTGATATATTCACGGTTCGTTTCGAGTTAGATTACAGAATCTAACTCAACATGAACAGTTCCCCGTCATTGAAAAACCCCAAAAGGACACAGCCCCACCCCACCACACTACACCATGTGCGCGCACACATACGCACATGCATTTTTATTATATGACAAGTTACTTTTGAAAATTACCAGTTGGAGCGAGGACCTACCATTTACAACAAAATGTTCACATCTTCGTGAAACCGTTCATCACAAAGAATGAATAAATATTTCTCACTATTTGTTTGCTCAATAATAGCGACAGCTTGAAATGGCCGACAGCTTGATAGTCTTTATCTTCTGTTCCTAGCGCCTATTTTCTTTGATAATTGCTTTCTGTAACAAGTAAAGATATCGAAGGTGTTTCTAAAGACGATAGCAAAATTTGTGGCTGCTTAGAAAATTTTGGAATAAAAATATGATTTACAAAACATGATACCTCAAAAGATACGAAGACATTTATTGCTCTATAATTTTTTTTCAAAACTAACATTAAATTCAAAACTGATTGTTGATTACTTTTTAATGTGTTTTTCTCTCTCTGGAAATGGTGATTTTTGCCAGGCGATAAGAATACCTTTTTTTCCATGTAACCGCCCCTAAAATTTATAATAGTATTTAATAAGAGGTAAACATCTCATCCTTGCTACTCCAAGCAGAAAAATCTGCACAGAACTGAATAATTCAATGGTAAACAGGTGCCAAAAGAAGGTGCAGTCTCTGTATATTTTGAGGGACGTAGAAAACTCGTATATCATCATCATCATCATCATCATCATCATCATAATCATCATCATCATCATCATCATCAGTCTTTTAACGTCCGTCGTTGGACATAGACCTTCCCCAGGATTCGCCACGATTCTCTATCATGGGCGTCGCAGAGCCAGTATTTCCTGAATTTGTCTAGTTCATCTCTCCATCTTGTGTTCTGTCGGCCTCGGTTTCTCATGTGATCTCTGGGGATCCATGTCGTGAGACGTGATGTCCATCGGGTGTCTTTCATTCTTGCAACATGGCCTGCCCATATAAGGTCATAATTTTTAATACCCTGCACGAACTAAGAATGTTTTGATTTTTAGCATACTCAGTATCAATGAGACAATCTACAAAGTGCAATGAAGACCAAAAAAAAAAAAAATGTAGTAGTTATAGTTTTAGAATTTAGGGATGAATACATATCTTTTTTTAGTTACGTATTGAAAAAATGAGAAAAAACTTCAGCTATTAATGAAAGTATGATTTCTTGTCTTATAGCACTTAGACCTCCTGGACAGAAATTTTACAAAGTACGAGCATACATAAAAAAAATTTTCCCTTAAATTTTATACAAAAAAGGATTTTAATGTATCTCTTGAGGTACTTAAACCTGTAGTACAAAAAAACAAAAATACATTTTTAAAAAATGCCAAAATTGTAGATATCCTAGGTAGAGGGCAAATTCTGGAAGCTGGCTGGGGACCAATGTCAACAATTTAGCGCTTTTGCGCAAGATTCAGAGTGTTTCTTATTTTGACATCGCGAAAATTCCTCTTTTATTGCTATTTTTCAGCTACTTTCCAACCAATTCAACCGAATCTAGCAATTTTCAACAATCAGAAATGGCCGTAAGAAGCTGTCAGTGTTTTAAGCGCGTTTGGGCTTCTCTGAGGTTGATTTAGTGTCAAACATTTTGGGGGGTTGGCAACACTTGGAGTGACACCCTGAGTTTCCGCCCCGGGTGACACCGACCCCAGGAGCGCCTCTGAACTATCTATCTATCTATCTATCTATCAATCTAAATCTCCCGAAACATGTTATATTAGAATACAACTTATAACATAGGAGCCAAAGTTAAATAATAGAAGTAAAATCTAATTCTGTATAAAATGCAGAAAACTCTGAAAACATAAACAACCATCGAGAAATAACTGACTTGTATAACTTAATATCGTCCATGTTCTGGGACAGTATAATTTTCTAAAAGAAAAATTATCTTCCTGCGTTAACATTCAAGAGCACCTTTAAAGCACAAAATGCTAACTTTCTTTTTGTAAATTTGCAAATTCATATTCTCCATTACACTTTCACAAGATGCAATTCAGACGTATCATTGCAATGGTGGAAAGTAATGAGTTAACGATTTGTCATCCTGCAGTTGACCCTACAATCCATTGCAGTCATCATTAATTTCCCAAACTGTTTTAAAATTTCAGGTATTCTAATATCCAAGGTTGTGGAAACACATCTTGGGCTTTTTTGTAGTCTATCCATGTCATAGTTATTTTTTTCTTCTGCATTGTGTTAATTCCTTTAAGGAAGTTTTGTTTTATAGATAATAAGATCACTTTTACTCTGGTTCCTTATGGTTCCTTTTTGACACTCTCTTGTTCATCAAGTAGAAGTACTCGTATTTTTTACCCCAGTGGTAGGTAAGGAATTTTTTGGGGGTGTAAGAAGATGTTCAACATGATATTCGGATAGCTTTTAAAACCAAAATGAAACGCATTTCAAAGATAACCGAGAGAAAGCAACAACGACCAGCGCATAAAACGGTTTTAAGATTGATACAGACTTTTGGATTATACATCTGATAAATTCCAACATTTTGTTATCTACACGATTTAATATCAACTTCGTCAATTTCGACTTTTTAAAAATTTAATTTTTCAGTCTAAATATGAAAGGGTATGATAGATTTTGAAATCTCGAAGAGGCGTGAGTATTGAAAAAAGGCCAAGAACTGATATTCTATTAAGCATTATATTTGCTGCCAAAAAAACATGTTCTATTGCGTGGATAACTAAACCTGCATTCGTATTCATGCCTACAATCTGGCTGACTTTCAAATCCTTTTTTATTCATAATACCTTCAGTATCTTTATCATTAGGGACTGGCCAATCGTTTGCTCTTGTAATGGGTCAAAAGAAAAGCCTTACATTTAGACTGCGTTGTCATAAATACAGATAGATAGAGCAAGGAAAGCCTAGTAGCTTGCTGTGTGACCTAATTGTACCTGAGAGTAAGGACATTTTTTTACAACATAACTTCCAGTCAGTCAAAACGGCCTGTCACTAGGTGTTGCTCTCTTTCTTTTCCTAACCGTTCATGTATGTTTAAATGTATGCCTGTATTATAACTAGTTGTTATAGTCTTCTCTTTTTTTTTTGGTCTCGCCCCTTGTGGTTGTCGATGAAAAATCAATTCAATTATTTGCCTGTAAATCAAAACTTGACATTTTTCCCCCTGTTTCTCACGGACAAAAACAAATTGTGCAAATTTCGAAAAAATAAAATGAAGTATTTCAGATTATGCAACCTATTATGTCACGGGTGGGATCTTTCTAAAAAAAATATAAGAAAACTTTCATTCACTCCAACGATCATATATATATATATATATATATATATATATATATATATATATATATATATATATTTATAGTGTATACAGTAATGCAGCAAATTGTTGTTGTTGTTGTTGTTGTTGTTGTTGTGTGTGTGTGTGTGTGTGACAATAATCACGGTTTTACACTTGCCCTGACTGCATTTAAATCCGGTATATCTAGACAAGGTTTTGGCTTTTCTTATCCTTACCGTCACTCTATCGCAGCGCTATAAGCTTTAGACATTCTCAGCCTAAACACGCTAAACATTCATGATTAAAAGGAAAAAAAATGATGATTAAGCAGTGGTGTTGCTAATTTTTACTCAAAATTTTGTTTGAGCAAATTTCGGCGCTCAATTCGTTAAGTGACGTACTTTCACACACAGGTACCTCAGAAATTACACAAAATTTCCTTTTTTCTTAAAATCTGAGGGAAATATTGTTTCGTGTATGCTCCTATCTAGTAAAATATCTTCCCAGTAGAACAATCCTCGTTAAATGCGGCAAATTATCGTACTTACTTCTTATAAGACGGATATATTCATCCCTAAGTTTCAAAACTATTGCTCCGAGAGCCGAAATTCTTTTATGCTTTTCATCACACCACGTAAATGTTTCCTATGTATATCATTGTTCAAATAATTTTATTAAATTCAAGGAAAACATTCAACAATTGAAATACAATTATAATATATCATTTGTTTCTTTTCTGTCAATTGAAAAAAATCTGATAAAATTAATTTCAAATTCATTCGGAAAACAATTAGAATACAACTTGAGAACGGGAATTTAATGTTATGTTTCGTTGACGTGAGAACAGATACTACGCTTTGATCTGCATTTACTCGCTTCCCCACGAGAGCAAGACGTGACACAAAGTCGGTTCAATCTACGGGTCCCCCATACAAGAAGCTGAAAAAATTGCTCCACTTCCTGCAACTGGTGTTGCGAAGGCGTAAGGGCAAGCCCAACCCTTCCCTTTTAGTGCGATGGAAGGTGCTGCCCCAGGGCTTACAGATCTTCCGAGACTGGGCAAGGTTATTATTTGAGGCCACAGGACGAATGGGTTCTAGGCCTCTTGCGCTTAGCAGTATCGAGCCTCAGTAGACCATCATCGGCCACGGCATTGCACCAGCATAAAGCTACCAAAGAATGTACTGCAAGCACTTTGATCTTGAACTACTCAGGGTGCCACCCTCTGTTTTCCTGCTCGAATTTTCTTTCGCGACAAATCGACATGAAGAAAAAACTAAAAAAAAAAAAGAAAAATGCAAAACTACACTGAAAAAACACTGTTGCCCCTTCTATGAACGTATCTATTGGTTGAAAATGGCTGAATTAGTCCAAAATGGCCAGAAAAAGGTAAAGATTGGCTAAAATCGCAAAAAGCAACGATAAATGCTGAATTTTCGCGCTGCCAAAACATCATGGTGTCACCCCTCTGATGGTGTAACCCAGGGCGCCCCACTCCGTCGGTACACCACAGTCAAGATTTTTCTTATTTACCGAACGATGGAAGTCGAAAATAACTACATGCAACCAAAATGCCGTTAGATTTACTGAGTTCGTTAAATGCGACAAATTACTCAACTTATATCTCATTTACTGAATGCCTTCCATCTCAAAACGCGTCCTTTTTTCACCAGGGCTTTGGTTGGCTTCAAATTTGACTTTTATGTTCTGTAAGAGGGAAAAAGTGTCAGTATACATAAAACTTTTTGAGAATCCACAAAATTTTTAATTCAAGGTCCGTGGAGGACGGAACAAATTATTATTACATATCGCTTCAGAGCTGACAAAGTCAAGTCGATCTTAATCTATTCAAATTAACAAATATATCAATTGAAAAATATAAAAAAATTAGGCAGACATCATGTTGTCAACCTTCTGATGATGTCACCAGGTGCTCCCCTCCCCAGTCCATACGCCACTATAGGTATGATTGATTAATAATTCTATTACAAAGGTCATTACAACTTGACTTGATGCTTCAAAGCTGTTGCAATATTATGTAAACCACATACACAATTTTGAATGTTTATTTATTTTTTCATATATATATATATATATATATATATATATATATATATATATATATATATATATATAAATTGTATTATATCATAAAGAGACTCTTATCTGAAATGATCTCTCGTCATTACACGGTTGATGTATCAGTTGGCCTTGATAACATAAATAGAATAAACAATTAAAGAAAATCCTGCTGCTGCTGCTGCTGCTGCTGCAGCAATCAGACCTGCGACCGATTGGGCAGCTGCATCAACGTAGCTTTGCTCTTACCATTGAGCAAAACAGCCGCCAATAATGCAAAGGACGAAATAACTGTTTTCACTACAAATTCACATCCCGTTTATTCTCAGTCTACATCTGCTCTATTCGTTTCTTTCAATGCGACAGAAATGGATGCATGAGCCAATAGAATGGTTTCGTGCAGCCCCATTTTCTTTAATTGTTTATACTATTTATGTTGTCTAGGCCAAGTGATACATTAACCGTGTAATGACGGAAGATCATTTCAAATAAAAGTTTCCGTATAATGTAACACAAGTTATAACCAGTCCCTTCGTCGAATAATTTGGTCTTTTTTGGCATAGAGGGCTCTTCTACCAAATGGGTGTGGTTTTGATTTTGCAAATACAGTTTCAAAGAACAATTTGAAGAAAGCACCATTTTGCATCCCTTCAAATATCTGAACAGTTAGATAAACAAGCCGTCGTCCATTATTAATTGCCATCTCCTCACTTGGCAATGTTTCCGACTGTGGCTCTGCGACGCCCATGATAGAGAATTGTGGCGAATCCTGGGGAAGGTCTATGTCCAACAACGGACGTTAAAAGACTGATGACGATGATGATGATGATGACGATGATGATGATGATGATGATGATGAATATAATCTCTTCAAATGAAAGACCATGATAAAATGATAATGAAAATTTCAGCATTTGCAAATTGAACACCCCACGATTCTCGCTCTAACACCCACTGTGAGTTTCTTACGAAAACGCATCTCCAGCAAATCAACTAATTACAATTGACAAGTATTTCCTGAAAATACGAAGCACGTACAGTCAATCGTGTTACGAAAAGCTTGTCAAGCGAAAACACTTTGTTGTTTACAAATTCATCAGCATCAACTACTCTCTCAATGTTTTTTTAGGATGAAACCAGGCCCTTTTCTCGTTTTGGAGAGAACTTAACGAGAACGCATATAACACCTACTGTTCCCGTTGTATCCGGAAGGATTTTATATTGGGGTGTAATGTTGCGCTGATAAATTCAAAGAATAGCCCATGGCAATGATTAATCAAGGCTGAAATTAGGGAAGCAACACCTGATTTTTCCCAGCGTGTTGCTTGCACTATCATACACTTGCCCCCTGCAGACAAATACAACTGTTTTCTTTCTCTTTTTCACAGATAGGATAATAGAGATGGACAAAGGGTCATGTATGAAGTCCTTACATAAAAAAGAATCGTTGTGGCTAATGCATGCCATGATAAAGAGTATCCTATTCTGAATCTGCTGGAGTCTCATTTTCCATGAATTGACCTAAAATGAATTTTACAACGAATTTCCAATTCAATGTTTATACAGCAGCCAAAACGAGCTCTGACTTTTTTCTTTGTGCGCAGTAAGAAAGGCTTTAAAAAAATATCTCTGGGGACTGTCCCTTTAAATATTGCGATTAAACCAACTGTTCTTAGAACAAAAATCAATCGTCAATCTAGTGTGAAATTCGAGTGAATTCACACCGTCAAAATATCAAAAAAATCGATTCAAAAACTTCGACCCGAAATTTTCATGTGTTCTGATATAATTATAAACCCCTGCATGGTATCAAAATAAAGCACAAAGAGTGCTAGGTTTGTTTCGGCATTCGTTTCGCTTCTATATTTATCATTCGGGAGATTCTCCCCGGGCTTTGAAATCAGAGAGTATTTCCGACTTTGCGTTTTTGTTTATCAATCGAAGTAAAACTGGAAACTAACTGCTAATGCTAGGGGGGGGAGTTAATTTCTATTCGAATATAGCCAAGATAATCCTCTAAATACTACGTCGACCTCGACTGGGGAGAGGAAATACGAGACCACACCAACCGAATAAATACAAAGGTCGTGGTACACAAACTCGATGGTGACATTGTTATTGGTGAATTCAGGATTTTTTCACATATATATTTTCGGATTTTCGCAGAGGTTTATGTTCAAGAACTTTCAAAGTAATACATCACTTGCCCCAGAACAGGGCAAATTTTCATTATTGTTTAAAAAAATCCCTGACATATTTATGTTCTATCCCCGAGGGGGAAGGAGGAGGAGAAGGGGGCCTAGATTCCCCAACGGAGTGCTGTAGCCCCATCCCCACCTGGTCATACCTCAGGCGTCAACCCTGATCTTTGACCCTACCGATCAGCTTCATTAAAAACCATTATGTGTCCTCATTATGTGTCTGTTTTGAGTTTGGTTTTTGGTTAAAGTGGCGCCATCTGTTAGAATTAAACATCAGCACGGCTAACTAGGCCATGACAGATTATTTATCAGCTTGATACACGTGACCTGAGTTTATGAGAACGAGAAACTGTTATTACACTAATTATTTAAATGTCGATAGTCAAAGTCTGACTGTTCCAAATGTGCTTTATCGTCAGATACAGTGTACATCAATAGATATCAGTGTCTATTCCAGTATGTTTATATCTATCTATCTATGTCAGTTTGAGAAACATTAGGTATTTCTTTTCGATGCTTGTAGTTGATTTTTGAGCTCAGACAAGAGGAAAAAAAAAAGCTTATTTTCATGGTAAACAGATTTTGCCCGTCCGGTTGACTGATGCAACACTATCTTCCTAGACCTACAAGAGACGGTACATTCATATAATTGTTAGAAACACTATGTCTATACTTTTATATTCATGGTGTCTTATGCACGTTTTATCAGACATTTTGAACTTAACCCTTTCAAGACTAACCTATTACGGTGCTTATCGCCTGAATTTTTGTATGGGTATGAAAACACCAAAACACCTTTTCACTTTATGATTAAAGAGAGCTAATACGGAACCGTTAATCACAACTTGAACCAAAACTGTCGACATGTTTTTTTTTTCATCTCTTAAGCTGGTCTTTCTAGCTGGCTGCCTATGTATGTATGCATCACGCACGTACCGATGGACCTAGAGGGCTGATGATTTAAACAATTGCAATGTAAGTTTCTGCTTAATTGATCCTTCAGGATGTGTCTGGCAGAGTTTACGCTTGTTTTTTTTTTTGAAATTCAAACTTTTTCAGTGATCACTGTGAAACCAATTGCGAGAGCAGTAAATAATTCATTGACTGTCCCTTTTCCCGATTGTTTAATTGATCACGCCTAGCACAGCATGCTACTGAAAAAAATAATAAAGAAAAACGTTGGTCAGGTGATGATTTCTATTGAGTGACTAACCAAACCTGTTCTCTTATTAAATACATTTTCTGTCATATTTTGAAGAACTGAAAATACGATTGAAAACCCAAAGGGTACAGCTGTTTACCGAAATACCCAACTATTTATCGAAATACTTAGAATTACCCCCCAGAATATTTCAGCCCTTCCACTTTTCTGAAAAGTCTGTGAAGTCCTCATCCATCAGCTGCCTCATAGCGTTCTTGTTAATCAATCTTAATCTGAAATCTCCCATTTGACAGTGAGTTTAGGTTTGTGAAAAGCCAGAAATCGCAGGGAGCCAAATCTGGACAGTAGGGGTGCTAACAGACTTCGGTGGCGTCTAAATGCCGGCTAAATAACTCCGCGGCAAGATGCCCGTTCACATTGGTTGGTTGCTATGTTTTATCAAGGCCACGCAACTGGTTCTCAGGGTATTCAACTACTTCTGCTAGGTATAAACAAACGTTACGTCATCTAATAAAAATCAGATCATGAACAATGTAGTTATATGAGTAAATTTGAATGGCAGCTACTGGTTGGCTTTCGAAAGATGCTGTCCCGGTCAGAGAAGCCCCCAATGATAGGAAATGTGTGTTCGAATCTCGTCGGAAGTTGACTCTTTCCAATCCATGCTGCCTTCTTGACGATCGTAGAATGTAAAAGCGACCTGAGCCTTGTGATAAAGAACAAAAACAAACTAAAAATAACAATGTTTCATCTAAAGAATTCGGATAATATAGATGTATAGTTATTTCAAAATAAACATTCCTCTCTAGGTTGTTAAGCAAGGGATAATATAGATATCGACAGTGATTCCGTTCCTTAATTGAACCCTGCGAAAACTGCCCTGCCTTGTAAATATAAGACTTGTATCTCAAAAGACGTATTTATCCAATCAGCGATTTTTTACGTTTTTACTTTCATGGTTATCACAGAAAAAAATGATCTAAATATATGAAGAAATTTGATTTAAATACAAATATATTCTATCTAAAATGAAAGATCTTGCGAAAAGAATCTTTTTTTTATCTGCTAAGGAACTTGGTTGAATCCTTCCCCCTATCCATACAATATCCCTCTAACTACTCCATGAATTTCAATGAAGTTTTGTGGAAAGGCAGACAATGGGGTTATAAAGAGTTGCTTAATTCTTGGGGCGAATCCAGGACTTTTTTCGATTGGAAAACATTTTTCCAGTTTTTCCCCATATATTTATGTATACGCTCATGACTGTCCACTCGATATTTCCAACAGATTTCAATGAATTTCAACCTAATTTTGTTGGAGAATGGACAATAGGCCCCCCAAAAAGTGACTCAATTCATTAACAATAACCTAACGTTCGTCGAAGTAAAATGACCATACTGCACGATTTCGCCAAAATTTCATGCCTGTCCACACGATATCTCCGAGGGTTCTCGATGATATTTTGTAGAAGGAAGGAGAATGGGCAATTGAAGAAGTGGTTACATTTTAGGACAGATCCATGCATAATTCCTCTGACAATGGTGTTGGTGGAGATGTGCACTCCCTTGGTACTTTTCTATTTTGAAACAAGTATTCTTTAATTTTGGGGAACGCTATCTGATTTTATTTTTGTCGTTCGGTTATTGTAGGAATATAAACTAGGATATCGGAATATAGATAATCTGTTTAACAGGTGTAACATTGCATTGTTGGTATATTAACTAATTGTGTCTGTATTCATATTAAACGTTAAATATGCATGTAAAGTCACGAGTTTATCATATTTGCGTTTGGACACGCTTGAACATGAGGAAACGTGATTATGAAAATCACGAAAAGAATAGTGACAAGCTTGGCTTAGCAAGGGTTAAACTCTCTCGCTTCGTTAAAATCTAAAAGGAGTCGTTCCATATTACTTCAACCATTGCTCTCCGGGTCACCCTCTCAGATCCCGCAGAAAAAAAATCTCAGGAGCTCTTATAGTGAACGACGGAGAAATAAAAAAGTATTTGGTCTGTATCTCTAATAGTTTAGAAATCAAAATTTTGGAAATTTCTACTCAATTTTATGCATTGTGCCGAACAAGCCTTTACGTCCAAACTTCAAAATTTACAGCTCTTTGACATGGCATCAACAGCTTTGAAACTTTGTGACTAGGGCTAACTTTTCTTTTCTGTAGAAGGTCACCACACCAAATGTAACTTATGTGCTTTTCCTCCTACAAGTCTATGAAAACAGGCGAAAATCCCAAAACGTAAAAAGACGATGTCTACTTGAGTTTCTCATTCAAACAGTACGCTAGTTAAAACACTTATAGTTCCTTTCCTGTCATTTGTAACATATTAGGTCATGAGTATTCAGTAAGCTTAATTATTTGTTATAGGTGTGTCTGAATGATTGTTTGAAATGTGTAAGATTTTTTGAGTGTCCTCCAAATAGTGGTTGACTGCCATTTGAGCAGTTAACCACCGTTTTCATATTTTTACAATGTATTTTTACGTCAAAGGAAGATTTGGTCTTGTTTCTGAGCTTTTTCGTTCAGCCAATTTCTTACTGTTCTTTCACAAACACTGGCTGCTTTTTGTGTCCATTTCTCTTTCATTTGTTTTGTTGGGGGCATTTCTATGTTCAACGCATATGGTTTTTAGTTTTCTATCTTAACACTTTGACGTCTTCTGGGGTCTACATGTATGTTTTCCTTTATAACCTTCCCATTTTGTTTATACTTGTGACAAATTTTAGACACAACTGACCAGGGACAACCAACATCTTCTACCACACTCCTTGATGAATATTCTTATCGTTTTTTCAAAAATCCTTTCCATTATGTCAATTGAGAGCTCTCTTGTCGAAGCCATGTTTCCTTTTTAATTAACCCAATCCAAAAATAAGTCCAATAGCTCGTTGAGGTCTGCAAGTACTCTCTTTTAACGGTAGACTAATCTGCATTTTTAGACCTGTGCTGGTATATGTTTTAAGAAACGCAAATTAAAAGGTGACCCATAATATTTTCATCAGCATTGAGCGTTTCCTCTTCCTTATCTGGAAAAATATGCCAATAATTCAAATATTTTAATCTAGTTCGTTTGAGGTATATTTAATGAAGCCAGACTGTTCAGGTATTAGGCAAAAATTGTTTTACGTCATACTGTGATTTGTTTTTTTTGCGATGAAGTAAAAAACCGGGTGAATATCCTCGAAGTGAGGTGATCCCATTTTTTGCCATAAGTAATTTTTAAATAATGAACAATGCAATCTTCATTATTCTCCAGAATATTCTGAACTGTTCTGCTTAAAGGTAACAAATTTGCAGATGAAAATATCTACCATCCACCATTTTAGACAATGGACTATTCCCTTGAAACGAGTTTTTTTTCTTCAAAAATTCGATTTTCTATAGAAAAAAAACAAACAACTCATACAATTTAAAAACAGGAAATCCCCGTTTTTTAAAAGTTCGCTTTACCCCACTTTTTTTGTTTTTTTTCGAAAAAAGGCGAGAAGCGAAAATAGCTTCCAGCTTTTCCTTACCAGCGAGCCATTATAGAGGCAACGCACACACTTTTCCTCTCTCCTACACCTCATTCACGTATACCTCCCACCACGACGATCTTCCATGACGAAGCTTGACATACCATCCTAGCCATGATTTGGGTCTGGCTTACGAAACGCCTTCATAGCAGTGTCCTACTTCCAGATTGCAAGGAATCCTGCATTTTTTTCACGAAAATAAAAGGGGAAAGAAACAAACGAAAAAGAAACAATTACTCGCAAGCTTGTGTTGCAGATCATTCCGACAGTGAGTTTTATCCTCTCTGAAAGCCCACTACTAAGCTAAGCCGGGTAGCCTGAATAGTAAATTTGATCCCCCTCCTATTGTGACTGTGTACTAGTCAAAGTTAAGCTAAGTAAATGACTATCATACTAAGCTTGTTTCGTAGTTACGCATCATTCCACTGGTAC
>OY735209.1:34696539-34744039 GCA_963457665.1 Thysanoteuthis rhombus | reverse complement strand
ACCTTTGTCTTTCTTAGATGGAGAACATATTATCGTTAGAAGATTGTTGGGAATGGGTTATAGCTTTTTAAGGGTCATAATTTGATCAAAACTTGTGCACTTGTAAAAATGAACTGGGGATAAAAAGAAGGATTGAAACTATATAGACCACAGCATTGCTGAGGATCGCACGAATACTGGGGAGAGCGCTAGAAATATGAGATCTACGACCCCAAGCTGTTAGCAGTGCCCTAACAGAGAGAAGAGGAGAGAAAGAAAGAAAGAAAGAAAGATAACTATCGGGTTACTGGTGTGAAACTATAAACCACAGCACTTCTGTGGACTGTGACAGTATGGACAGGAGGGCTGGAGACCCGCAGAGGCCTGCTGTCACTTAGTCTCCAGCAGTGACCACAAGGCAACTGTTGTAAATGATATCAATAATGAAAATAATAATGATAATGATAGTTGTTGTTATTTGTTTGTTTGTAGCGTATCAATCCTCCTCTACTTTAAGTATCCAAGCCTTCTCCATCCTAGCTGTTAAGTCGTTGCTGACGACTGGAGCTCCTAAGGTATACATTTCACTACTCCCCTCAGAATTCTTGCAGTCCACAGTAGTGCTATGGTTTGCAATTTCTTACCAGATTCCTGGTGCTCATTGCTGAAGGCTGAATGGCAGTCAGTCTCCTCAGATCTCTAGCCCTCCTCTCAGCATCCTCACTTATCGCTACAGCGCTTTGGTTCATACCGGCTCTTATATTTCTAGTACTCTTCTTAGTATTTGTGCAGACTCCAGAAGTGCTGTGATGCACATCGTCTAAATCCTTCAATCGTTCCGCTCATCTCCAGCTCCAAACATTATATTCTCTATCCAGATTTACTTACATTTTTATTATGAACATCACGACTCACGACATGGATCCCCCGAGATCACATGCGCAACCGAGGCCGACAGAATATTAGATTGAGAGACGAGCTAGACAAGTTTAGGAAGTACTGGCTCCGCGACGCCCATGATAGAGAAGTGTGACAAATCCTGGGCAAGGTGTATGTCCAACGACGGACTTTAAAAGACTGATGATGATGATGATGATGATCATCATCATCATTGTCATGTGTAGTATCACCGTCATCATCATCGTTAGCATTGATAAAAGCCAAATTACTGGATTGTTACACTCATCCTGATTTCCCCTTTCTCGCATTGCTGTATTCGTCGTCATCCATTCGACAGCCATCATTATTATTAGCGCCCCGGCTCCCAACCATTACTTGTCACGGATTTTCCCATCGCTCGCACCAACCTTACACCGAGGCGCCAATCAATACTCTACGCGTTTTGCCGCATACCGTCATTGTGACTGACTGATACCTTCTAATCATCTTCATCAGCTCCTGACCGAAACCTCTGCCGACCACACCTCTTCCAGTTCTGCCTCTTCCATTACGTCTATTCCTGCTACTAGTAACACTGTTCCGAGCTCTAACATGTTTGTGTTTTGGCAGCATCTGGCGTCACTGTATTTCAAGTTCTTCGTTCCGTTACGGAAAGAGAGGCGGAGGGTGATACAGCTTTTTTCCCCTCCTATCCGAAAGTAAACCTTTCTTATACAACCCCCCCCCAAAAAAAACAACAAACAACAACCTTTCGTAAGCTGAAAAAGGTGTAAAGTGAAGGAACAATCGCATCTAATTTATATGAGCAAAAAAATCTGACCGCTCTCTTACCCTCAAAATGGTATGTTAGAATAAGTAGCCAGAGGTTGGAATGATTCGAGGTAGAGGAGGTTGGGTTTTAAAAGATAGAGAAGGAAGACGCGCGCTGCCTTTATAACAACGTCTCCCTGCAAAAACAAACGCTGGACGCTATTTTCGCTTTTGACCTTTTCTGGTAAAGAGTGTCATAGAGCAGGGGTTGCCTGTAATTGGCTTTTACACGACTGTGTGTTGGTATTCTCTATCGATCCTATTATGTATTTATTTTGGTAGCCAGCTTACTATTCTGGTACGTCCATTATCTCCCTGGCTATTCTAGTGTATTCGTATCTATTTATTCCTGTCTATTTATCTGTTTATGCTACTCAGTTCATATCTATCTATCTATCTATCTATCTATCTATCTATCTATCTATCTATCTCAACCTATTATTATTATTATTATTATTATTATTATTATTATTATTATTATTATTATTATTATTATTATTATTATCATTATTATTATTATTATTATTTTGGAATCTCACACCAGTTGCCTGGTGGTAACCGCTGGAGTTTGAGTGACAGCAAGTCTCCTCAAGTCTCCAGCCCTCCTCCCCTAGTAATCATAGGTCGCAGTAATTCTGCGATTTACAGTTTCACACCGGTTGCCCAGTGGTTATCGCTGAGGGCTGAGTGACAATAAGTCTCCTCAGGTCTTCAGCTAACGTCTCCTCTCTCCCTCGCTTATCATGACAGAGCTACTTATTATTATTATTATTATTATTATTATTATTATTATTATTATTATTATTATTATTATTATTATTATTATCATTTTCATTATTATTATCATTATTATTATTATTTGCATTCTTACACCAATTACCTGGTGATTGACGCAGGAGATTGAGTGACAGCAAATCTCCTCATGTTTCTGGCCCTCCTCTAAATACTCTCAGTCTGCAACAGTGCTGCTCACGTCAGTTGCTTGGCGGTTGCCGCCGAAGGCTGAGTGACAGCAAGTCTCCTCAGGTCTTCAGGCCTCCTCTCATATCGTCAACGCATAGTACAGCAGCGCTGTGGTTCGTAGCGTCTTGATCATACCTTTTCCTTCATGGCAGTTTGGCCATTGCTGAAAACTGAACGTCGCAGATCTCATACGTCCAGTACTCTCCCCAGAATTCATGCAGACCCCAGTAGTACTGTGGTCTGCATAGTCTCAATCCTTCCTCACCTCAAGCTTCTCCAATTTCGTTCTCAGTCTACTTGACACGGTTCCGTGTGTACCTACTATTATTGGTACAACCCTGACTCTCATGTTTCACACCTTCTACAGTTCCCTTGCAAAACCCTGGTATTCCCTTAGCTTTTCACTCTCTTCCGTATTCACTCTGTGGTCCATAGGCTCATCCATGTCTATCATTTGGCAGGTTTTCTTTTCCTTGTCCACGACTACGAAGTCAGGTTTTTTCGCTTCGATGGGGTGGTTAGTTTGGATGTCCACGTCCAGAGTAATTTGTGGCTTCTATTTCCCAGGACTGTCTCCGGTTTTTGCTAATACCATTTGCTCGCTTGGTCGAATCCCAGTCGCTTGCTTAGTTCCCTGTGTATAACTCTTGCTACCCTGTCGTGTCTGTTTTTGTACCCCTTCTGGACTAATTTACTATATTCACTGGTGGTTTGAAGCCTCGTCCCTTTTTTTTCACGTAGGGGACATTTACTGTTTATTTGGGTTCCGTCTATCTTTGTCTTGACATAGTTTTCCCTGATGCATTTGTTTTGGGCCTCCATGATGAGTGACATCATCATCATCATCATCAGCAGCAGCAGCAGCAGCATCATCATCAATAATTCTCTTTTATCGATCTCATGTAGATTCTTCATAGCGAGCTGCACAATATATCTCAGTCTGTTCATATCTATCTATCTATCTATCTATCTATCTATCATAATCAATATCTGAGCTGTGTCAGTCACCAAGAATAACCAAAAATAGATGGTAAGACTGAGATAGCCAAGCAGCCAGCCGATAGACTGTTAAATAGTCGTTAACAGGTTTAAGCAGATCCAAATAGGTGAAAAAGATTCGCGCGCAGCAGAAAGTTTTGACGACTTGATCTGCTAATGGTTCCAAATCAGCAAGTAGAGAAATGCATAAAATGAACGCTAAATTTTAGAATAACAGACGACACTAAAAGATTCAAGAATGCAGCATTACCCCTAAGAAGGTCGGAGAACACATCGATTAGAGCATTAAGCTGAAACAACGGCGATGAGAATATTTTTGTCTGGATTATCATACATTTATCCATTCGGATACGGCCCTTATCTGGGGTGTTATTGCTAGTGTTTAATCCGTTGTGCTCTCTGGTGTACGTCAGGTGCCTGTCACATTCTGTAACCTTCTAAAAATTCAGAATCGAACCGTCCATTCATAAGCATACTCGTGTTCTACGCTGACACACATACTGGAAATTGACACCTCACGAATGAAGATGTAAAAATCGTTCAAACTGTATTTTATTATCGAAATCTTTGAAGCTTTTGTAAGGAGAAAGATTGAAGAAAAACAAACAAACAAAAAACAACAGGTTAAAATCATTTGTATACACCTTATAAAACCAGAGATATTTTGATAACAGATAGTGTAAAAAGCTATAGTAGTGTTAAGAGATCGTGAATTATTAAAATAAATCTGTTCTGGGGAATATCAATAATATTTTTTGTTGATTTTTTTTATTTTTGATTGAACAATTTTCTTTACAGATGGCCGTAACTGATGAAGACATGGCAATCAATAGACTTCAGGTCATTTGAAAGATACTGACTCAGTTCCGTTTTTTTTCTTAGTCTATCACCACTTGAACTCCCATACATGCTGTCTGTTATTGTTGACAATACATAAGTCAATCACTTACCGATCTCCGATGAAGGATTATACCGACGGTTGAAAAACAGCTATATTCGATTGTTTTTTATGCAGCGTACGACAATTTTTTAAATTACATTTCAGTCGACCAATAATGTTACAAACTTTTTCAAATTAAATCATATCCAGTGTAAGAGTAAATCGTTTTTAGTATATTTTTTAATTAAAAAATCAAATTTTCCAAAAATTTAACATCAAAATGATGTTGAAATATTGACTCATTGATTGAAAACTAAACATTTTTTTAAAAAAGGTCCTATTCTACATTGTAATTACTTAAAAAACGTTTTCTGTTTTTCTTTCTTTTTTTTTTTACAATAATTAGGACTTTTCTCTTTTCAAAGAAAAAAATAGAATAGGGTCATACGTTCAGTATGAAATAAGTATTTACTGATTTAACCTAAGTCTAGGTCAAAGCCACAAGTGTAGGGCTTCCGGTGAGAATCGAACTCTTTGAAGAAGTAATGTTCCACGGGACAAGCTTGCTAACTATTTCAGAATGTAGCACACAGATTAATTCACGGAATAATATCCTGGAATGTTTTGGATGGGTTTCGTATCTGAAACCAGCTTCTCTGAATGTTTTATTTTGTTTTCATTTTCAACTTCCTAAATACGTAACACTTTGTGTTCTGAGTCGCTAATTGCTATATTGTAGTCATCATTTGCTGCAGAACTTCTGGCGACTCCGGGATGCTGGCGGGGGAGAAAAGAAAAAAAGGAGTGTCACTAACGCCCCAAGTGTTCCCGCCATGGCAAGAGGAAAGTGTTTGAAGTATGCATGGGCAACGTTTCAAGGCTAATAAAGGCCACTGATAAGGGCAGATATAACTTCGAAGCTAATCACACGAGTTTTTAACGTTGATGCGCGCCTAGTTTTGCTTGTGTCCGCGTTAAAACTAATTTTTCTGTATTTCATCGTTAAGGAAAGCAGTGGATATCTATTTGAAATCTTGTTGTGTTTGTCTCAATATTTCGTTGTGTCAACTTCGCAGATCATAATATTACAACAAAATTAAGGCTGTATTAATGTTATGGCTATGACTACACTAAGGCTATATTATGGCTATATCAAGATATTATAAAAAGACTATATCAGGATCATCATCATCATCATCAGTCTTTTATCGTCCGTCGTTGGACATAGACCTTCCCCAGGATTCGATCGTGGGCGTCGTAGAGCCAATATTTTCTGAAACTGTCCAGTTCGTCTCGCCATCTCATATTCTGCCGGTCTAGCTTCTGCATTTTGATTTCTGGGGATCCATGTTGTGAGACGCGATGTCCATCGTTTGCCTGCCATTGTTGCAACATGACCAGCCCCATGCCACATGAGTTATAATGTGCTATTTTGTGGTATTGCCATGTGATGTCGAGCATGATTCTCTCACGGGCATATTGCATGGTTCTCAGTTTGTGGGCCAGTCTCTTGGTTAGGTTCCGTTATATTAAGATAATACGAATAGATTAAGGTTATAACAGACAATGCCAAGATATAAGAACAATCTCTATTATTTTTCGGACTATCCTCATCTTGGTTGTTTTCCATACAACGTTTCAGCCATTGTACGTAGGTTAGAGATTCGTACAGAATTACTGCAAGTAATCTAATGGTTTTAGGTTCAATCCCAGTGTGAGATAATAGTAATTCGAAAATACTACTGCTAAGAGGGGAGTGCAGTCTATATACCCCCGTCGGTTAAATAAAGGGTTCGCTTCGTTACTTCCCCCACACCCACTAGATGATAACTGATGAAGGCCATAGAGTACTACAGCCGAAACGTTGTATGGAAAACAATCAAGATGAGGACAATCCAAACAATAATAGAGATGATAATGATACCTCATCTCAAAAATTCAGAGAAATATAAGAAAAAAAAATATTTTGGGTCCGTCAATGTTAAATATATAAAAGACAATAGAAATATACAAAGACTATGTTGAAATATGACGGCTTGAAATGCTGCGATTCGATCTCTTTTTATTCTTTTTTTCTCCCGTTATGACTATTTATACCGTGCTTATCGTGATGAATACGTGTACTCAATCTTCGCCTCCCATCTATGTATCTGTCTGTAGACTAGGTTATAGGCAAAAATTGACGAAATCTGTCTGATCAATTTTTACACGAATTTGTAACTATTATTCAATCTCACTCTGTTCCGATGCATGCATATATGTATATATGTATCTATCAAGAAAATTGAGGTTTAATAAAAATGTCCATTTTTGGAACATATTTAAAACAGAACTTTCTGTCTGAATATACCACAAAGCTTGGCGTTATCTGGCATAAGGCTGCAAGTGCGGCTTACTCAATGGAGAGAGAACTCACTATAGCAGTAAGCGTCTCTCTTTCTCTCTCTCTCTCTCTCTCTCTCTCTCTATGTATATATATATATATATATATATATATGTATATATATATGCAAATTACGCTTTACGCAACAGATTCGTCCAATTTTTACTTGCGTATGACGAATTTGCGTTTAGCGATTACATAATCAATAGGAGTAATTGCTATGAATCACTGTTTTCAGATCGTCCATCAAGAATTTAAAAAATGTATTTCAAAAAGAACTTTTTGTTGCATTTAATGAAAAAACTGTAGAGGTTAATACGAAATGAATATGATATTTTTCATTTATTTCATAGTTACGTTACTAAACTATTTTACAGAAGAATGTTTTTTCCAAAGTTATCTGCACAGATTTAGATTTTATTCTGCATTATACAATTTCCTATCGCTAGCAATCAATTTTTCAAAACTTCTGCAGACTCTGATGCTTTTTTCTGTGTTAATATTGGCATTCAGATGAGAATCCTTAGCGGCCTCAACAAGTTTAAATCCTTATTCAAGTTCATTCATAGTGATTCGTATTTTCAGCTGTTTTCACCCTTTCTGTCTTCAACTTCTTCAAATGCACGTTGCTCGTCAAGTTGAAGGAGATCACAATCATTTAATTCCTCTACACGCGAATCAAGCACTTCAATTTCTCCACATTTTGTGTGTTCACATCGAAACCAACGTTACTTCCAATAGCAGCCATCTCTTCCAATTGATTTTCCAAGATCTCACAGTAACTGAACTCGAGTTTTTTTTCAGTATTTTCTCGAAAGAAAGTTGATAGAAGTGCCCACAAAGTAATGACGAAAGACAGCAACATTGACACTCTTCGAAATATCTGTATGCAGTACACCATGGTTAATCTGTCATGTATATGAGAATAAAAAGCCATACATATATCTGCACACGCACAATGATTCATCATGTAACGGTATACATCAACACCTGGGGATATTTAACCCGCCCCGGTAAATAGCTACCAGATGAAATACACAGCACGAATACATTCAATCATGCTTAGGCTCAGCAGTTACATCTTATATATTAAAATGAATGCTGGCTCTATCTTTATTTATGCATTATTATAATGACCCCGTCGAGCGCCGTCACGTTTAGTGCTGCATTTTTAAGAGTGTATATAGAGCGCTAGCCAATGTATTACTGTATATTAGACAACCAGTCATCGAGTAAAAATAATCTCTCATTAAAATATTTGAGTTATAACGATGGATAGAATACTGCACGATGTGTCTCAATTGATTTGATGACGCCCCTTAACATCTGCGTCGTAAAGGAAAAAAAACCCCTTAATACTTGTCAGGTTGTTAGATTGACACTGCTACTTGATTGATAAGGTTACCTTTATTGGGTTCATTTGAAGTAGCAGGTGGCATCCTGCCACTTGATAACTATTTTACAGGGATTTTGTGACGATGACGATGATGGTGATGATAAGCATTGTCATCATCATGATATCTTTTTTTGCTGAGTGTAAACGTACAAGGGAATGTTTCTCAGAAATAGCGAGATTTGTTTCTGAAACTACAGGTCAATCGTGCTCTGTGAGCTTTAGGAGAACGAAAACGGAAGAAACAGGTGGCTGAATTATTACTGCAGAAACAATGGGGAATAGATGATTGGATATGACTGATTTATGTACATAAGTATGTTTTCTGTAACGAATAGATGTATATATGTATGTATGTATCTATCGATCTATCTATCTATCCATCTCAGCCTGTTTATATCTCTTGATGTATCACAACCCGTTCATATATTTCTACCTATCTCAGTCTGTTCATATCAATCTATTACATACCATGTATATATAATTATATGATAAACACTTGTATGTTTTTATGTATGCATATGCGTATGTATTTGGTATAATAGGAGCTTTTGCCGTAGAGCAGTGGTTAGCAAAGTCTCGCTCATCATTATTAGTGTAGGGAGTTATATCTTCAAGTTCCCTACTATCATGACTTTGTGTGTAAATACTTATGTTTAATAAACGGAGAGAGCTATAGCAATAAGTAAGGTTCCGACACACACACACGAACACACATAGAGGGGAAGAGAGTAAGAAGGAGAAAAGACAACCTATTCGAGAAAGAACACTTTACAAAACAAACTTCTTTTTATCAGATGAGCCACGGCGAAAACCTTTGGCTATTTTCCTTTCTCTTAAGTCGCAATTACGCGAAAGAACCTGAGATGCGGACATAGGAATGGTAATGAAGTCATGAGGGCCATTTCCGGATGTCAATTATAGCCCCGTGTGTGTAATGGGTTACGTGGTCATTTACAAGGATAAGTAGTGTCCAGCTGACTTCCGCCTTGTCAGTTAAAGGATAAAAGCAACCGCGCAGAAAGTTTCCCCTAGGATAGAATTTCTCTGCGATTCCAACATCAGGTTACCCGCCATTTTGGCCTTTTCCCCTGTTTAAGAGCACATCTTCTTCTCTCAGTGGAACTTTGATTTATTTTTACATTTCATTTTCTCTAACGCCTGATTTTCATCCGAGAATTCCACATTAGTTCATTTTTCTTCCGGTTTTATCGAAGTTACTCCCTCTTTATTCATTTATTCTTTTGTTTTTCTTGTTTTTTTTTCTTTTTCCTTGTTTCTTTTTCTTTTTTTCGTCTTTCACAATTCTTTCCCTTCTTCTTCCATTCATTGTTTTTTTTTTACCTTTTCTTTTCTTTCGTTTAATTCCTTTTATCTTTTCCAAAACAGTTATACATTCTTTCTTTCTTTAGGGTTTGCTGTAAGAGAATCGGGGAAGTGCAGTTTTAGCGATTTCCATTACGTTCTCAACAATAAGTACGGAGGCAATAACCACTCAAGAAGCATAGAAACTCTGGGAGCACAATAGTTGATATATATATATATATATATATATATATATATATATATGATGACCGGAAAGTATCTAGTCATTTCATATTAACTGAACAAAAATTAGCTTACCTCGGCAAAGGCATCTTCGCCCCCCACCGAAAAGTACTCCCTTCAGGATCTGACGTACTTGTCCCAGTGCCTGTTTCACTTTTCAAAACAGCAATCAGCTACCTCGTCACGTTTTCTTTAATCTCGTCCGCGGTCCAAAGGTGGGACTGATAGATCTTGATGATGCGATATTTTGCCCCAAAACTCTACGTGAGACGTGAAGAATGGATAGGCATACTTATTATGAACACAAAAGGTTACACAGTACACAAGCTCACTCAATGGCTACTACAGTTATATCAAGGCTGCACAGCCGGTTCTAGGGGTATTCAAGGCCCTTTATTTTATTTTTTTTCCCACTATTCCGTTTTCTTTCACTTCGTCAAAACGTTTCATCTCCTTCTTGACTTTCACATTTTCCTCATAGTCATCGACGAAGACTGATTAACAGAAAGTCTCCTCGGATCTCCAGTCCTCTTCTGGGCACAATCACAGCTTTCAGTTTCACACCAGTTGCCTGTTAGTTGTCACTAAAGGCTGAGTGACAACAAGTCTCTTCGGGTCTCCATCCTTCTGACACATTTCTTGCACATCAAAGCAACGCTATGGTTTGTACTGTCTCGATCATGTCTTTTTCTGTCCGAGTGTTGCTAACGGCTGGTCGTATATTTCATATTTACAGTATTCTTCTCAGCAAACGTGCAAACCCCAGTAGGGCTGTGGTCTGCATAGTCTCAATCCTTGTCGAATCTCCTGTTCCTCCAATCTCGTTTTTTATCTCTTTGGCACAGTTCCGACTGCAAAAATATCAAGGTTAAGCGCCTGCTGAAGAAGGGGGTTATCAAGGTAATTTCGTCAAACTATTTATCCTCAATAGGTGCCACGATTATCATTCGTTTATAAGAGAGTTGTTTAAGCTTAGGAAATATCAACAATTGGAATACCTTTCGCTGGGCTCCATTATTACGAAGTTCCACCAGATTAGGTTAATGTCTTCAAATAAAGCTGATTCATTATTTATTAGTATTATGTTTCTATAAAACGGATACAATTATGTAGAGAGAGACCAAGTTTTAGAAGAAAGATCTGGGAGCGAACAGTTGGCGCTACATAGTCGAACATAGCCTCATGCTCAGTTATTGAATCGATGACTAATAAACAGGAAAGTGATGATCAATATTTAAACACCGCACACAGTCCTCACCAATTGTTGGTTCCTCCGATTGGGACACTAGTGACCGGCTTTTCTGACTGATAAACAAAACAGTATTTAGGTGACGCATACCGGAAATGAGTTCAGTCTTTTCTACACCCCCTCCAAGTTGTTACCTCTTTCTTCCTCTCTTCATCTTTTTATCACATTCGCTTTTCTTTGTTGCTTTTCCATGTTCTTCTTCTTTCATCTCTTTTCCTTGTCTCATCTTCACACATCGAAATCACTTTCTCCAACTCTACCTCCCTTGATTTCTCACTCTTCCTCACTAGCTATCATCATCTCTTACCATTCCTCTTTTCCTGTTCTTCTTTTCCCCCCTCTCTCTCCTCTCTTAATATCTTCCTCTATTTGCTGTCATATCATCTTTTAGTTCTTTCCGTTCTCTCCCTTTCTATCCTTCTTTCTTTCTTTCTTTCTTTCTTTCTTTTAGTCTAGTTGTCTCTCTTTATCTCTCCCTTCTTCTTTATGCCAGTCTACTCATCACTTTTCTACACTCTCCTTCTTCTTGCTTTCTTTTCTTCCTTTCCTTTATTTTTCATCTCTCCCTCTCGTAATTTAATAAAAAAAACTCCAAAAGCGAAAACAATCAACGCAATCGGAGGGTAGGCTGATTTTAATCGACAATTTACAGGACTATCTGCAAGGCATCTCGAATCCTTCTCACAGATAAGTCGTAAAAAAGTGCTTTCGCGCCAGGTAACCTTTTTTCGGTCTGTACCTCCTCATTGCACGAAAAAGAAAGAAGTCAAGGTGTCTTCAGTTACTACCACGGTGCTAGAGATTTGTTTCCTTTCAAAAAAAGCAAATATAAAAACTATATTGTGCCATCCATAATATCAATATCTTATCTTCTTCTATAGCCGGAGAGAACAGTCATAAAATTGCTTGACGTCTACGGTCAATACAGGCGTGACGCAGTCATTTTCAGAGCGACCAATATCACGTAGTTATGTACCAGAATGCTACCTTCAATGTCTAAAGCCGATGGTATCATGAGTGTTTTTTTTTTCCTTAACTAAGTCTACGTTAGTAAGAAACTATTATATACTATATCTGTATTAGTATATAATCAAAAATCTACTGTAACGATATAGATGCATTAAAAATTGAAGTAATTGTTCAAACTCAACTTGATAGAGAGCTCATGATCAGAACAGATAGAAATCTTTTGGACAGATCTCCCTCGAGGAATATACGAAGTTTAAATCTTAATGAAGCATTTTCATTATCAGATACATTATTCAGGCAAGTATTTTTTATTGATTATATTTGTTATTGATTTATCTCAACAATTTAACCTATACGATATTCAGCCCTCTGAATTCATGATCGACAATTCTATTGTTAAGTCCTGATTCGGGGTTACCTGATATGAATATTAAAAACGTAGACGCCTTCGAAGACATCTTACCCCAACCTGAGACACTTTTGCTTCATGTAACCGTACAGCAGTGCTAATAATCAATTTTGAAAAAAGTTATATATATACATATATATAATGTGTACTGTAGAGAGTGAGGCAGACTCGGGAGTGAGGTGTTTGGAGGTAATTGTCCATACATGTTTCGGGATTCTTCCCATCATCAGTGGTGTGTGTTGTGTGAGTGTGTATTAAAATTTCCCATGTGGAACCAGAGTCCACTATCAGGAGCTATGCATTGTGGGTAAATTATGTTGTCAGGGCTGCTGGAGGCCTCCTGCTGAGTGGGAGAATGTCCAGTAAGGTATCAGGTCTTTGGTTAAGCAGTAGCAGTTGGTCTTGGGGAGTGATGTGGAGTTAGATTTTTTGGTGTGTTAGGGGTAGTGTAAATGGAGGGGTGGTGAGGTCAAGGAGCTACATAGGTATCAACCTTATAAGTTATTGAAAATGTGTTGGCTATATATATATATATATATATATATATATATATATAAGGATTTGAGACCTGAATGGAGGGTATGTCTGCGAAAATACAGACGTATGGCAGCCCTAGAGTTCCGAAGTCTAGTTTCAGTAAACTAGCTAAGCTTATTACATATCTAGATACGCGCACATGTGCTTACGAATAATTCACAGTTAAGGAAATCTGAGCTATATGCAATCTTTAACGCCAGCATAAAACTACAGATAGAGTATATGTTGATAATCAAAATTGGAATCAGAGCCGGCCCTAGTTACCGGCAATACAGGAAGTCGTCTGGGGTGCCATGTGCTAAGGGACGCCTGTCATGTTTGAGAATTTTCCGAATATAAATGGGAAAATGAATATATCAAACAGAATATAAACAGACAAAATAAGTTCTGAAGCTCTGATGCCCAGTCGAGACTATTTTCTTTTACACGATCATTGTATTAAACTTTTTATCACCATATATTTATTTTTCTCACTGTAAAACATAAAGTTTATCGTTGTTAATTTCACCCCATAAATCACCGAAGGACAATGTTTTCAAAATGACACTTTGAAGTATCGCTCTTAAGTTGTTAAAATGTTATTCAATCTCCCCTATGTTGATGAAAATCCATTCTGTGATATATCTACAGCATTTAATGTATTTTGACAACGACGCATAAACCTACATATAAGACTATATATATAAGACATATCCACAGAACCTTTGAAATCTTCAACACCCTATTTCAAAACGTAATTAGAATTTAAAAAATGTGTTCCCAAGTTTTTTCTTGCTCTTGTTAGAAGTCCAAATTATCAGAAAAGAGAAAAAAAAACAACCCCAAAACCTGAGATAATTACAACGAATGATTTCACTTTTGAAATAAATGTTTACATTTTAATCGATAAATCAATCATTTTGACGCCATTTTATTGGCAGGTCATAAAATTTAGAAGGATTTAAATCCTGTAATTGGAAAATCTACTAAAAATGATTTACGCGTGAAATGGTTATAATTTGATTAAAAAAATATACTTTCATCATTACTCAACCGAAATGTGGTAAAAACATCGTCATATTCTGCATGAAAAAAACAAAACAAAACAAAAAAAAAACCAGTCAAATATAGCCTTTTCAACAGTAAGTCTGGTATAATCATTCATAGATAATCGATAAAGTGATATCCAGGTCATGTCAACAACAGCAGAGGACAAGTACTGAGGTTAGAGTGTTAAAAGATAAGATAAATGAAATTGGTTTAACAGTTTTTCTAATGACCGGAAGTCAATTGACAAACAAGATTTAATTAGTAACGGCCATCCGTAAAAATATTATTTTATTAAAGATAACAAAAGAAACAACGATAAATATGTGAAAAATTACCAGAAACTGTAATTTAAAAAAAGTTCCATTTTTTTCCAATAATTCACGATTGTATCGTTAAAATGACGTAAATTTTATCTTAAACAGTGAATGAAAGAATGAAATGACATTAAAAATTGAAAAAATGAATTAATCGAAATAATAAAAGAAATCTCTATATAGAAAAAAATTGACTTTTTTTCTCTTTTGGGGAAAATAGTTACAAATATAAGTAAGCAAATAAAGATAATAACTAGGCAAGAAGAGCAATGATTTCACCTTATTTTTCAGTTTTCTTAAATTCATAAATAATACTTTGGTGCCAATTCCCCGAAGCTGCATTTTCAAAAACGTGTACAAAATTTATTTTGCTATTGACCTAACTTTATATATGCATTAAACTCATTATTCAACAGCAATAAAATGAAATGAATTGGTGGGTGGTCGTCAAATGAATAGAAATTTCTTTTAAAAAATTGTCTGTTAATGTAAAAACACTGAAAATTATATCGAAATCTAATGTATATTCGAGTTGAAATTAAAATCTTGAAATCTTTGGGTTTTGCTCGTGAAAAAAGTTTTGCTCGTCTAAAAAGTTCAAAGTACAAATCATCATTCTAATCTTTGGTTTTCGTTCTACAGCTTTTTGCACTATTTGTTTTCAAAATATCCCCGTTTCTATAAGCAAGACAAATGATTCTTACTTCTGATCTCTGCCCCCGCCCCCAAACATTCCTTATAAAACTATGGAACCAATAACAGAGGTTGTAGACCAAATAAGACGTTGGAATGTGAAGAGAGGGCAGTAATAAGAACTCAGTTGCAAAAGCTCAATCAGTCCATCACTCGTCTAAAAGTAGAAAGAGGCCTTAAAATTCGCAAAAAATTAGGGGGTCAGGATTCATGCATAGGAAAATAAATCAGTGTCGAATATTGAAAATGACCCACAAACAATGCAGAATGGATGCCTGATTAGCTCAACGGTACGAGCATCGCTACGTTGAATCGGCTATCCTATCGTTAGCAAGTTTGATATCTGCAGCAGCCCCATTTTCTTCAATCGTTTATTCTATTTACAAAGTATACGATGAGTAATACATTAGCCATGTAATGATGGGATATCATTTCAAATAAGTTTCTATATAATATAACGCAATTTATAATCATATATATCCATTTCTCAATACAGAATGGAATTTGCAAGATGCAAGATAGTCAGCAAATTCATCTCACAGAGCAATTTGCTCGTGTAAGGAGCTTGATCGTCACCGGATATCCGACTATAATAGATTTGTGACATACTAAGTCAAGATTAGTTAATAGCTTTGTGGTCTGATTGGTCGGTTAGATAGTTGCATAAATGTCATCAGTGCCAGTAGTCAGTGTACGAGCGCTGATTTTCAAGGCAAGCGAGGTCTTTCTGCGTGGAAGATTGACGCAAGACACTCTCATTTCCCTCTATCTGGCCCTGAGCCGTACTAAGCTAAGCTTGATAATTTACAATTTAGTTCTCAAAGATACAGGGAATCTGATTAGAGTTTCAGCTTTTACTTGAAGTTAGGCTCGGTGTCATCTGTCAGTCCTTGTGAGTGAGAAGCTCCAAATATGCCCTGAAAGATTCAATTGTTATATATTTGACAAAAATAGACAAGTACTCACACCCATAGTGGGACCAAGCGAAAACTCACAAATAAAAACGGCTTTTGTTTGGTAATTTAAGGTGGAGTAGATTAGTAGAAGTGGACATGTGAACGAATAAATTGAATGCTTATTCATTCAATTAAAAAAAATAGAAGATTGATTAAATCCAGATTAAACTCATCTATATTTGTACAAATAGCTACCACAACTTAGACACAAAAACCCTATTCACAGAGCACAATTTGAGGAACAAACCTACAGTTTTCTTTCTTGCCTTCTTTCCCAGTCTTTCAATATGGATCAAGCTCTGTTCCTATCTATCTATCTATCTATCTATCTATCTATTTATCTATCTATCACTCTATCTATCTATGCATGAGGCAAGAATGTGTTTGTTATTACAGTTAACAACAACTAATCAAAGTAAAGCGAGAAAGCAAGATACATTGATTCACTCGAGAAACATGGATTCTCATCTTATCGTAATACTGATCTCTTGAGTCGCCCTGAATTCTACGTCGAACATATCAATGTCAAACACCTTCCTTTTTTAATGATAAAATACAGAAACATCTATATTAACCATTATTGCCGTTGCTTATTGGTTCTGACGGCTACCGTTTTCTGTGTTCGAGACACATCTTTGTACAAGACACACTAATACTTGCAAAACATTTTTAAAAATTTAAATAGATTTTAGTAGCCTGATAAATGAGTACATTTGAATTTTTAAAAATGTTTTGCAAATAAAAATGTGTCTTGTACAAAAATGGGTCGCCCTTTTCACCTACACGGCTTCCAACTAATAATAGATGAACCGAATGAAGAGAGCAAGAAAATAGGCCTACACATGAACTTCAGCAAGACAAAAATCATGTGCAACAACCACATCGGAGATAAAAACACTGAGATCAAAATTGAAGACACAGAACTGGAGAAAGTAGATCACTACATCGACCTAGGACAACGAATCTCCATGAGACCCTCAAAAGAAGAAGAAATCAAACGAAGAATCACCCTAGGATGACAAGCTTTTGGCAGAGCAACCTCATACTTCAAGAAAGAGAAGATCCCATTAATCCTAAAAAGAAGGGTGTATAACCAATGTATCCTTCCAATAGTTACTTATGGAGCTGAAACATGGAACCTAACCAAGAGACACAAATTGAGGAATATGCAACGTGCACATGAAAGAATAATGCCAGGTCTCACATGGAGAGACCACAAGACTGCACAGTACATCAGGGAAAAGACAAGAGGCAGGGATATCATAGAATCCATTAGAAATCTCAAATGGCAGTGGGCTGGCCATATGTCGCAAGAATGGCGGACAACCGATGGATATCGCTACTCACGATATGGATCCCCCGAGATCACATGTGCAACAGAATATTAGATGGAGAGACATGCGAGACAACTTCAGAAAATACTGGCTCTGCGACGCCCATGAGAGAGAATTGTGGCGAATCTGGGGGAAGGTCTATGTCCAACGACGGACATTAAAAGACTGATGATGATGATGACAGAAACATCTATATTAACCATTATTGCCATTGTCCTTGAGAGCCTTTTCTCTTGCTTTTACCTGAAATATGGTTAATAGAGCTAATATCTGACCTTTTTTTTGTGAAGTCAGACCTTATTGGTTCTGATGGCTACCGTTTTCTGGGTTCGAAACGCCTCTTTGTACAAAACATTTAAAAATTTTTAAAAATGTATTTATGATATTTCTAACAACCAGTTGTTTGACAGTATACCAGAGTAGTAAAGACTATCATAAAACTCAGTATGTATGACAGAAAAGGATGTACAGTAAAAAACAAGCCTCTAAATTAACCAAAGTAGGACTTCAGAACTCTCGCTGCTTTCAGCATAGGGAAAGATCAGTGAATACTGCTAAATTTGTTTATTTTTAACTTGACACGGATGAAGGAACGCAAACGGAAGATAAGTACTCCTCCCTAAATCAACTGAGAATATCGATTCCCACAGAAAATGACCTACACTACCATTAAATGCACCGTGTTGTCAGTGTGCGCATGTGTTGCTATTTTTGCAGTGAGTGAATAGATTTAAGGAAACAAAAACAGACCACGGAATGAGAGAGAGAGAGAGAGAGAGAGAGAGAGAGAGAGAGAGAGAGAGAGAGAGAGAGAGAGAGAGAGAGAGATGTCAATGTTCATTATCGTCGGAAACGAATCGTCTTTCCGAATAGAAAAAAGAAAAGGCAGCTCATTCAACAAAGCAAATCAGCACTTTGAAAAATTCCATACATAAATGAGAGAGAGAGAGAGAGAGAGAGAGAGAGAGAGAGAGAAGGCGAGAGGGGGATATATATGCATTAATAGATTATATATATGTACATATATATATATATATATATATATATATATATATATATACATGCACATGATACATGTACTATGCATGTATACTTTATATATATATTCTATGGATATATATACAGAGAGAGAGCGTGAAAGATGTAATGAAAATATCTGAGTGTAATTTTACGTTTCTGCTATTTCAAGTGTCTTAAAAAAGAATCATATTTGTGTCTATGAACAGAATTAAACTTGGATCACTACTTTCTTGATACGGATATCTATTTATGCAGTTAAATCACGTACGCAACAGGAGTCATTCACATAATCAATTCGATTGTATAAATGTTCGCCTTGTCAGTTGTTTTTCCATATGTATATCATGCCACCTCAGTGGACCATAGAATTCACACCCTTGGTTCAAAGGTTGGGGTCGGCTGTGGGCACGTTGTACTTCACCTTAGAACTTCATCGCACAGGCAGGAAGGCAATTTTGCGTTCAGGGCAACCGGCAGTCAAAGGATCTCACAATCATGGAAAACGCTCCCGAAGTTTTGGTTTGCGAAGCCAAGGCATTCATTCATTCATTCACCGACACACACACACACACACACACACACACACACACACACACACACATATATATATATATATATATATATATATATAATTAACAATAATTAACGCTCCCTTATTTATGGTTGAGCACTCTCTAAGTGAGGCAGCTCGTTCATTGTAAACTTATGCAATGCTTTTCTAACATGGAATGGAGCATTGTGGTGGATGAGGAATGTATACGATAAATAGATATATCGCTTAAATTCCACCTCATTGACCGTCCAGTTCCGTGGAGTAGAGGGGGGATACCAGCCTCCGGGTCTGAAGGTAAGATTTTGATCCAGCCTCGCGGTGGTGGATGGGATAATGGATAGTCTATAGCCACACTGAGGAGTTGTAATACATCGAAACAGCTGTCTGTGGATGATACTATATATATATATATATATATATATATATATATATTCCGAAGGGTGCTCTCAAAGTTTGCTGTTGATAGTTTAGCTGGTACTGTATTCCCCGTCTCACACATCTTCTGATCTTCACAATGTTTGTATCTCTATGTCGGATTTAATATTGCAGTTCAATTTTCGTATATGTGCTGAATAACTTGTATGTAATTCTCAACCTCTTGTTCTCGCATTAAGATGAGTTCTATCACGTCAAATGCTTTTTCATAATCTACAAAAGCTAAAATAAGTGTTTTTGTATTCTAATGACAATCTGATTAGTTGATTTACCGTATGAAAGTGGTCTATTGTTGAATAGCCACCTCTGAAACCTGCTGTTCGCATGGTTGTTTTTATTCAGGGCGTTGAATTTTTTTTACTTTTCTTTCTCGTATGCACTGAGTGGATAACTGTGCTACTCTTTTGTGGAAGACCTCTCCTGTATATTCTAGAATATATTTCGTTATGCCATCTTCACCTGAAGATTTTCTGAGTTTCATATTTATAGTGCAAAATGTACTTCATCATTCGTTATGTCTGAGATATCACTAGTATCTTTCGGTTTATCAGGTTCTGATACTATTTTTTTAACGTACGCATTTCATAGTATTCTTCAGTTATTCATCACTGTCCCTCCATTTGATAATTTTGCCGATTCTGTTCTTTGAATCTGTCTTTTGCAGGTATGATCTGCAGCTCAGGCGTGCTTTAAGATTCTCTCTCTTCTGATTGCCTCTTCTGTTTTCTTCACGTTTTTCTTCCTTGTGTGTGAGTGTGAGTGTGTGTGAGCGTACGTGCGTATTAAGAGACACTTGGATAGAATTATACATATAGATATATAGACTTATATAACACGGAAACAGACACACACGAATATAGATGAAAATAGACAGAGGCAGGGAGAAGGCTAAGAAAGGGGGTGTCATGTACATGGAAACTGTGGAAACTGACTCAAATGTACCCCCCAAAATACTTGACCAAAAAACAATTAAAAAAGTAAAGGAAAAAGGTAATCGAAATATATGATTTCAGGTCATCATTAAGTATTGAACTAAAAATTGACTCATGTTTGAAAGAAGTTTAATTTTTACTAGATCATACTAAAGAGGCATTTTATTCAATTAATAAGGATGGATTTTGATTTTAGTTGACAAAAAACAATTAATATCAATTTCTTTTGTTGACACTTTCAACTACGATACAATTTCTCGATCATCCCGAGAGCCAAACAAAACGGTAAGACAATATAAATCTCTGCGCTTAGATATATAAAGATAAAAATTAAATTAATCATGTCCTACCTCTCAGATAAAAAATAACTAGCCATGACTCCTTGTTAATCGAATACTGATTTCCCAGAAACATATGCTTCGAAGTTAGCTTTATCTTTTAAGTCCAAATGAATAGTATTTCATAGGATTTAGAAGAGGCTATACTAGAGTTGAATTCACCGAGATCATTGTCTCTACACCTTGTATGCAGCTTGTTTGATATCCCTTGCGTGACATTCCCACGTGTTTCTGAAGAAACTCTTTCTCACATTGTTCTTATCGACATATTCTTTCAGTGACAAGTATTTCTTATTGTTCGCTTAACATAGAAATGCCGTATTCATCTAAAATTCGAGACGACTTTTTCTACACATTGCTAACTGATACCCCCCCCCTCTCTCTCTCTCTCTCTCTCTCTCTCTCTCTATATATATATATATATATATATACATATATATATATATATATATATATATATATATATATATATATATGTGTGCGTGCGCGTGTGAGTGTGCGTGATAATAGTAAAGACGTTCCATCAGGATATATATTTTGTCCGGCACCGGAGTTAACCAAGTAGAAAATTGAACAGCCGGCCACATAAATGAATTAAGAAAATGAGCGTTGTGCTGGACTTGAACCTGGGTCCAACTGGAAGCAGTTTTTACAACACTCTTTGTAAGCAAGAGTTCGAAATAGCGCACTTAGTGGTCGTTGGCATAAATATTTATACATATATATATGTATGTGTTTTTCCCATTTTTGCCAACGGTTTAATCCGGTGCTGGACGAAATAACATCAACTAGGGAAAGTTTTCATTAATTTTGTTTATATTTTGATGTTTATAGCCATCATCTTCGCAAAATGGGAACAGTTTCTTCTCCGAAAACTCAATCTTCACTGGACGCTCCAAAAATTTGACTTTGGTTCAAGGTAGTTTCGTTTCTGACAAATATCCTCTGATACAGGTCATCAAATCACTGAATACGACTGCTTGTGCTCTTGTTAAGTCTTTCAACGGGTTTTTAAACGACAATTAGATTAACTTGCTGACTTGTGTATCAATGATATCCTTCACGATAGTTTCGCTACTTAACTTTGTTAGGTTTTACTTTTTTTTTTGTTCCTAGTTATAAAATATTTCTGGTGCCAGTCGTTCGTTACGACTCCCAACACATGATCAGAATTATCCTTTTTTTTTTGTTTCTACACACGTGATCTAATCTTGGAAGATTTTTAAGCTTCACTTTTTGTCTTTGTTTTATAGAGTGTGAGAAAATGTATCTGAGTAGTACATGAGCTTTTTTCCTCTCATTCACCCAGTTTCTTTTATTATTGTAAATTAAATAAAATCATGAGTTTTCTTAGTGGCCGCAGTAGAAATATCTAGAAAGCTATACTGTAATCTCCTTCCGTTTGCTTGGTAACTGGGGTAGACGTTTATTTCGACTATGATTTCGAATGCCGATATACAAGACGGGTAAACCCACCTTTAAGTTCCTATAACTCAATCACTCACCATTTCTTCGTGGTTTGACACCTTTTTTGAAGAAAAAAAAAGGAGACACCTCTACTTTCTAACGGACTGTACACCTGTAGAGGGCTGTTGAATGGAGTAGTCGGATCGTAGTTGCGACAACTAAAGCAATACTAAGAATGAGTTCAATTGTCCGACCTCACCCCAAGAGGAAGGAGAGAGAACTAGGGTATGCTTGATAGTGAGATAGGAAAAAAAGGTATCCTCCAATTTTCGGAGGTTAGCGTTTCTTTTATAATCAGCTGTTACAGAGGCAGCACTCACCATCTTCCCCTCTCTCCAACAGTCTGTGCCAGTCTCGTCTACCATCCATCACTCCACCCTCTGGTAACTCATATTAAGATACCACCATCACCAATTTTAGGTCAGGGAACACCCTGAATTTTTCCAATACGAATTGAGGATAATTAAATCCTCACTATTTCGGTTTACAAAAGGTTTTCATTTGAACACCTTACTTTAGGATCGCAGAATATATATATATATATATATATATATATATATATATATATATATATATATATATAATTTGTAATTTTGAGAAATCATTCCAAGAGGTTTTTTTTTTTTTTTTTTTTTTTTTACTGCAAGACACTTTTTGTTGCTTTTGTTCTCACCTAAAACGTTTAGGTCAATCGATCTTTAGATTTCCTTCGGCTGAACCGTCCACAAGGAACAGGAATGGTCTCAATGAATGAGCCGATTCTGGTTGGTCTATGTTTCGCTATTACTTTTTTGAAGTAAAGAGATTCTCCTTTTTCCTTAGGAGCAGTACACCCAAAGGAGGCTGTAGAATAGTTCGGTCGAAACGGTGCAGTAACAATAAAGAGAATGAGTTCGGTAGTCTAAACTGCGATTGGAAAAACTTGGCTTGTTTTTAAGAACCAGGTTTCTGAAATTTTCAATCCAACAGGAAGGAAAGGGGACAAGACTGTGCGTAAAAAAAATGAGGGAAGAAAAAAAACAACAGATATCTATCTAGACGTCGTCAGGTGAGTATCGTTTCGAATTCCCGGAAATCAACAAGGCGAGGTAACTCATACATGTTCAAACTTAATTAGAAAATTACACGTGAGCGGGTTTTCGTTCCTTCAGCTGGGGAAATTAGTACTAAATCTCTCTGCATGTATAAAACATTCTGTTTCCATGATATAAACATATAGAAGATCTACAACAGCAATCTGTCAACATTCATAATTGTATTCATCGGAAGCTGTTCATTGCGACCATATTGGAACAGAGTCTTTTATGTAATAATAACCGGCTGATAACATTAGACAAATGATACAAAAACTGGAAGAATTTACACTCATTGTAACAAACTTAAATTCATTCTTTTGCACAACTAAAAATGATAAAACATTAATTTGAAATTTATTGATAATTCATGATCAATTTCCAATTTATTTTGAAGTGTTTGGGACCAACTAATGTTGATAGCACTAACCGGGTGATAACATTATCAATGATGATAATAAATGGATTCCATTGTATCAATCTATACACTTACCTGCACACGTAAGCTACAAATTGTTACAAAAGTATGATGATAATAGTAATAACATTATCATTCATGGTGATGATAATATTAAGATTAATAATAATATTATTATTAGTATCATCATAGATAATAATACTATAATTGATAATAATAATATCATTAGTATCAATACTATCATCACCAATATTATTATTATTATTATTATTATTATTAATGATAATAACAATAAGAATGATGATAATAATAGATTAATTAATCAATGAAAAATGCATCAAGACAAATATGTCATGGCGAGAATCGACATAACCCTTAGTAACAGCAAATACCGCTTATGTAGAGGAAGGGGCGAGACTGTAAACCACATTACCAGTGAATGTAGTAAACTGACCCAGAACGAGTACAAAACATAAACGACTGGGTAGCCATAGTTATACCCTGGGAACTCAGCAAAAGACTGAGATCCGACCATGCAGACAAATGATGTCTGCAAAAACCGGAAACAGTCCTTGAACATAACGAGAAGACTAGACCTGGTAGTAGTGGACAAGAGAAGAAGGAACCTGCTAAATAACAGATGCGGTTGTACTTGTGGATCACAGTAAAAAGTGAATGGAAGAGAAAAGCAAGAGAAATACCAGGACTTGGCGAGGAAAATAAGGAAGGTATTGAACATAAAAGTCAGGTTAGCACCAATGATGATAGTGGACTTGGAACTGTACCAAAGACTCTGAGAATCAGATTGGACGAGCTGGAGATAAGAAGGATTGAGACTATTCATACCACAGCACTACAGGGGTCTACACGGACACTGAGGAGAGAACTGGAAATATGAGATCTACGTTGAGGATTGAAGTCACTACCGCAGTAATGCACTTCCTTACTACCATCACTTGACAGTGGAGTAATGTATCCATCGATTTATTCCTTATCAAACATCAGTGTTTAGGGCCATTTCCCCCATTTCTGTTCACCTATAAAAGCGTCAGGTGGAACCCAACCTGTTGGGAAAAATAGACCCAGTTGCTCCAATGATTCTTCTATGTTTAACTCATTCCATGTCCTGGTACATCGCCCCCTTCGTGGATTTCTCGGGAAAATGGGAGTTATGCAGCATCTCCTCTTCAAGTTATATACGACAGGTTTCATTGTCAGGAGGGAGTGATCCCCAGTAGAGTTCGGTTCATGCTTTCCCAAAAGCTTTGATTCGTATAAAATGGACGCATGTTACCCCTGGCGGAATTTGAACACGTGTCACCATTTGATCAACTTATCACACCTTTATAGATATTACACTGGATTTTTTATACTCTGATCTATCACATTCAACACTATAGTTTACTGAAATGAATATATAACTCATGTTAGTGAAAGATCGTTCAGGTGGAATCATTCACATGTTCGTTCATTTCAGTTTAGGGTTATTTACTTAGTTTTATTACCTATTTACATATGTGTGGTATATGAATAAACTGTGTCATAGCTCCTCGTACCATTTACCATATGCAAACGTTTTCGGATTATTTATAGCGGGTTTTAATGGGGTTGTTTAAGATTTTCTGTCATTTTTATCTAGAAAGCCTCGGCTTATCAGTTTATCAGTTTGAATTCCAAGTACAGGGTAAATCATTTGAGTCAAGATAGAGTATAATCCATGGTAATAGCGCAACTTGATTCCGATGAATTGTGATAAACTGTTATTTTTGAAAAATGCATTTGCTTCATAGGCGCTTTTACAATATACCCGGAAAACTACGCCTCAGGAAATCTGCGCATCGGTAAATTATCCATTACAAAATCTGCCCACTCCGAATTTATCAAGGGGTGAAAAGTGCCCATTAAAATATTATTTGTCCATCACATACTTTGTCCATTATATTATTTGTCCATCACATACTAGTGGTCCCGATTAGAATTCTGTGAGTGACTCGAGAGAAATAAACGGGCCCAAACAATGCAACGAACAAAGCTTTAAAAGTATAATGTATCTATTCACTTCTGTTTTTCTTTAATTAATTCTCTTATTTCTTTTTACTTTGAAATAAGGATTTTTTTCCTTTCTTTCCACAAAAAATCCATACAGTTTTTTTTTTATTTCGCTTTTTTTTTGTTTAATTTAGACAAAAATAGAAAAAATTGAACAAATTCCAATCGGGACAACCGTCGCCATTTTTTCCTGATAAAAACTCATGTAATTTCCCCCGAAACTATATGATAGGCGAATCATATTTTGATAGTCACTTTTCTTAACGTGATAAATTCGAGATTTGTAAATTCCCTGACGGGCACTTTCCCGGGATCCTGAAAATCAGATCGACTTTCCCTAGATTTAAGACAAATGACCAAGGGACTCGACTTTTACACCAGATCGATTTCTACAAGAATATATACAGTAAATATTCCCTCTTTCCTATTTATAAATAGTAGTCAGAGGTATGAATGATTTAAAAAAAAAGAAATATCCAACCCTCAACATAATTCTATATAGTTTTGATCTCTAGTATTTTTTTCCTACCTTCTTCGACTATTGCTTTTCAGTTTATATTTCAGTTGAGCTAAAGAAGCCTTGACTCAGGTCCCTGACCCTAAGGAATGCCAACGGCATCCGAGAGCGAATGGGAGTAGGTAGGTAATAGGACAAGTGCAAATAAATGGCTCTAGGGCCGAGACGAAGCAGACAGTTGGATAAATATATATAAATGACCAGGTAAACGGATTATTTAAATAAAATGACACATAGCTGTCCAAGGTGTGAATGTATTGGTCAGTCTATCTGTGGACTTGTTTCTCTTTTATTGTTTTGACTCTTTCTCCCTTTTACAAGTCTTTCTGTTGTATTTGCAATCAAGAATCTACAACTCAGGTAGGAGCAGGGGATGATCAACTATTTTAGAAAAGTGAAAAGGTTTTTTTCTTTGAAGAAGAAACCTTTGTTTCAAGCCAAATAGACGGCATAAGTATTTTGAGCTCATTTATAAATGGAAATGTAATGCAGCTAACACACAACCCTTATCAAACAGCACACAACAATTATATACACGAGCTGAATCCGTATTGACAACTGAGATATCTTCAATCTCACATGTACGTTTCTACAATAAAAGTATATAGTGCAGCAGATAACCAGGTTGATCGTGCACTTTTTGGAGAAAGCATAGTTAGTACATACCATGAGATAAATTTTCAGATGTATAATAAAGTAGATAAAACTGTCCAGGGTAGATAACGAACGAGCAATGAGCATTTTGAAGATTTAGCAGTTATCTTGGCGGTATCTTGAATATTACACCTTTCTAATGGTCAGACTGTGGTATACTTTTATATCTGATACCACAAAAAAAGCATTAAGAAACCCTTTGGGGAGGTAAGGTGTTTTTTTCTCATAAATGCACCCAACAATTTAATATATATGAGAAATTACTGCGTCATTATTACTGGTATGTAAGTTACCCAATGCATTTTTGAAAAAATTGGCAACATCTTTTTTTTCTCGTACACTTACGATATCCCAGCAGGATATTGTTTGTAACATGATCGACGTGCTGGCCAGCCCTAAATATATTTGCAAAAGAATACCTTTTTTACGTTTTTTTCTAATTTGATCTTGACCTAAATGTATTTCCTTGGATTATGGTGATCTAAAAAGTATCATTAAATAAATGGGCATTCTAAACTTAGTTCGAAATGTTACCTTCAATCTTCTTTTACACTGTTTGATCCCAAAATTAAATGCTTTTCAACATTAGACCCTGTCGACTGGCAGCCATCTTGAATTTGATCTCCCGCGATTTTTAGAAGTCAAATTTCACTTTCCTCCACATTTGAAAAGTAAAGTTATAATTTGAGTGCTTATCTGCAGTTTTGATATAAATTTGTAAAAAGTAATCTATTACCTGTGGAATGTTTCTATATAAACCATAATAAAAAAGAAAGGCAGATGAAACTAATAAATCTGTTATCATTATTTATTACTTTTGCTATCTGTCCATATGTGGTCTACTACTACTTTTATTATTAGGCTTCAGACTTGTGAGAGTGGAATAATGGATTGCAACCGTGGGTGGACAGGGAGAAGAGAATGGATGAAAGATATGAAGACAATGAATAATAATCTGAAAGCAAAACGGCCGTACATACAAACAAAAAGAATAAAAGTATAATATCAAAAAAAGTGCAATAATTAACTAATAACCGAATCTTTAGAGAGCGAGCATATCTCCACAATTTATGAATAACTTTAAGTAATTAACGCATATTTTGATAATTTGGGAAAACAATGATTCAGTCGCAGTGGCTTATCTATCTATGAATTTGCATATACAAATTTTGGGTGTGTAATTCTATCAACATCACGTGTACAGGGGGGGCCCGAAAAAAGTATGATTATTTTGGCTATTAATACTTGTTGACTTTATTCATCCCTTCATGTATTAAAGTACTTCGCAATAAACAAAATTCCTCTGCTCAAACATATGCGCGTAATTATCCATTCTTAAGAACATTTTTTTTCGAGCGAAACAAAAGACTATAAAGATTTAAAGATAGAGATAAAAGTGCTTTACAAATATTTCTCTCTCTCTCTCTCTCTCACACACACACACACACACACACACACACACACACACACACACATATATATATATATATATATATATATATATATATATATATATATATATATATATATATGTAAACTTACAATCATAGAGAGAATAGAAAAGAACCTGACGAATAACACACCACAGACTCTTGAAAAACACGGAGACAGATGAGTTTCCAGACTATTCCCCCATTGGTCTCAATAACAAACTGAACCATCCTGAAAACATTACAGTATACACTTCATAAAACACCAACAACTATAAACAAATTTACTACATCTATTTCGATACACACTTTGTGCCTACATCTTCCCAGCTACAACATCCCATTCAAATTTTACATCAATACTTCAATATAACTTTAATATAAACATGAAACATTATCTAGAACAACCCAAGTGAATATTTGATATACGAAAAAATATAAATACCGTACAGTCTTCTGCTTATTACTAATAACGTTCTATCCATAGCCCTGTAAAACTTACCGCCATACTACATCCCCCACATTTCACAGTAACCCCTTTTTGACCCTAGTGAAAACAGAGTAATAAAAAAGATGGATCTAACTGACCAATTCCTGCAGCCCTATTTTCTTTGATTTAAAAAAAAATTCTATATACGGTGTCTAGGTTAAATGATACATTCACCAAGAAATAAAAGGGAGATCTTTTCAAACGAGAGTTTCTATGTAATACAAGACAATTTATAAGAATTCTATCGGATCATATATCCATCAATTGATAACATAATTATCACGTTGAATCAAACAAATGGAGCTTATATAGACCGTGAATGAGCTAAATGAGAACTTACAGCTGGAACAATTATTTGGGCCTTTGCATTACCGGTGGCTGTTTAGCTCAATGTTGAGCATAAGCAGTTACCCTATCGGTCGCCGGTTCGATTCTTGCAGCAACCCTATTTTCATTGATTGTTTAACGTAGCGATGCTCTAACCATTGAGCTAAACAGCTGCCAGTAATCCAAAGGCCCGAATAATTTTTTTCATTTTATTTACGTTGTTTATTTACGCTGTTAAGTGATACATTAACTGTGTAATGACCGGAGATCATTTTCAAATAAGTTGCTATATGATATAATACAATTTATAATCATTCTGTCGGATCATATACATCCATTTTTAATATATATATATATATATATATATATTTCAAGGTGCAAAATGTTTTCCCAATAGAGAAAAATTGAAAAAAAGTGTTGACTGTTAGACACGAGTTACATTGAAATTTGGTAGATAAACGGATTTATTAATCAGTTCGAATTCCCAGAACTTGTGAGTAGAGACTTCTGTATATATATATATATATATATATATATATATATATATATATATATATATATATATATATATATAGAGAGAGAGAGAGAGAGAGAGAGAGAGAGAGAGAGAGAGACTTCTGTATATATATATATATATATATATATAGTCTTAATAACGAGTGGACGAAAGCGCTCGATCAAAAACTTTTGAACAGATATTACATAAGGAACCAGGAAAGGTTAAGCCAAAAAAACATCAGAATTGAGAAAAATCCCTGTCTGTTGTAGTCTCTAATAAAAATATATTCATGAGCGACTGTTGTCCAAAGTAAACACACAGGCAAACACACGCGCGCGTTCACGGGCACACACACACACACACACACGCACACACACATACACTGTCCGTCTTTCTGTCTCTATCTATCTATTACTCTCTCTCTCTCTCTCTCTCTTAACATATACACATATATATATATATATATATATATATATATATATATATATATATATATATATGTGTGTGTGTGTGCGTGTGTACGCACATACCACTTAAATTGATTACTGTACTGAAATGTTTGTCTAGTCTAATTTCAGTACCAACCCAAAATGATAACAATGAATTTGTTATTCTCTTTTTAACATACCAGAACGTTTAACCTTTCGTTCCTTGTGATTATTTCCAGACCTTGAAATTTGAAAGCGTCATCGTCTTTAAACAGCTGTAACGAAATGCCGCCTTTCCTTCTCCTGTTTTGGATACAAGCAGGTCAAAAGTCTGTGACGCTAACGCCCAAACTAGCAGAGCACGAGGATAACAGAATCAAATCATTTTTAGATAAAACAATTACTCTCCAGACAAGGTCCGATTTTCACAGAAAAAGGGTCGCTGACAGAGTTCAAGTGAGTAATGAAAATGGCTAACGGAGATCATCTTGCCGTTAACTGGTTTATCTAGAATAGAGGGTCGGTAAACTGCAGCCTGCGAGCCAAATTCGGCCGCAGCCTCATTCCATCTGACCCGCCAACTGAGATGAGACATTGCATACACAAATTATTTGTTTTTCTTTTCTTTCTTTGGTTAGCGAATATTAGAGTTGAAAAAGAGAGCAAAAGTGACATCTTTGATCCCAAACGAATCAATGTTTTCTTGCTAGAAAAAAGGTTTGATAAAACGTAACGCATATCTGCTTTTCTATTAATACCAAGAAAATTAGATCCTCAATTTGGCTATACTTCTCCCCCCGCCCAGGCGAAAAAAAAAAAAAGAAGAATTTCATAGTTCTCAATCTTTGATCGTACTTATAAGTTCTCGTAGGTATGTACTCTCAATGTAAAAATATTCATGTAATGAAATAATAATAGCCTTATATAATCATTGCCTCATTTTTGCTTGCCTTGCCCCGTAAGGTATACAATATTTATCATCCGATCCACCTCCATGAAAGTTCATCTGATATAAAGTGAAGTCTGTGCCATCGAACGACGGTTTGTGGGCCAGTCTCAAAAGCCATTGGGAAGTTCTATTTCACGCACAATCATTTATTAAGCGTAACTTAATTTTGCCACTAGGTGGTACTTACAGTGAGGATCGAACTCACTACTCTGTAGTAATGATCTGCGAGACCAGCTTGCTAATTATTAGATCACGACTAGGCGCTCTGTGAACCAGTTGATCAAGTCCAACAAATAGTTTTAGTGAAGTCTGTTGAGGAGGCCTATCATAGAACAGTGGTTACCATATTAGTTTTGAAAGCTGTTCTTTATGTGTTCGTTTCTAACTTGGTACTCCATATAATTACCCTTGTGGCTGAGTAGGTTTAGGTCGACAAATGATTATATTAGGGGCTGTCGCTGATTCGATTCTTCGGTTATTTTTGTCACACCAACATGGAAATAAATGGGTTGTAAATAGCAGTGGCGACTTGAGTGACCTGCAGAGCTTGCAGCTGCTAGGAGGGAGCACTGGAACTTTGAGTGCAATCAAACTGAGGAAATTGTAAAAAAAATCTAAAGAATTATGCAAAAAATCTGAAAAAAAATGTGCATGGGTGGGAACTCGGACCTAGCGCCATTATTGTAAACAGGACGATGGATGCACGTTATTAACAATAGAAGTTCAGTCTCTTAATTTAAAATTGAAACAAGAGTTGAATGTATATATATATATATATATATATATATATATATATATATATATATATATATATAAATCATATTAAAGAAACAAGAGACTAACGCTGAGTTATACACACATAGGGACACTAGCACATGCTTACACACACACACACACGCACACAAATGCATACACATATACACGCACACCAATACATTTGCACTTGCATATGAAATATGAATATGTACGTAGACGAATTGAAAGCAGTCAGCATTGGATACATCAAAGAAGAAGAGACAAGAACAAAAGAAAAAACAACAACAGAAGAACTGTCCTTGTACCAGACTAAACTAAGCTTAATTAATATTTACTTATCCTTTTATGCACACAGTTACATAAAAATACCCGTACTATACAGGGCAATAAGGAGGTAGGAAGATTACGGTGCGCCAGTTTTCTAAGTGGGATGTATGTCAGCCAAAAAAATTAGCTAAACTGCACCTTGGTATGGGGAAGGTGAATCTCTTAGAGATATTCTCGTCGAGTTGCTGACCCAGAGAAGAGAGTCAAAATGGAAAGAAGCTCTCGAGAAGGAGACAGATTACGTAGTCAAGATCTCAGAGACTGCAGATGAGAAGGATTCAGGGAACGAGTGTGATGATGAGGAAGAAGAGATGTCAGTCGGAGAGATAGACTTTGACGATCTCTTTAATCATAACGATAGGGCCCAGAAGGCTTGATTGAATGCCAAAATAAGGGTTTCGATTTAAATGACATACCAACAGACGATTACAGAACGAACAGTTGATGTACAGTGTTTACATGAAAACATATCATCGGATGCTGAATACTCTTTGGTTTATTGCTGTTTTTGTAATGAAAGACCGTCAAGATGAGTTTGAATCTTAACAATAACCATTGTTAGGGCCAGAAATGTATGGAAGATATGCTCCGAAAGTGTCTGGGTTTGGGTTCGTATAAAGTGTTACGTGGGGCTAATATGAACCAAATCTCACAATATAGACAAAAATAAACCCTTTAAATTCGGATAAAAACAGATTGAAAGACAAACAGTTGATAACTAGTTCATTTACGAAAACACATAATCAGCCTAACATTCTGTCCACTTCTTTTGCGATTTTTGTCCTCAATCGTGTCGAAATGAATTCCTCAGGCCAAAATCAAATGGAGGCAGGTTTTCATTTGTCTCTGTATGTTGTTTACTTTTATGCGATTCTTTTGGGTGTTCGATGGGTGTTCGGGTTTGTGTCCACCTTCTGGATAATATAGGACTAAAAATGAACACAGTGAGACATTATTCCAGGCTGATAATATGCAGAATAATAAAATACGGATTAAAATAGCTAAAAGATCGAGGGATTGGGGTGTGGGCATACTTTTCCAACTAGACTATACAACAGTATTGAATGGTAAAATATCTATAATGATAAAAAATGCAGGTGGGTTTCATCAACCTTAGTGAGATGTCAAAGAACTGAAGTCGCATTCATGCAGAATGGAAGAAACTAAAATGAACAAAAACCAAATGAGCAAATTAATTTGCTTTTAGTAATTATTTTGCGTCTTCTTTCTCTCATTTTTTCATTCATTTCTCTCCTTCCTTCGTTTCCTTCCTTCCTTCCTTCTTTCCTTCTTTCCTTCCTTCTTTCCTTCCTCCTTTAGGTGAGTATGGGTTCGGTAGGTTTGGTATCAGCTACGGTCCTGTATATGTATGTATATTGAAGTATTATGCTATCTAAGAGAATGTGACTTCAAATATTCACTGACTGTGAATACTATAAATCACGCAGATTTTTCAAGTACATGACTGACAACAAAATGTTGAGAATGTTTCTATTCTTTGGCTAAAATGATAATTGTCTTTTTTGGAGAACGTGTGTTGCCAGCAGAAAATCAGTGACCAAGCATTGTACCTCCAGTGTACAGTTCAAGGTGATAGCTGAGTTACATGCAATTTTTCCTTTCCTTACTATCTTTTTTTAACAACTAAAACAAACTCATATTCCGTGCAATGACAATGACTGATAAGTAAAAGGGTATTCGTCTTGGTTTGGAGTCGGACTATTCTGTGCTAATATTGTCTTGTTTGAAAAGTTCCCATGACTCCGCACGAGGAATTGGATTTCTGACTTTTAAATATTGGGTCCTCTAACCACTCAGATGTATCAGTAATCACATGCAGGTTGTTTTTGTTGTGGTTGCTCTTATTAACACCGAGTCAAAATGATTTGTGCTTACGAACTCTTCACGGCTGAACGTTCCAGCAGAGAGTACAGGAACTCCAGAGAAAATTATCGAAGAAGGCAAATCGATTTTCGGCTTAGCGGGTTGGGAAATAGTACTTGTCGATCAGGCCGTGTAATATAAATCGATACCTTTCCCTTCACTCTATTACAAATCTATTCTAATCTAATATCCAGCTTCTGGTCGATATTTTAGAATGAAAAATAATCGAATAGAGAACAATGAAGATTGAACAACGTAAGATGTGAAGCTGGCGAGGAAAAAAAATGACGAAAGGGAGATGGGAGGTATCAAACGAGAAGGATGGGCAGATATGTAGAGAAGAAGAAAAAAGGGAAGGAGGAAAGATAGAGAGATAGATAGATAAAAGAGACTGGGAGTAGAGAGAGAGAGAGAAACATATATATATATATATATATTGAGAGAGAGAGAGAGAGAGAGAGAGAGAGAGAGAGAAAAGGGGGGATTTGATATGCTTAAGCGAAAAAGAGAGAAGGTACGATTAAACGTGAGATGAGAGAAAGACGAATTGTAATGAAAATGAAAGAATAAAGGCAGGGAAATAAAAAGAGTGGGGTATGCGATTGAAATAGGAAGAGAAAGTAGAGAGAGAGAGAGAGAGAGAGAGAATAATAAGTGAAGACTTGATGACTGAGTCCAGAAGAAAACATAGTTGAGTGGGCGGTAAGAGGATAGAGAGATGGAACTTGAAAAAAGTGAAAGGGAGTGAAAAAAAATCAATAGACAAAAGGGTATAAGACTCTAACACAGAAAGTAAGAGAGAGAGAGAGAGAGAGAGAGAGGGAGAGAGAGAGAGGAAGAATGGATAAGAAAGAGAGGAGTTCATAGAGAAAAGGAAGACGAGAGATAGATATAGATAAAAAAACAGATGATACATGGTATTTGAATGGGTCACGAAAACAGAAGGGAACATAGATAGATAGTGGGAGATATCAAATGAATGAAAGGATGCTGAGAGAAAGAACTTCAGAGAAAATGGACATGAGGTGGAGATAGAAAATTTAAAAATTGGAAAGAGTGAGTAGGTGAGTGAGCGAGCAAGGGAGCGAAATTAAGATTGAAACGTCATAAAAAGAAAGAACGAAATTTTAAGTGTGTCCGAACTCTTTTTAATCTACTCTCTCTCTCTCTCTCTCTTTATCTATATATATATATATATATATATATATATATATATATATATATATATATATATATATATATATATATATATATACATATTACCGGGCAATAATAGTTCTGTTCCAAACGTCACGAGTCAAGATAGGGAATTAGGGCAGGAAAAAAAAACAAACATCAGGACTAAGCAATAATAAAGCTGGTTGCCATGACATAAACAAGGCACGTGACCAATGATGTCATCTGAACAGAGAATATTTATTCAAAAGCAACAACGGCTGAACACAGTACGAGCGTTTTGGCTCCAGGCTAATAATAATCGCATCTTTATTCAAAAAGAGAAAAAAAGAAAAAAAAAAAATGAAAGGAAAGAAAAAGAACAAAAATAACGAAAATAGATTTCTTTTCGTGTCGGCTGCCTATTCAATCCATGACGTCATGCGCAGTTGACCTCTTTAAAAAAAAAATGTATTTCACTTGCTTCCTCATCTATCAGTGCTTATCACTGTCCAGCCAAGCTGATGTCGTCTTTAACCTACCCAACATAACATTTAATGAAAGTCCATACGTCCGTATCTATTTATCTATCCAAGTATAGTCATATCAATGGCCGATGCCAGACTATTTTGCAAGCTAGCAGTTTGCATCCCGACAAAAAAAAAAAACAAAAACAAGAACAAAACAAACTAATTGCCAACTTCGACTCTTAACAGATGTTCTGTAGAAGAAAAGAGCACAAAACATAAAACTGACAAATGCATTTAAAGTCGTCTCATATGAGCTTCAATTTCAGGCACATCAAAATTTCACTCTGCCTTTACTTTTGAAAAGTTTGTCCCCGATTCAACCAGATCACGCGCTGATGCCCGGGCATGTTCAGTTGATAGAGTTGTATAGCCAGCAGGTCTCTTTTCCAATATTGTGCATCAGCGTTCTTTAATGTCGGCTGCACTGTCCATTAGTGGGGGAATTGTGATTTCAGGTTGTAGGTGGTAGTTTTTTTAAGACAACTAATTTTCATGCTTGGTGATCGGAAGCATTTTAATCTCTTTAAAATGTGTCAAAGAGGACAGTGAGCGAAAAAAAGGTTAAATACACACGTTGTAGAGCGTATGTAAGTTTTTAAAGGTTTGAGCTTTGAGGAACGGGGCCTCATTCTCACTTGTTCTTCCGTCTCAAAGTTTGATAATATCACTTGTGTAATATGAAGTTCATTAAATTTTTTGATTGATTTAATAAATTTGATTATGTAAAAAAAATATTCAGAAGAAAGGTGTTGATCTCGTAGCATGTATGTAAGTTTGACAATGCGAAGAAAGTTGAAATCCTTATCTGATAAGATCAAATCCAAACGGGATGAGCTGAAAGTCTTATAAGCGGAAATCAAGCTCATTTGACCTTGCAGGTGATTACGATCATCAAAAGAGAAAATAGCGCCTGGTGGTCTGCTTTAGGTTTAGCGAAATAAATCCCGCTGCGCGAAAGTTGGATAGAAGTTCAATTAATCAGCATTGGAAATTAATTTTGAAGGATAGTCTTTTTCGCGAGAAAGAAAGAAGGAAAAACAGATCGCGTAATAGGATAGGTCACCTTAAGCAGAAGGAGGAAGACAGAGTAATTATCACCTTTTTACATGACTGTTCAATTGAGCGTAACATGATACGTATTCTGTCCCCCCTCTCTCTCTAATTCTCTCTCTCTCCCTTTCTCTCTTTCTCTCCCTTTCTCTCTCTCTCTTTGAGACTTCCTTTTTCTTAGTGGGAACTTGGAGTGTTGTTGTTTGGATCTCGGAGCAAGACCGAAAATTGGTAATATGTACCAACTGGATGAATTTGCTATGTTTTTATGGAGAGAATATCGGATCTTTTCGAAGAGAAATATAAGCTGCTATTTTCGTCCTCGAAAAAAGTCTTGCATTATTCTTCCACTACACGTCTGTACATATGCATTTTGTAGTTCCTTGCTTGTAAGATTGACTTTAAAAACGATGCTGTATCATGCAACAAAGGATACCACAAACTTAAACGCATTAATTTCGCCAGCAAAGCCTTTGCTTTAATTCGGTATTTTTTGGTGAAACTTTTAGACTTATATTAATGATCTCTAGTAAAGCATCATTTACTTACTAAGATGATATCTCAGAGGTATCAAAGTATCGATCTGACTCTTTCATCTTGTTTTACTTGATAGCTCAACAGTTATAACTAAATCTTATATATATGGCTTGTTAGAATTCCTCAATGCTTAATCGATGTAGAGAAATAATCATATATCTAAATCTTATATTTATGACTAGCTAGAATTCCTCAATGCTTTATCGATGTAGAAAAATAATCATATATCTGTTGAACCAAACTGAAGGAAGTAGCTTCCAGACAACAATTAGCAGCATCATTGATTACTAAGTTGAGAGAATGTGCATTACAAGGCACTAAAAAGGGATTTTCTTCTTTTGTACACTTTTTCCTTTGCATTTCATATTATCCTATTATCATAACATTCATGAAATGTAAGAATAACAAAACATATTCAATCGTTAGAAATACACTTATTTTCAATTAGGCGCCAAAGGACAGAAAGATTTAGAGGATGAAAGCTTGGACATAATCCATATAGAATTCAAATTTAGTATTATTTTTACTAGTACCCCCTGATCAAGCCTTTCCGGGTTTAGCCAATTGAAGATGCGTGTGTTCCATGGACTTGGGCTGCATTGTTCTAGTCCCCCCTTTTCTAATATAATGAAAATCTTTCTTGGTCAGGTGAACAAACTTTGTAAAGAAATATATAGGAATACATTAATATTGTCCTCACTGACGTACGACGAAAATAAGTGGTGAAGTTTATTTTCAGGGCTACGAAGTACTATTATGACCTTATTAGCAGGAAAACTTTGAGGCAAGTCCTAAAATGAAACTTTAGCTCTGTTTTTCAATACTGAATTTTATTTTTTGACAACCAAGGATAAATGAGAAATACAAAGAATTTATGGAGAGTTTTCTTGTATTTACTTGATATTTTATATCTATCTATATATATTCAGTCAATCTGTCTATTTCAGTATCTTTTCGATATTTACTTAGCTTAGCTTAACATGACATAAAGCCAAATATGGGTTAGAAGAAAGAAAGTATTGCGCCAATCATTCAAGTGATTAGGACCTGCATCGAAAAACATTATTCGAAATCCTGGCTTTCTACCTGCATTCAAGCATCGACCGCTGATGCCTTAATAAAATAAGCATCTGCCCCAGGCATGAGACAGGTAATATTTCAGTCAATATAATGTGATTAACAAACTCATATAGCTTGCTGTTACTTGTGAGTTCGAGCCGTATTGGGTGTACCGCTACAGTGGATTTTTCCCGAATAAGCCAAGCCTAGTGAATATCTATTTTGGGTATGATGAAAGGTTAAGACATGCGAATATTCAGTCAGTAGTCAGCGTTACAGTCCAGCTGAAAGCAAGTTTTTTTGAATTGGGAAAACAAAGACTTGATATCCACACAGGGACCAGTACATTTTTCTTTTTGTGAAATAGGCTACACATGCACCATCTATCAATAATTTGTTTGCTAAGTAGGTGATTAACGAGATCAAATTCTCTTCAAGTGCACTTAGTTAGGGTTTGAATCCAGGTAACCGCTTGAGTTTTAAATTCTGATTCCCTGTTGACGCTTTAATTCTACAACCACTGACACAAAGTCTCAGCTACCGATGCAAGAAATGTAACTATATAAATACCACTGTATAATAGTTTGATGACATATATATGTACTACCACTAAAGAGATGAAATGCGTCAGGATTTCAATAAGACTTAGTCGATAGACGGGCTAATAAAATAAAATCCGAAAATCTGTCCCTGGAAATCGTAGATTACTTGGACAATTAAATTACGGATGGGTTGAAATATCATACAATAGGCTACAATTATATAATATTTGTCAATTTTATATCCACATTTGAGTCTCTGCGAATCTCCATTTGAGAAAATCAGATCTATCAACACCTCCTTTCTTACAAATAAATAAATGAACGAACATATAAACTGTAAGAAAGGGAACCACGGAAGAACGTTCCAAAAACAGACGTTATCCCTTTTGTAAAATGACCTGGGTTTATAATGGACTAGAAAGTCGAAGCTGAGATCATTTACGAGCGTGCATTGTTAAGAGATCATACAGGCCAGGGAACTACTTTTCGACGTATAATAGTCTGGTGAGAAAGAACATCTTCAATCGCATGGGACTAGGTAACGAAACAATTGTTTCTCCTGCGTTTAACAGACAAGGAGTAGTTCGAAAAAACGCACACAAATGATCGCTTTAATTAACTTAACAAAAGACTGAGTTTTGAAGCAACTGCAGCATATTTAATTATCATGTTCATTGAAATGTCGTATAATTGATGAAGTGATTGCTTTCACAGGTACAAAATATTTCGTGTTTTTAGCTTTAGAAAAGAGCCTTTGGAACATTTCCGATGAAATAAAGAAAGCAAAGGGTTTTGATTACAAAGGAAAGGGGGGGGGGATCTCTTTGTCCCTTTGTAGGAGAACTATGAGGGAATAGAAATTCAGTTTGTTTTTACATTTCCTCCACTTTCCTGCTTTTAAAGCAATCGTTTTTTTTCTTCTCTGTGATTGCAAAAAGTGGGCAACCCTAACCCGAACTAATGTCTCAAGCAGTAAGAAAAAATATTTATTCTCCTTTTTAAAACAGTTGTTAGTAGTGTACAAAAGCTGAAAGGCATTTTCTTGAGTATTTTCCCAAAACTCTCTTCGCCAGAGGAAATGTATCATGACGGTTATCGGTACGGGAATCGAATTAAGCGTACCGAGTTCAAACTCCAACAGAGACAGTTTGTGTTCCCTTTGCACTAATGCCCTTGGGAAGACATGAATCCATCGCCTTTTCCTCCAACTCTGGGTAAAATAGCACGGCATACTAGGCTCTTCAGCTATGGTTGTCAACCAATCTAGGAGACGGAGAAGTCTGAATTTAAACTGGGAAAGTCTGACCTTCAGCCTTGTTTCCATCTCTCCGCAGCATCTCGAGTGATTTTAAAACAAGATTTTAAACAATAGCATGTCTGAATGAGGAAATTATTTGTATTCAAAATGTAGATATTTTAAATCTCATTTTACTGCTTAAGAAATTAACTCAGTTGCAAATACATTATATGAATGCACACCTTGAGGTAGATTTTAACGTAAGCGATTTCACTTCAATGATGTATTTGCATCTAAAATAGCGTTTGAGTTATCAAACGAATTTAAGCAAAGATGAAACTATGCGAATCTCAAATATTGATTGTGCTTATGTAGATAGATATCTACCAAGCCTAACCTAGTATGGTACACGGCCTCAGAAGTGGGAAACTGCTGGTTAGTTGGGTTACTACCCAACGACTTCTCCTACCTCTGCTGACGCTATACGTATACCACTTAACGTACCATACGAACTAGAGTGTAGGAAATGGTAGGATTACTGGATTAATGAGACGTGTTAGGAATCAGTGTCTCGGGTGTGATAAGGAATTCGGTATCAAAGATCAATTGAGATAGGGGATCAACAGACGAGATGACGCTAGATTAGTGTGCGGTCACTCATCAGTACGCTGGGTAACGAGTGAAGCTCAAGTACAAATATAGTACGATTGAGATCAACATTCGATTGGTGGAAGTCATAGATTAGGTCCGGATTGAGAATGAGTAACGAACTCAATCAATTCAGTGAACGGAAGTACAGTGCACCACAAAACCTTAAACTCGAGCGAATTAAAAAAAAAAAAAATTTCAAAATTATCTCAAATAGAATAATTACCGTTTGTAATATTACAGTTGGTCATCTTATATACACTGTTAAATTGTAAAAAGTTGCGTAGTGTTCATGATTGAAGTAATTTTCATTTTTGGAAAGATTTATTTCGACTCAACTTGAAACTCATTGACAATAGACGTGATATGAAGGGTCCGAATTTAAATTTTTCGGTTTCTGTGGTTAAAATTACGACCAAGTCTACACAGCATAAGAGAGAGACCAAAACTGTCAGATTTCGAAACTGGTAGGATTATGGATTATTCAGAACCAGTCTCTATCATAATGTGCAATTTTTAAGCAAACCAATGGAAGTCAGACGGTTGTGAAATGTTTTTGCATGATCCATATAGTTGTGGAGCCAAGAACAAAGTGGTTGACCCAAGGAATTCTTGATAATGAAAACCCTTTGGAATTTTTCCATTCATCCAAAATTTACCCAAAATATTTTCATTTGAGCTAAAAACCGAAGGTACTTAACTCTGAAAGTAATCATTTCATTGTTCTTCAAGGGCGGCCACCAAAATATATTTACTAAGCTTAGCCTCGTCTGGCACAGGGCTACAAAATAGGGTACAGTGAAGATCTTCCTTACTAAATCATTGAACGTTCTGATATCTATATAGATGTCTTCACTATTAATAAAGCTAAAAAAGATCTCCAATCAAGGTACTGGGATTTTGAATACATTCCACAACTGGTTGATACATTGTTGATATGATTACACTGTTAACAATCCGTCTATTGTAGGCGATCTGTTAATATTTGCTAAGTTCCCCTTAATTTGATGCATGAACAGAACTTTGGCGCACTAAATGAGGATCGAACCACCTACACTAACAAAGTATTTGTAAGATTAGCTTGTTAACCCTATTCCAAAAACAGGCATCCTTTGTAAGTACATTTTTGTTTATAAATAAAGTTGGCTTATTTTGGCGGAATTATGTTATAGTGCAGTCCTCTTTGGAGACCAAACACACTGCACTAACAATCATCTGCGTGATCAGTTGGCGTGATATTGCTGTAAGGTAGGCGATAACGATAGATACTTACAAAACTCAACTTCGTCAGGCACAGGGTTATAATTGTTGTGTACTTTTTGAATTTCTGCTAGATTAGCTTGCTAACCACCACAATAGGATAGATGCTTGCTGCTATTTAGTAGGCTAAACTTGGGCATATGGATAATATAGAGAATCACCAAGCGAATGGGCAGTTTGCAGGGCCAACTTGCCAATCTTAGACCTAGCGTAAGCACTTTATAAATGTTCACAAACGTACTTGATTTGAAGGTAAGGTTTGTCCAACGGTTAACGTCACGTTGAATGGAATCTGAGAACTGAACTCAGACTCTGGCTGGGAGAGTTTGAATTCACATAGAACTTACGCCCTTCACAAAGGCATGAATCCATTATTACCCATGGGTAATCAGCAAGTCAGTTGGAGCCCTTTGGCTTTGTAAGGCAGTCCATCTTGGGCGTTATGCTCGCAACACGGCCCCTTAAAAAAATCAAACGATGATTGGATCTCCATATATCGTTCGAGAAATAGTGGTAGAATCATTGTTTCATGCTCATGATTATCGCACGTCAGATGGGAATCGAACTTACTACTCACTAATCCTCGGCAGTGGCGTTCCTAGGGGCGGTATTTAGGGTGTCACATCCCATGCTGCCGATTCAAAAATATCGACCCAGAAAGGATCTCAAAAAACACTAAATGCACTAAAACACACTGTTAGCATTTTTTATGGCCGTTCCTAATTAGTTGGAAATGTTCAAGAATTAGCCAAAGGTCGGCTAAAATCAATGGGAAATATCATTAAAAGAAGCGATGAACGTTGAATTTTCGCACTGCCAAAACATCATGGCGTCACTCCTCCGATAGTGTCATCCGAGAGGCCACCCCACCCATACACACTGTCTGTACATCACTGACCCTCAGTCTACAGAAGGCGCTATATGAAACTCCTGAATCTGGCGTGGGACTACAAAAGTGGGTCACCAAACCAGGATGAAACCAACGACACAGGTGAATGGACTGTGAGACCAGCTTACAATCTATTGTCTTCCCGCCAGGTGCTACTCGTGCAGATGTATGTATATATATATATATATATATATATATATATATATATATATATATATATATATATATATATATATATATATATGTATATATATATATGTATATATATATATATGTATATATGTATATATATATATATGAATATGTACGTGCGAATGGATGTGAAAGTGTGGGCGTATGCTTTCAACTCTGCTGACAAAATGAAGCCAATTACTACCTGACAGTGACAAGTGTCAACGCTGACCTGAGTTAGTCACTGAAGCGTCGAACACCCCTTTTTTATAAGCTCCCGGAAACCCCGTTAATGTGCTTGCATGGTAGCTAATGCAACTGTTTTGTCTAATCAGGGATATTAAGGGACATTTTAGGGGTACTTGTTTAGAAGGTCAATAGGGCAAGCAGTAATCTATCTATGTATGTGTGTGTAGATGCGTATGCGTTCATGTGTGTGTGTTTTGTGTGTGTACATGCATATGTTGTGCATGAATGAAAATGAATGTATCTTTAGCAATAAAATTTTCATAAAGTTGTATATCTCCCTCTCTCTCTTATATGTGTATATATATATATATATATACACACACACACACACGCACACACACACACACACACATATATATATATATATATATATATATATATATATATATATATATATATATATATATATATAACGAATGAAAGTTTTGGATTCGAGAACAAAGATTTTGGGAAGGTTTTCCATGATTACGGGGAATGAAGACGGTAGAGCCATGTATGCGATATCAAGCCAGTGCGATGAAGTTTAAAGGTGGAGTGTGATGTGCATAGGGCCGACCCCACCTCTAAACCAAGGTTTTACATCTTATGGTCCACCGAAGTGACACGGATTGGCCCCTACGTCGTAGGTTTGAGAGGAGTTATATATATATATGATTGAAAAATGGAGATATGATCCGACAGAAGGATTATAAATTGCGTTATATTATATAGAAACTCTTCCCCCCATTTTCTTTCATTGTTTATTCTATTTATGTTGTGTAGGCCAAATGGTATGTTCACCGTGTAATGCACACACACACACACACACACACGCACGCACGCACACACACACACACACACACACACACACACACACACATATATATATATATATATATATATCATAAAGCCGACGAATATTTGCTTACATGCGTAAGTCTTACAGTATCTGAGACAGCTGCTCCCTGGGTTCTATAAAATTTGTCTCTAAAGGTGACAGGGTTGAGGGATTGGTGGTGCTCTGACATACGAGGTCCCTTTAGGGTCCAAATAACTGTCTCCGGCCAAACTGCAAAAAGATATATTTTCTACGGAACACTGCATAACTGGTGTCGTTATTATTTCTAAGCTTTTATCTAAAAATTAATCTTTTTTTAAATACACGCAGCGGAAGCACCGATGTCTCAGTAGCGAGAAGTCGTTAAAATCGATAGACTGAGTTCAAATTCCAATGTAGAATATTTCAATTTATTTTTTCTTTTTCTTTTGTGCGCTTTGAATCAATTCCACGTTCAAACCGTCTGGGAATCGTCAGTCGCTTTTTAAAAGGATTTAGCATTTTTTTAATTAAGATTCACAATGTATAATTATAATGCAGAACGAGACCCTAACTTTCGATTCGCGTCGTTGGATATCTGAATGCGAATTTCCCCTTCTCTCAGTGCTTATGCCAGTTTGGCAGTATTCTATTTGAGAATTTGACCATAACCGACAGTAACACGCACACACACACACATATATATATATATTATTATCATTTAGAAATAGAGTATAGTTATATAATTATATTATTAGAAAATCTATTTGAAATGACCTCCCATTGTTTCACAGAAGTGCACTCAGAATTATTCTGTCGCATAATACATCCCTTTTTCAATGATATGGTTGTCCATGTTGAGAAACAATAGTGCAGACATGGACAGTGAATGAACAAGATAAGAACGTGGGCATAAAGCAGTTATTTGGACCTTCGCCTTTCTGTTTAGCTCAAAGGGAAAAATGACGTTACGTTGAAGCGGCCACCTTTCGGTTGCAGGTTTGATTCCGGCAGTGGCCCTATTTTTTTAAATTCACACTGTCTAGGCCAAATGATACATTCTCAGTGTAATAACGGGAGGTCATTTCAAATAGAATTTCAATATACATATATCCCGGGCTGGCCCACGCAGATAGTCGTAAACGGCATTATTTCTTAGGGTCATGTTGTCAAAGTTGAAGTTTGTTCTGCCTAGGTAACACTGAGAAACTCTTTTAATACTTTTATATAATCTTTGCTACATACATGCGGCTGTATGTGCACGGAAATTCTACAGTTGAAAAAAAAAGACTTCTTTCCTATCCCAAACAGTTTAGCCGAATATTCTTTGTGATTGATAGCTGGAAAATGATCTTAAAAATAACTAAAATCAGCAAGATTTTTCCATTCCGACGGAACTAATACATAAAAGTTACTATTATGTAAATTTTTGCTGTCGGCATGCAGCAGTAAACGCAAAGAATTCCAACAGTTTAAACAAGATCAAATTGGTTAAAAAAATTTTTTTAGATTAACACTTAACTCTATTGACCTAAAAAATTGACACAGAAAAAGAAAATTCCCCTCCTATACCAGCCAGAATAACTCTATTGTCCTCAAAATTGAACACAGAAAAAAAAGTTCCTCTCTGTGTCACCCCATGGAGCCAAATAATGTTCGTTATTGATGGGTGAAACAGGCTAAAAGAATGATTAAAATCAGCTAGATTTATTATTACTATATATATAAATCTCTGCAGTCGACGTGTAGCAGTAAACGAATTACTTTGGAACAAAGAATCTGAAACTAATCATTTGGTTATCAGATTAAATCAGCTATCGTAGATTTTTAAGTATAAATTGGAAAGAAATCGGCAGGTCTAGACAGGAGATGGCCAACTCTGGTCTGCCTATCAAGCACATCTTCCTTTTGGCCAACTCCCTCATTGAATTACCCACCAAGTTTGTTGATCCGTCTGTCAGGCACCTCTTTCTTTTTGCCCAATCCCCCACGTCATTTACCCCCCCCATTCTTATTAAAGACGAGTACACGAACAAACAAAATATATAAAGAATATATATATATATATATATATATATATATATATATATACATACATATATGTGTGTGTGTGTATATATATATATATATATATATATATATATATATATATATATATATATATATATAATCTAGAAAGCTATAGAGCTTTAAACTCTAAACACATTGAAAGAACTTATTTGAAAGGCTTTTTTGTGTCACTTCAGTCACTTATTTCCCAATACCTGTTAGCGTTATTTCATTTAATTCTCCAGAGTCAGACTCAGTGGCTGCCGTGTCTCGTGAGATTCTATCACCATTCTTTGAACAATCTATGGAGACCCAATAATTGATTCTGTGACAATTGTGGATTTTTATGGGGGACATATTCTAACACACAGAAGGAGAAAGAGAGGGGCATAAATTGATGGATTGACAGATGAACATATAAATGAATATGCACCTTCATATACCTTAGTGTGTGTGTGTATATATATATATATATATATATATATATATATATATATATATATATATATATATATATATAAAAGAGTTAGTATGCAGTTACTAGTATACGGTGATATCTTTAAAAGTTTAAAATCATACTCATAGTGAAATTATAGTTTTTATTTTTTTCCGATATGTTACTTGAAAAATCACGGATATATTCATACCTAAATCTAATTTTTTTTGTTCTCATTGTAATGTAAATTCTCCTACAGACACTAAATATGTTAAAAAATCAAAAGTTATCAATATGCCTCAAAAGATATAGAGACAGCACCTTTTGGGTACCGATTTATCATTGGATTACAATTGGATTCTGCACAGATTTCCTGTTTGGTGTAGCAAGATATTTACCTCTTATAAAATACTGAACTTGAGTACACGTCCACGAATTTCAGGGGCGATTACGTGAAAAATTGTATTTTTATCGTACAACAAAAATCACCATTTTTTCATTATTGCAGCGAACGTGTGGACCATAACCAACTCGGTATTATGCTAGTTCACAAGTGTGGTATCTTGACGTTAAACCGACCTTGTGTCACATCGTTCCCTCGTAGGGATTGAGGTAGATAGGACATTATGCTAGTTCCATGGTTCGACCTTTTGCAGACTTTAGATCAAGATCAAAGTGTAGCATCTGCAAGCAGTGCACTCGTTGGTAGCTAAGCGTGAAGTGCCTAGGACCCGTCTTGAGCCTCTCCCCCATTTATCGTCCCAGTCTCGGGGGGAGCAGTACCGTCCCATCACACTAAAAGGAATAGATCAGGCTTACCCTGACGTCTTTGCAACATTAGTTGCAGGGACAAGAGCAATATTCGCAGATGTTCGAGCTGTGCATCTTTGGTACGGTGGCCGATGATGGCCTTCTGAGACTCAATATTGCTAAGCATAAGGCGCCTAGGATTCATCCTATGACCACAAGAAATTATAGGATCAGTAAGCCCTATGGCAACA
>OY735209.1:34634039-34691539 GCA_963457665.1 Thysanoteuthis rhombus | reverse complement strand
TTATTTTCGAAGGATAGAAATAAAAACTTGCTTTTTTCATTTAACAATTTAATTCTATTTGAGACAAAAAAAGAGAACATTTTAAAGAAATTCAGCACCCAGGATAACAAAACATGGCTGAATGCATGCCTTGTCATATTGATTACAAGGAAAAATTGGCTCTTGTTTTTAACTCACTAACTCAAGCGATTAGAAGTGAAATAGCTGTTTGATCAAACACATATGACAGGTACTGAACATCAACTCTGGAATGGAGCGCTCTGGTGGATGGCATTGAGAGAACAGGAAGGATAGAGGGGAAAACAAAAATATCCATGGACTTGGACTGTATTACTTTTATTGCTGCCATCAACTGTTCAATTCCCCCCCTCCCCAAAAAAAGAAAAAAAGTGATACATCACAAAGAAAAAACAAACAAAAAACACCAACACTAGTTCAAGAATTGACTTTATAGTAAGAATTATGTGCACTATTATTAGTTTTCAATGTTTAGAACCGAAGATTACTTGTAGAATGACCTCGAATTACCCCAAACGTTAGTCTATGTAAGAAGGAATTTTCTATTTTGTTTCCCATGCCAAATATTAGGTCAGTAGGCTTTGTAGCTTTAGTGTGTAATGGCCACGGGCAAACAAACAAAAGGCTCGGTCTTCCGGTTAGTCTTTCATTTGTTCATCTTTATATATATATATGTATATATATATATATATATATATGTGTGTGTGTGTGTGTGTGTGTGTGTGTGTGTGTGTGTTAATGTGACAACTATTATTGCTTTGAGGGTCAGGGAATAGAAGAGGTATACTAAGGGTTTTGTCTTTTTTATAAGTTGATGGCGGAAACAGAGACTAATTGTTCTCTTTGGGCATTATTATGCAGTCTTCCGAAGTTGCTCACCTGTAACCAACTTTAAATGTCCTCCTATATAAAATACAAACGATGGACATTAAATGAGGCTTGGCTTCTTAAAGTGATGATTATCAGTGAATGTCGGTTACTCACAGCGGATTGACTTTGTGCACGTGATGTGAGGACGATGGGAGTGTGTAGGCATTTGCATGAATTTAGCAACTCTACCGTACACCGACTCGCACTGGCCACTGTCATCTGATCAGTAACTCACCTAGGCCCCAGGAATCCCTACCCCCAAATATAGCCCGCTCTGTCCCCTTTAATCTTGTTTCCGAATAAACTTACGGTATATTTTCTAAAGATATGCAATGACTTCATTTCAAGTTCATGAATATCTCTTACAAGTGAGTATATCATCATCATCATCATCATCAGTAGCAGCAGCAGCAGCAACAGCAGCAACCTTTTAGCGTCCGTCTTTGGATATAGACTTCACCCTCAAATTCGTCAGACCACTCTATCATGGGCGTCGCTGGTCCATTACTTTCGGTCTAGTTCGTCATGTCAGCTCATATTTTGCCAGCTGCATTCACGAATGTGATCTCCAGGGATTCAAATTGTAATTCATTAGGTCCAGCGGTTGTCTGATATTCTTGCAAATTGACCATCCCATGGCCATTTGATTTTTCTAATTGTTTCTACGATATCTCTGACTCTAATGTTTTGTGATGTTCCGTGATCTCTCCATATCAAGTTAATCATGATGTGTGCGTTGCAGGGTTCTCAGTTTTAGGGTCAATCTTTTAATTAGGTTCCATGTTCCATAGGTGACTACTGAGAAGATTCATTGGTTGTATACCCTTCTTTTTAGGACTAATAGTATTGTTTTGTTCTTGAAGGTTGAGCTGTCTCTTCCGAAAGCTTGCTAGCCTAGTGTGATTTTCCGCCTTATTTATTCTTCTTCTGAGGATTTCATTGAGATTCGTTGTCCTAAGTAGATGTAGTGGTCCACTTCTTTCAGTTCCGCATTTTCTATTCTGCTCATTGTGTCTTTGTCCTCTATGCTTTTGTTGCACATGACATTTACTTTACTGAAGTTCATGTGAAGGTCTAATTTGTTGCTTTCTTACTCGACCCGTCAAGCATTCTTTGGAGATCCTGAAGGCTCTCAGTAAGAAGGACGATGTTATCAGCAAATCTTATGTTACTGAGGTATTCGTCATATATTCTGATTCCTTTGTTTTCTCAGTCGGAATATCACCTCGACGCAAGCTGTGAAGAGTTTGGGTGTGCTGGTATCACTTTGTTTTACCCCTTTTTTTGGCAGATACCCACGTAGAGGTAAGATATATATATATATATATATATATATATATATATATATATATATATATATATATATATGTGTAACAGCTATATATGTACACACACACACACACACACACATATATATATATATATATATATATATATAAAATTAAATCCTAACCACGGACAATCTCATTTAGATTATATATATATATATATATATATATATATATATATATATATATATATATATATATTCATAATTTTTCAATGCATAATGTTCCGATTCAGTACTTAATTTCCTTGAGCAAATTTTAGGAAAAAATTTTTCCATATCAGTATTGTTTTTTCTTACCGCTAGAAATACATAGTTTATTAGTACAGAAAATAACCAAAGCAAAACAAGGGAGAGTAACAGTGGATTGCGTATACGAGGTTTAAATACCGTCAGCGCTGAAATACAACAGTTATTATTGTTTCATTTCTTCCCTCAACTGCCAGAGGTCAGTGTCACTGTATATGCGACGATTGGAGTGAATGGAAGTTTGAACACATGTATTTATTAAACCAGTAAAAAAAAATGACGGGTTATTTACCTATTTATTTTCACTTCTGCCTTGGATCATTGTATCCGTGCGCTCCGGCTAAGATCAAGGAATCACTTGTCCTCTGCTTAAAATCAGAGTAGTATCCATGCACTTCAGCGAAAGCTACGGATAGAGAAACCAAGAAATAAACAGAAAAGGTCATACTGCTCATACGCATGATGCAAAAATGAAACAATATTGATAATGATAACCAGCAGAATGTATATATCTGTGTGTATATCTATGTAAAAGTTCTTGATGAATTATAACGACATTTTGTGGAAAGGTGTGCCACAAGTTTTAAAAGAAGAGGGATTAATCTTTTATTGGATTCAGGATGTTGTTTTTGATTGGGAGATATTTTCATATTTTTTTTTTCAAATACATTTCTGTATTCGTGCTGATAAGATAAGGAAAACATAACTATATTTGAGGCCTGATCTAAGAATTCGTTTTCAATTGACAAATATTTTCCGTTTTGATATTTTATACATTTCACTCGTGTCTTTCTATCTCAATATATCTCCATATACCTCCAAAATTTTTAATGAATTACAACGAGAGTCAATGGAAATCATATTTTAAGAAAGAACTTATCAAATTCTAGAGGTAAATCCAGGAATTAATTTTTGATTGATAGATATTTTTTCGTTTATGTAAAAAAAAAATGTCTATATCCAACCCTGTCTGTTCATACGATATCTCAAAAAGTTATGAATGAAATTCTATGGAATCCTGCTGAAGGGTTGGTTACAAGATAAAGAAGAAGTAACTAAATTTCGGGAGAGATACAGGGATTCGTTTCGGATTGATGAATATTTTTCCGTTTTGATATTTTATACAATTCTGTATTCATTCCAATCTGTGTACATAATATCTTGAAAGGTTCTCAATAAATTATAACGAACTTCTGTAAAAAGATGGGACACATTGTAAGGAAGAAGTGATCAAATTTGGGGACAAATCCAGGAATTGATTTTTTTTCAAATCCCTATGTTATCTCCCGTCTGTTAACACGATATCTTCAATTATGTTCAAAGAATACTGGAATGGTATGGCCGTATCAAGAAAGGTGTGATTCAATATTTTAGCAGAACCAGTAATTGGGTGTTGATTGAAAGATATTTCCGGTTTTCCCCAGTGCCTTTCTGTATTCGCTCCTATCCCCCAAAGTTCTAAATGAATATCAATGAAATTTTGTGATAAGGTGGACTACAAGACAAGAAAGGAGTAACTAAGTTAAAATAAGGATCTAGGATTTTGGTTTTGATTGAAAGATATTTTTCTGTTCTCCTGTCTGTTTCGATGAAAATCCGTGTGCTAGAAAGACTCCAATAGGGATGACGTGATCAAATTTTGAGGTAGATCTAAGTATTCGTTTTTTGTTGGGAGATATTCCATCACGACGATGGAAGACTAAAGTCTTCAAAGACTATGGACACGGCAAGCCAGTCTCCAAGTAAAAAAACTCCTATGCTGTACATCAAGAGAACACATTTCCAAGTGGGAATCTGGAAGAGACCCAATGAAAACTTCCAAGAACTGCCAGATCTCAAGGAACATGAATAGTCTATGATTGGAGAGAATTTGGAGCCGCCAAGATGGAAGGGATGTACCTCCACAAGAGTTGATTGAAATGTTGGTATCAACTGAAATCAAAAGAGACAATTAAGTTATAACTGAGGCAGCCGATATGGATATGTCTGATGTTTCTGACTCTGATTCAGAGAGTGAAAAGAAACTTGATTCATGGTGGTTAGATGTTAATTGAAACTTATACCACATTCAACGGATAATACACAAATAATTAAGCCGTCATTGAGCAGAATGTAGAATTCGAAGATTTTTTGCAAAAAAACAACAAAAAACCAAAACAAATTAGCCTTTTTTTTATTTTAAGGTATATTTCCCAAAAATAAAGCCACAATAACTTAGAGATTGCTTTAACGATACATTATAGTGTATTTCTTAATTCTTCATGTCTGAAAACCAAGATTTGACCTTTAAAAGTAATCAGATGAGATCTGAAAAACTTGATTATGGGGGATGTACCGGAGGCTATCTCTTTTTTTCATGCAAATGAGGTACTTTATCCCAACCTTTTCTTTGGGTGCAAATTTTTGCTGAAAAGGGGATTTCTAATTATCATCTTCGCACCCTGGGGGTGCACGGTAGGTCCGGCTAGTCCTCGAACTAAAAAATTTATCCGTCAAATTATGAACGCGGCTGTAGCACTGCAGACCAGAGTGAATACGAAAGAGTTTGAAAATACTGGACCTAGATGGTGGGGGTGAGAAAGGTGTGGAATATGAGTTTCATGGTAGGATTTTGAGATAAGAGGAATGATTGAGACGATGCAGACCACAACACTATTGGGGTCTGCAAAGATACTGGGAATACAAGAAAATCAACCTTCAGTCATCAGCTACCGCCTTACAGCTAGAATGAACAAAGAAGAAGAAGGAGAATAAGAGGAAGAAGAGGGGGAAGAAGAAGTACAAACAACAGAAAAATAAAACAGAAGAGGAGACGAAGAAGACGAAACAGGAAGAGTGTATGTTTTAATTAAGGAGGGAAAATGTGGAAAAAAAGGAGAGAGGGAAGCTGTGGGGAAATAAGCTTCTGTGGTGGATTATGTCAGTGTTGTTTGTAATAATAATGAGAGACTGTGATAGGGCGGGATGATAATATGAAGACTTCCCGTCAGGTGTCATGGTGGTCGGTGTGGTCATGTGTCAGCAAGATTGAAAAAACAAGGACAGGATTGCCGTGCGCCAGACATCGAGGGGAACACGTGACCAAGTAGATGCGCGCGTGCTTGGTTGTAAGACGCTCTGTTTTCCTTCCTGCTTTGTTGTTCAAACCTTCGTAGCAGCTCCCTCCTCTCTCTCTCTCTCTCTCTCTCTCTTGCCCTTTCTCTCTGTCTCTCTCAGAGAGCCCTATAAGACACCGATAGATTCAAGTTCATTCATTTAAATTGATCTGATTCATATCCAAGCCGTTGAAGCATTTCGCTGATTTTAAGATACCGTTCAGATCAGTGACCACCAACTTTCTTTTATGCCCAACGACTACTTCTGAGACTTTTGTGTGGGTAAGATTTCTGTACCACCCACTAATATTTTAAATTCAGTAAGCCACTCTGAGGCTATTTTAAATTACTAAAAGTAGTTTGGGATTTGTTGAAAATGATTAGAATTGCGTAGTAATCGTAAATTCAGTACTACTACCTTGGAATATCATTTGGTCGCCGGTCTTCAATTAATAAAATACATGGTTAGTCAAGAGAAAAGAATTCTTGTAGAATGTAGGAAACTGATTTCAATTATCGACTTATACATTTTCGAAGTATACGAGTTACTGTGTTGTTTCTTTGATTAAAGAACAAATTTTCGACTCGTCAAGATACATGATAAGTTGAAGTTTTTTCCTGGAAATATAATTAAGCTCTCGTAGTAAATTTGAGCAGACACTCTGGTGCAAAGGGCTTGACCGCCAACGAAAAGGAAGTGGTGTCAAACTTGACATTCGCAGGAATGAGTCAGTATGAGATAGCAGCACACACGGAGATTGGTCAATCTTGAGTCTCGAAAGTTCTGAAAAAAATAAAGGATGAAGCAACATTTGTACCGGAAAGGCACACTGGGCGTCCACGCTTGTGTAATCCCACACAAGATCGAAACCTGGTTAGAAAAAAAAAAAGACGAAATACCTCTTTGTCCATCTTTGAAATGGAAGCAGAGTATACAATACAGCAAGCGTATTATGGAGACTAGATGAATATAAACTGATAAGTGCTCGTCAGGTTAAAAAACCTCTTGAGTTGTGAATTGTAAAGTTTTGAAGAAAAGTAATTTCCAGCAATGAATGCAATATCCAATATGCTCCCAGCAGTGGAAACCATAATATTCGGTGGGAAAAATCTGATAGATTTGCAAATTCTGCATTGAAACACACAGTACCGGGTTACATATCACCAGAAAGCAAGAGTAACCTGCATATCATAGAAGGTTGGATGGATTCAATGACTTAGTTTGCAGTTTTAGACAATAAACTGTTGCCGTTCAAACACTTGTTACCGAATTCAAGAAATTGGATATTTCAGACGATAATATCTCTTGTAAAGTTGCATATTCCATTTCGAATTGGTTTTCCTGCAAGCGATTCCGCTTTCTAAACTGACCAGCAAACTCTCTCGATTTAAATGAAATGGAAACGCTTGGGGAGGGGAACTCAAGAATGCTTTTTGTAAAGAATTGGAAAATTAGAACATGTCTCGACATGTTTTAATAGCAGCGATTCAGTTTACCTGGGAAGATACAATAACCTGTTCATTCCTTATGCCTTGAAGAATTGAAACAGCATTACTCTCAAAAGTAGGGAGCACCAAATATTGACTATCAACTTTTGTTGTCAAAATAAGGGACATTCGCACTATTAATTCTTTATACTAAGATATGATACATGTGCTAACAGGAAATCCCATGGAAGCCGTGTTGCCCGTGGAAGGCAGAAATGAAATATATTCTTCATCAAATGCTTTCTTATACGACACAACTAGGTGGGTGGAGTTGCATGGCGTGGCATGACGTGACGTGACGTGACGTGATGTTATGTGATGTGATTTGATTTGATGAGGTTTGAATGTATTCAGTGTAGGAACTCACAGGTTGTGCGATCAAATCTTGACAGGGCCATCACACATCCTTGGACACACATTCCTGGGTATTCCTGGGCAAGGTCGCATGCACTGTCGGTCAGGTCAATGTAGTTCGCTCGGCTTTCTGTGTCACCGTTATCAAAATGTTTGAAAGCGGATGTTTGGGTTTATGATTACGATAATATGAAATTTATTGAACAATTTTTCCCACCCTAAACGATACTTTGTTTACAACAAACTAGATAGCATTATAGTTACAACGTTAATAAAAGATGCCCCCTTTTTTTTTAATATGTCGTTGATATGAGTCAAAACCTTAATCAAGATAATTAAAAAAAGAAAAACGTTGTTGTCAATAAATGTTAAATCTAACATTAAAAATGGGAAAGTTCATAAAAAGTGATGTAAATGAGAAATAATGTTGAGCAAAACCCATTAATACGAACACCTATCTGCCTGCCTAGTTCTGTCATTTTTGCTCTTTTCTCATTGAAGGACTTTTTGCTCACTCCCACATAACCGTCAGATAGACCTGCTTGGATCATTTGTTCGCACACTGAAGAACAAATCTATAAATATAAAGATATATACGGGGTCGGCCAAAAGGTAATGCCGGCTCCAATTTAAATTAAAAAGTATGCGTCAGAATTCCACGTTTTTTTCCCATATAAATCGAAAAGTGTTCAGAAGCCTCAGGAGAAAGTGCTGCAAACATTATATTTTTTGTAAGCACATTTAGATGTGTCAGTTTGGTTGATGGCAATCCTACAGAGAAAGAAAGAAAGAGCTGGCCTTAATGGCAGCTTGCTTCTGTAAATGAGGATGAGGACATCAGGCTGATGCACTCATAACAGCTGACAGAAAAATCATTATTGCAAAAGTCTGTTAAAGTCTTCAGATGAGCCAGAATGCTGACAGATTCCATGAAGGAGCAGATGTGGTAGCGACCCAAGATCTTTTGAGTGCACGATACGTATAGCATCTTCCGGAGATGAGAAATGGGTTCACTACTATGAGTCAGAGATCTTTGGAATGGCGCCGCCAAGACTCACCCAGAAAGAAGTTCAAGGCAGCACAGTGTTTTGGAAGTCATACTCTTACAGTTTATATCTAATCAATTCTAACTTCTATTGGAGCACATTGTCAAAAATCAGATAAAGGCTTCTTCAAGCTAGGTCATATAGATGAGTGATTTATTTTTGCAATATGCAAGGCTTCATAGACGCCTAAAGACCTGACGCGCGATTACAGTGCATGGCTGGACAACCTTGCCACAACCAAATGATATGATATAATATAAAGCAATGTCTGATATGTGATAGATTCATTTCATAGAGTACTTGTTACAATGTTATACTCCAAGAGTCGAGTTGTTTTAGAGTAGAGCTGAAAATATATAACAGGAACTGGATTTACTACACAAACAAGTTTATGTTTCTGCCCTCTTTTGGCCTCATCGGGCGAATGATTGTATGTGTTTTTAAAAAAAAATTTTTTATAGATTCTTTTTTGGGGAATCTGGTGAGAGTCTTGTGGGTGTTGCTTTGAGAGAAAGGAGTTTTTCATTTGTTTTATTGTTTTTAGTTGTATGTATGTTTTTGCTGGTGGTAGTAAGTTGCATGTCAAAGGGTGTGAGCTAGGAGTAGGAGTTATCTATAAGTGGATGCTGAGTTGTGTTCTGAGAAATGTTTTGATCTTGACCTTCATATTTGGCATTAAATTATAGCCTACGTTGGTATCCATTATGGCCATAGAGGATTGTATTATTTTTAATTTACTTGGACATGTGAGGGAGTAGATAATGTTGATTAGAAGTTTTTGGGATGATGGGTTTGGGAATAAACTGTCTGAATTACCTTTAATTTACTAATGTTCTGAATGTTGTATTATGATTGTTAATGAGAATTTTGAACAATGCCTGCACCTTAGTTTTATTTCATTTTTGTTTTCAATTCAATAAATCTGCTTTAGGTTTATTGTTATTTTATCAAAATTTAATATTTCAAAATTCTCATTTAGGCAGAGATTACAGGGATTTTCTATATTTTGGTTTGTCTTTAAATTTTCCATTTAACCGTTGGTTTGTAATTCATTCGGTAAAGATGTATAACAAGAATCTAAAAAAAAACACATACAATCGCTTCCTTGATAAGGCCCGGAGAGGAAAGAAACATAATCTTGTTTGTGTAGCGAATCCACTTCCTATAACACACACACACACACACACACACACACATATATATATATATATATATATATATATATATATATATATATATATATATATATATGTTTGTGTGTGGTTTCCTACGAGAGTATGCTTAGCTTATTGAGTACCTTAATTTTTCTGTATAGCTGCGATAAATGCGAATTGTGGGTCCTAACTTTGTTCGATACTGCTAAATTAAATTGGCCTTGTGGATTTGTTTCTTTGTGTTCTTGAAATTTGAGACAGTCGAACGGCTACGAACGTTTGAACGAACGGCTACGAACGTTTAAATTGCTTGTGTGTGTGTGTGTGTGTATCTGTGTGTGCATGTATGTGTATGTGCATGTATGTGTGTGTGCATGTATGTGTGTGTTCGTGTGTGTGTGTGTGTGCATAAACATGGTGTAGGGGACGTAAATTATATGAATGAACGAATGAAGCGTGTGGGAGACTTTCCTTTCAGCAGCTCGACCGGTCGCTCCCTTTAAGTCATTTTGAAGCGATAGCCTCTGTTGTTTGCATTTTCTCACATCCACATTACCACAATCCTCACGGCGACCACCACCATCACCACCACCACCACCACCACCACTACTACTACTACTACTACTACTACTACTACTACATATATTGTAAACGTCGCTGTTTAGATATATGAACATTTCTGCCACATCTTTTTCGCACCTGCGGGTTTCTTTTTTTTTTATATCGTGTGGGAGTGCGGGCAGGGGCGGTGAGGATTGGTTTTCTCATTGTATACTGGGTCAGGCGTAAGGCATGTGGTTATCAAATAACATTATCCAGCGGAGTATGCACGCTTTAAAGACGTATTCAAAGCCTATCAGTGCCCGTTGCACTCGTATAACTTCCGGTAAGAGTGGTTACATTAGTAATGTATATTTACCTTCCTTTGTGCAGAAAAAAAGTTGAACTTATCAAAATAAGTAAAAAACAAACAACAAACACACACACACCCACACACACACACATATATATATATATGTATATATATATATATATATATATATATATATATATATATGAAATAACGAAGAACTTGTTTGACAGTGGCTATGTAATAAAATCATAGGTGAAAGGGTGGGGGTGTTTGATCAACTTTGCTGGCGTGCCATGCTAATATAACTATTTTGTTTTCAAAACCCCCGAAACGGTTACATGGTAAACAGCTGATGATGCCAACAAGAGAAAATGTACACATAGTACCATAATTACGAAGTAAATGTAAAACAGGGGGAAAATAGAGTGGAAAATCACATAGATTGCATTAGCAGATATTCAGAAATGAGTGATTAAAGTGACACAAAAAAATGTTGAAAAAGTTTTTTAATGTTTGAAGCTGTAAAGCTTTCTAGGTTATATATATATATATATATATACACACACACACACACACACATATATGTATATATATATATATATATATATATATATATATATATATATATATATATATATATATATAAATATCTTCGGATAAATAAACCTTACCTCAAAACACTTTACTCCCGAGTCTATCCCACTCTTCACAGTTCATATTATATATATATATATATATATATATATATATATATATATATATATATATATATATATATATATATATATAGAGAGAGAGAGAGAGAGAGAGAGAGAGAGAGGGGGGATAAGAGGTAGAGAAAGATACATATATATCTATATATATAATAGGGTTTCAGATTGTCCCATGGCCGAGTAGATATTTTATGTCATTCATGTTAAGCCTACCTCGAGATGATCTTCCAAAACCTGGACTGGGAAGATAGAGGAATTTAAATAGATGGTGGTTATCTTAGTATAGTAACCTCAGATTTGCAGACGACATCGTCTTTTTCGCAGAAAACCTACACGACCTCCAACTAATGCTAGATGAACTAGGCGAAGAAAGCGAAAAAGTTGAGCTACACATGAACTTCAGTAAAACGAAAGTCATATGCAACAATCACATTGAGAATAAGGACATAACTGTCAAAATACAGGATGCAAAACTGGAGAAAGTAGACCACTACATCTACTTAGGACAATGAATTTCTATGAAACCCACAAAAGAAGAAGAAATTAAGCGAAGAATCACCCGAGGATGGCAAGCCTTTGGCAGAGCAAGCACAACTTTCAAAAACAAGTCAATCCCAATAATCCTAAAAAAAAGTGTTTACAACCAATGAATCCTCCCGATAGTCACTTATGGAGCTGAAACATGGAACCTAACCAAGAGACAGATACGCAGATTGAAAAGCATGTGACGCACACATGAGAGAATCATGCTCAACTCAACATGGAGAGATCACAAGACAGCACAATATATTAGGAAGAAAACGGGAATCCAAGACATCATAGAATCTATTAAAAAACTTAAATGGCAATGGGCAGGTCATGTTGCAAGAATGGTAGACAATGATGGACATCGTGACTCACAACATGGATCTCCAGAGATCACATACGAAACCAAGATCGACAGAAAACAAGATGGAGAGATGAACTAGACAAATTCAGAAAAAAAAAGGCTCCGCTACGCCCATGGTAGAGAAATGTTGCGGATCCTGGGGAAGGTCTATTCCTAACGACGGACGTTGTGATTACTCAGCAGTGTCCATCTCCCCAAGTAACATACGACGAGTTGTAATCAGTTATATAGTACCAGCAACAAAGAATAATCCCTGGCCTAATCTATATAATAATATTCAGGCATATAAACATTTTGCCAAGAATCTCTTTAAATCAAGATGGAAAAAAAGAACAAAAAAACAGCTCTCAGATATACACTGTATTCAGTCAACCAACAACATACAAGAACGTTTTTATACGCTTTCTAAATATAACAGGAATTTCTACCAAAGTATTTTCCAACCCAGAAAGCATATTTTCCTTTGTTTCTATCGATAACAATTTTTTGGTAATCGCTCAAATTTTTATTTTTATTTACCTGCCAACAAAGTTGCAGATATATATATATATATATATATATATATATATATATATATATATATATATATATATATCAGCAGCTATAATATGTATATGATGTCTTTCTGTCTGTCTATCTGTTCTTGAAATATCTTTGAAAGTTCTCGACGAGTTTCAAAGAGATTTTGAAAAAGAGTGGGCCATTAACTGAATCGGAATCAGTTACATTTTGGAGCGGATCCAGGAAGTTCTTTCGATTAAGTTAGTGTACAGCCTTAGCAAAAGTATGCACTCTCCGAGTGTTTCGAGTCAAATATTGTCTACTATGTTTTGATGTTCAAAATAACCAACCTTGAGGGTTTAAAAGAAAATCTTGTTGCAAGTAAAATCATGATAAACGTATCAGAGATACATGATTTTCGACTCGCAAAAGTTCTGCAAGGTATTATTAATTCATTTTTGTCGACGAACCGAGAGATAAGATCTAAGAAATAACTTCTTACTGAAGAAGGAGACAATTTGCCCGGTTCTGTACTAAACGATCACATTACTTTGATATCGATCAGGAAGAAAAGGTAAGATAAGAAGCCAGATAGTTGAGACAAACGTTCTAATTAATGGTTATAGATAACATCGTGTCAAGAACATGGAGCGGAGTTTCTCATCATCTTAAAGATCGATTGGTCCTGAAAAAATCATACGGTGAAGCTGACGACAGATTTCTCCACGAGACACAATTAAATATTTTGCTTAAAAAAAATTTCAGTGGCAGACAGTCGTTTTTATTTCAATATTTTTGTGATTCTCATCGAATTTTATTTTGACTAATTGAGATTTTGGTTTTGTTTTTATACCATAGGTCGCTTAAGCAGTTTATAGCTCAAGTTTCAATTTAATCAGTCAACATATATGTAGGATAGAGCTTGATGGAGTTGATATTTGTTCAGTTTTTATAGCCGATTACACTAGCCTCATAGTTGTTACAGTGTGCTGACTGATGTCGCTGGATCTTAGGTCTTAGAAGACCCGAAAAATAGAAGGAGAGGAGAGAACTTACAATCAATTTCAGACTAATTATCGTCTATCTGATGTATCGACCATCTGTTATCCGATCAGCGCTGCTTATTTGGTCGACATGAAATAGGAAATGTCTTTCTTAAGCGTCGTAATATAGAGCAATGAAATAAGATGAAACATAAACTAGTTTGAAATTGATAATGAAACAGTTTCCTAAAAAAACAACAAAAAACTTAACGTTCATTATAACTGGGTTTAGCCAAAAAATATGGCGTCGAGAAAATCGGACAAGAAAGAATATTACTGATTTTGAATTCTTTCAGTTTTCCGGTCTTTGTGACCGAATCGATATGGTGTCGGCTATGTTAGAAACATAGGTTGAGATGCGAGTTCAAATCTAGACAGAGGATCATTCTTCATTTTCTGATCCACGCTGTTTGCTTGATCGTGGTAAGATTTGAAACGGCTTGAGTGTTGCAATAAAAACAAACAAAAATAAGATATGTCACTTTTCTGAAATCAGTTAGGAAAATGCTTGATTCAAGAAATAAAGACGAAATATTACTTGTACCGTCCTTGTTAAGCTGTGTAAAGTTTGTGGGTACATTTTGAAAGCATTTCTTAGATTAAAATGATAACAATTCTTATAAATATCAAATCAAAGGCTTGCTCTCATAAATATACGCACATTGAATTCATACTGAAAAAACATTTTTCTCAGAAAATTGGGACACAGTTTCCCCCACTATCCGAATGTAGGGCATTCCTGTAAAAACCTTTCTTAAACCGAAATGGCGAAAGGAGTAATTACCATTAATCTAAATGGGAATATCTTTTTGACTGTTCCCCCCCCCCGGTGATGATGGCATGCTAGGCTGAGTTGTTGGGGGTACGTACTAATGAGCAATACTTTTCCTTCTATCAGTGATAATTTATATATTTAAAAAAAAAAGGGTTACTCATAAGTATTTCAACAGGCTCAGAATCTGTTTTTATTTCCTGAGATTGCAGGAACGATTATGGATTTTGAGCAGCGGGAAAGTATCAAAATCAACTCACTAGTTTGGCAACTCTTCCATATGGCAATGTGTGTTCACTATTTTTAATCTCCTTGATCAATTCTGATTAAGATTTCAGAAGGGTGGAGACAAAAACATTTTTGTTTTCAATTAACTATTTAATTCTATAAAAGAAAGCATTTTTTAACGATATTTAGCATTCAGAACCATAAAACATGACTAAATGCATGTCTTTACGCTGATTGTAAAACGATTCGTTCTTCTTGCGTTATGTTCCTGTTGTTAACTTTCAAACGTAAGTGATTATTTGGTTGGTGCAAAAACAGTTGCAGTTTTTCGCAATCAATTTTAAAGCAGTGTATCTCCTTGTATTGGAGTGTATCAGTTCTAATTCGATGTAAATAAAGAAAGAGTATGAAAAAATAGAAACGGGTTTGTGAGAAGTGAAAAAACACTGAAGAAAAGCGAAGGAAAAGAGAGAGAATTTAAAGGAGTAAGACATAAAAAGATGTTATGAAAAATTGCCTGAGAAAATGACACAACACAAAAAAAAAAAAAATTAGCGAAAACAATTGAGAAATCAGAAAGAACAAAATGAAAAATGGAGGAAAGAAGAAAGAAAGAAAGACAGTGAGAGAATGATGGGGAAGAAGAAGAAAGAAAATGAAGCAATGAAAAGAAAGGAAGAAAAAAGAAAGAGGAAATGATATAAAAAAAAGAAAGAAAGGGAAGAAAACGAAAATGAAAACAAATTGATATTAAAATAGTGTGGTCCATGGTTACTGTTTTATAGCTAATCCCTTTTTTATTAAAAAAAAAAGTTTTATTGATCTTACTGGTTTACCGTTTGGTGTTTTGTATTCGTGTCTATGTGTACATGATGAAGCCGTCGATGAGGTCTGTTATGATGGACTCTTATGTAGCTGAAACACCTAACCTTAGCAAAAGATTAGCCCTCAAACTGAGAAACATGAAACGTACACGAGAATTCCGCTCAATATCAGATGGAGGGATCACAAGATAGCACGGTATATTTCAGGGAAAACTGAAGTCAGAGATATAGAATCCATTAGAGAACGCAAATGGTAATGGGCTGGTCACGTTGCAACAGTATCAGATGACTGCTTGACATCACGACTCACCGCATGAATCCCCCGATATCATACGCTTGACTGTGGCTGACAGAAGATAAAATCTTAGGGAAGGTCTATGCCCAACGACGTACGTGTACGTCAAAAAGCTGCTGCTGATGATGATAATGATAACTGAGGAGCCATGTAAGGCGGTAGTATTTTCTTTTGCATTATTTCTGCACTAAAAAATAATTTTTCATCTCCTCCCTTAAAAGAGAAGAAAGAAACTGACTGAAGGGGGAATACACCAGAGAGAAAGAGAGAGAGACGAGACGAGACGAGACGAGAGAGAGGTATTTTTCAGTGTCGTTCCTTGTCCATTATTTCATAAGTAAATCATTTCGTAACCCCGTTGTGTCATCGTTGGAGGGACGACTGCTAATCTCCCGAGCCTGAACCATCTGGACTTGCAAATTAAACACTTTTAGCAGTGTTAACCCCTCTTCCTCACACCGAACAACAAATAACACCGAGTGCTCTTCACCTATTTAGCATAATGAATGAAGAAAGACGACTAATTAAATTTCGATAGTTATTTCCTGGGTAGGGGTAGAATAGAATCGGGGTACTGAGTTCAAACACTGACTTGAACGATTTACGTACAATTCTCATAAGACAGGCACTGACCCACTTTTCCCCTAAAGTACATGTAAATAACCAGGCGGTGACTCCTGTAACTCAGCCAGATAGTTCTGCTAGCACCCCCAGCTTTGTAGAAACTTTCGATTTCTAGAAACAATGATAAGGTCGTTCGACAAATGAGTCATGCAATACGAGAAGCGACTTTGCTTTTGTATATAATCTGGCACAGTCCGGAGATTATCCAATTTCCTTTTTAACACAGTGTTTTGATAGTTGATCTGCATGCATAGCCAGACCCATCTTAAAAAAATATTTGAGTCTCGACACATTAGAAATTGATTTTGTTTCTCAAGTTGAATCTTGGGATCATTTTATATGCACACCACCCTGGGCAACTTTCCAATGTGCCCATGCAATAAGACAGACCTGTGTATAGCTGCCGTCTTCCTGACCATTATGCTCACTTGCCACATATCGATTTCCTTATCTTACGTCTATGGCTTTTGCTTAATTTTGGCAACTCTCAGGGTCACACATTTTGCAAGAGCATCAACTACTGTTTGCCCGAAATCTAGATGGTCGTTAACTGTCGTCGAACAAAACAAACTGGGTTCCTAATCTGTGATATAAGTACACGAATTCTTGGCTTCGCTTTCCCTCCTTCTTCCGTCTTACCACTCTTTTCCCCAACTCCTCATACGTGCATACATAATCTTAGTACATTATACGACGTACATAACCAACTTTGACACAAGACCTTCATTCGCTGATCTCCAGGTACTTAGTGTGGGAAAATCTTGTGGGACACGCTCACCGAATATTTTCACACAGCATATGTTTATAATCTCTCGATATATATATATATATATATATATATATATATATATATATATATATATATATATATGTATGTATGTGTGTGTGTATATGCGTTAGTGTTTATGTGCGCGCACACACACACACACACACATATATATATATATATAAACACACACATTCATATATATATATATATAAACACACACATTCATATATATATGTATATATATATATATATATATATATATATATATATAATTTTTTTTAATAAAAAGTTTTTTTTCCGAGACCGAGTATACTAGGATGTTATTATTTCTAGAGGAGCATTATACAATAAAAACGGATATTATTACATATTATCTATTACCAAACTCTACAGCATTGAAACCCTGTAACAAAAGTATGAATATGTAATAGCCCAACAATTAGTACACAACATACGAAAAAAGTTTATTAATATCATTGTTTTGTGTGACAGCCTTCATTTCGTATTACAGACTTGGGTATATATTGAGTGTTTTTTTGCGATAAACGAGTTCATACGGTCAGATGGACGAACATTTTGTGAGTTATCATAAAGATTCATAGAATTGTTCGGATAAGTGTCTTCTCTATTTTGTTGTTCTGGTTAATACAATTCAGCTGATGCATCACCCGTCCTTTCTAATGTATGAGTCACATCCTTAATCTTTGGTCAGTATCTGTTTTTTTTTTTGAAGAAACGTTAATCAGCGCTCTTAGTGGATCTATTTGCTGATCGTAGTGACAGATATTTGCCCAGTATCTTTGAATCTCTTTTTCGAATCAGGAAACTATCAATAATACATCTGTCGCGAAACTCATATGCCGTATTAATGGGAAACTGTTATTTTTCCATCAACATTAATAGCTCTCTCTTTAGGAAGACCGCACTTTACTATGAATAATAGTCTATGTGTTATCTCCACAGCTTTCCTCGTTAGTTCTCCTGGATATTAGCTCCTATAGAGTTCTCATTTCTATATTCGTCCTACTTATACTATATTTCAATAAATCATATGTGCTAACTCTTTCATGTTACACACTTTTCGATGTAGTTTCCTATCTATCATTCTATTAGAAAAGCAGATTGATTATGGTGGCTAGTTATAGCAACAGGAAAACATTTTTCCAACGATATTTTTAATGAAGCATCTTATAAGTATAGTTCTTGTAAAATATCGTACACCAGCCCCGACCACAACTCCAAAAACGCATTGGGTAGATACCAAAGCAGCAGCAGCAGGCAAAAATAATTAATCCATCAGCGTAGGTGTATGTTTGCTTTCCGAGCTGAGGTAACCCGTGAATGACGTCGCAGGCTTCGAGGACATCAAATTTGTTGTTGCTTGCGTGCAGGCTGTGCTACTTGTTCGAAAGGAACACAAAGTAACCGGAAATTATCACTTCCCTAATCTGTGTTATTCAATTCATCCATTTATTTATCTTGTGAGTCGGCTAACCATTGGTGACGTTCGCCAGCCAGTTGCTCGTCCTGTTGAAGGTTATATATTTTGCCACGCTTGCTCAGGATGTCATCAGCCAATTATGCCTCGTTTTCAATTCTCTTCATCTATTTCTTTCTCGTACACATACGCAAGTTGATACTCTTCCACATTCACGTGCACAATTTTACTTAACTGAGTGCATGAAATCACAGAAACACGTGTGAACTGTTAACTTTTCAGTGAGCTTATATCATCGTCATCTGTCTCTTAATGTCTGTCGTTGGACATGGACATTCTACACTTTTCTTATCGTGGGCGTCACGGAACACGTACTTTTGGAATTTGTCTAGCTCGTCTCTCCATCTAGTATTCTACCGGCTTCGGTTACGCATGTAATCTCCGGGGATCCATGTAGTGAGCCATGATGTCATTCTCGCGACGTGGCCAGCCCTTTGCCATTCGAGTTTTTTAATGGATTCTATGCTGTCTCAGATTCTGGTCTTCTCCCAGATGTATTGTGCTGTCCTGTGGTCTCCCCATGTGAGGCGGATCTGTCTCTTGGTAAGGATTCCATGTTTCATAAAGGTCTATTGGGAGGATGCATTGATTGTATAGCCTTCTTTTTAGGATAAATGGGATCTTCTTGTTTATATATACATGTATATCATACCACTTTGTTAGAATCACTAATCCTAGACAGAAGTTTTGGGGTGCTTTATTTACTCGAAAGCATTCTGCGAATAGTTGCGCTATGTGATAGACCTCTCCTGCACCTTCTAAAAAGATCTATCATTTTGCCATCTTCACTTCGTAGCGCACAAGCTACTACGTCAGTTGTTATGTCAGGAACATCACCGTTATCCATCGACGTATCGGTCAGTTTTAATTTTATTTTGGTGGCATAGAGGTTCTCGTAGTATTCTCCAGTTATTCTCAATGTATTGTTCCCTATTTTTCTCAATTCCTAAAATTCTTATCTTTTGATGTAAGGGCGAGTGTGGTCTACGATTGGAGCTTGTTTGAAGCTCCTCTCTATTCTGATAGCTTTTACTATCCACTCCCTGTTTTTCTTCCTTCAGTCTAGTCTAATTTTCTTTGTTCATTTGTTTATTAAGTTCTGCTCTTTTGGTTTCGTCTTCTGTCTTTATCACCATATCTGTCTTTTTTCAATAAGTTCTAAAGTTCTCTATGAGTATTTCCCTGTGTTATTGTTTTGTTTTTGTTTTGTCTTCCATACTTTTCCGCGAGTGATTTCAAACCATAGACAAGATTAAGGAGAACGTAGCAAAGTAACTGATGGCAACCTTTGCGAACTGTCTTGAAAAGTGGAATGGGCGCCGGGTGAAGGATGTGAAGTCCAATATATAATTTCATCCTGTCGGTGACAATTGCATTAATTCCTGGCTACTCATTACTCTTATTTTAAATTGAGTTTTAATGCACAATATACAGATTACTGGAACTTGCTCGAATGAATATAAGGTCTAAATTATCAAAATTGGGTAATTTTGGTGTCTCTCGATATACAATGATTCAATTGAACGATCGCTCGACGTAATTGTTAATTACCCGTGATAACACAGAACAAATATACATTTAGTAGGCCAAAATTTCTCAATAACAGCAAGTTCATGATCTTGGATAGCTCTCCGAATGTCGCAACTCCGATAGAACCGAAGTTCCTCAAAATTTCTAGCATTTTCAGCGATCTAGACAACTGCTATTAGAATAAATCGATGGAATATTCCAGTGTTTATTCATTTCAAAAAATGGGTATTAAATTGACCTCCATCAGATTTGCCAAGGGGAATTACATTGATCATGGTGCATTACATTGACCACATTTCCCTTTGACAATTTGGTGTAAGTAGAATAATTGAATAGTGCGGCTAAATCAGGGTCAATTTGGTTGCAAGACTGTTGTTTTCCTTTCCCTTGTTAACTGAATTGAACGCTAGAGGAGCTTGCAAGTTCAGTTTCCATTGGATGTAGTTTATTTATTGATGTACCAAGATCTCTAAAATAAAGTAAAGCGTGATAAAAACGAATTATGAATGAGAGGTAGGTTTTTATAAATAGAAGCAATAATAGATTAGATCTATTTGGGTTGTTTGCTGTTATGTTTCCATTCCAAGATCAACTCGAGGCTGTCGTGATTGGATGTCTGAAACTCGAATACATTTATAGGATAAGGAGACGGAGAAGGCAGCGTCGGAGAAGGGAGGGAACTATACAAGGAAAGAAAGAAAGATAGTAAGAAGAGAAAGATCAAATGAAAAAAAATAAAGAATGAAGGGAAGAAGGAGCGTATATAAAAACAGTGAAAGATAGAAAGAAAGGAGAGTGAATGTAGAAAAAGATGGAAAGAAACAGCAGATAAGTAAATTGAAAGGTTAGGAGGGATAACAAAAAGTGTTGGTCGAAGGCCAAAATTTGATAGAGAGAAAAACAAAGAAGGATGGAAGGAAGGAGGGATAGAAAGGAGGAAAGAAAGAAACCAGAGAGGAAACGAGTTCAACTCCAAAAATTATAAATGAATCATAGAGAAAAGATAAAAGGTATTAACCAATCCGAGAAGTGGAAAAGTTTGTGACGAAAAAGGAAAAGGAGAAAGAAGAAAAAAAAAGAAGATAAAGTAAAGAAAGGGTGAGAGAAGAAGGGGTAAGAAGGAAAACAAATTACATTCAAGGGGAAAATGAGCGAAAGATACGGAGCGTTGGAGGAAAAAAGTCGTTAGATCGATGAAAAATGGTTTAAAAAGAGGGAAAGAAAGGAAGAGAGAAAGGGAGAAAGAGGGAAAGAAAATACTGAATGGGAAGTGAGGAAGTAACTGAAGGAAAAATCAAGTCACTCAATAGAAACTGTCATGTGGCAAATATCTTTTGGGAAAGAGGGATGATTAATGAATGAGTTACTTCCTTTCTGTACTTCTTTAGTTGGATAACTAAAAAGTCCAAAATTTCGGAAAAAAAAACAAGCTCGAATGCTGTCGGACACAAACTAGGGGTCCAATTTAGCTTACGATGTACATTGAATAGAACCTCCGAATAAAAACGTATCAAGGAGGGGACCCCCCCCCTAAAAATCGTTTTTTATAGACATGATGAGGACAAAAGGTTTTGGATTTCAGCTCTCTAGTTCCATTGGCGTGGCCTGTACACGAGATGCATACACAGATAGACAGACTGACAGACAGCTAGATAGATAGATAGATAGATAGATAGATAGATAGATAGATAGCCAGTCAACCAGACATAGATAAATAACCGTCCATGCAAACTAACGTAAAAACGTCATGGTTGAAGTTGAATTCTTCGGTTGTCGGTTTCTGGAAAGATTGATGGATAAAAAAAAGAATGACGTGAAAACCAAATCAAATAACAAAACAGCGAAATGCATCGTAATGCAGATAGAGTGAAACACGGGAATTTAAGACGCAAAGACGGGCGTGAAGAACAGAAAAGAAAAGAAAAGAAGGGAAAAGCAAATACAAAAGGGGAAACAGTTTCAAGAATTGAGAACACTGCAAAATATGAGGCAGAAAATGATAAGATCGTTGGTTCAATTATGGATGAAACAGGGAAAGTGCAAAAAAAAAAAAAAAAAAAAGAAAGGAAAGAATTGAAAATAGTTGTCATAACGATCGATTTGCTAGACGCCGCAGGAGAAAGACTAGATAAAAGTTGGTGGAATGTAGGTGAGAGGATTGGAAGAGAGGAGTGGAGGGAGAGAAGTGGATGATGATGATGATGATGATAATGAAGATGAGGCAAAAGAAGAAGAAGAAAAAGATGTAAGAATCTTGAAGAGAAGAAAGATAGAAAGAAAAAAAGAAAGAAGGAAAGTTTAAAGGGAAAGGAATTAAACAGTGGAAGCTGCATATATCGAAAAGAATTGATAAAATAATGAATGAGGTTCGGGAAGAAGAAGAAGAAGAAGAAGAAGAAGAAGAAGAAGAAGAAGAAGAAGAAGAAGAAGAAGAAGAAGAAGAGGGAAGAGGGGAGGAGGAGGAGGAGGAGAGACAAAATAGATAGAGCTGAGAACATTGAGAAAGAGAGAAGGTAGAAAGGGAAAGAGGAAACAATGTGATGAATGTACATAACGATGGACAGTAATGAAGACAGTCAAAGAAAGAAAGAGAAAAGAGAAAGGTGATAAAGATGAAAAAAAAAAAAAAAGAGAGAGACCACTCTTCCATAGCAACAAAGTGAGAAGAGTCTACGTTTCGTAATCAGTGGGGAAAAGAGCAGGGGGAAGATAAGAGTCTAGACAGAAATTTGGAAAGAGAGCGAAGGGGAGACTAGCAACAAAAAAAAAAAAAAAAAGAAAGCGAATTCGTTTTGGACTTCGATTCAACTCCTACGCTTGACTTGCTTTGTTGTCATGTTGCGTGTCATTCGGTCACGTGTTGCTTTGAATCGATATTTCGGTTGTTGACGAGCTGCCGATTTCTTGTAGCGTTCTCCTACTCCGTCACAGACTTCCAATCGTTTCACTTTCTCCATATTAATCTCGCTTCCTCCTAATATAAAAAGACAGATAGATGTACACGAAGTGTGACCAAAAACTTTTGGCAATTTGATCGTGAAATTAATACTTGCAATTAAACATAGTTTCCGCTGTTTTCCTCCAAGTAATCCCTTTTGGAAATTCATACAGCAATCTCATTAAGACTACTGCTCACAAAGTGTACCGGCAAAAGTGTGAACAACATTTGGCTTGCGTGCATAGTTCAAATTCTTTGAACCTCTGGACCGCTCTCCGTACACACATAATCATCGATCCATCCATCTATCTACATATCTATTTACACATTCTATCAACTAAAAATCTAGTCCCTTTCTTTATCCAGAGAGAGAGAGAGAGAGAGAGAGAGAGAGAGAGAGAGAAGAATATGCGAACAATAGCAGATATTTGGAAGTTCATGTTAGTTTCATACGAGGTCACGATAATGACGAATCCAATAAAGATAAAAATTGACCACAATATCAATGGTTGGCGAGACAACTTGTTGAACATCGTTTTTTTTGGTACGCACCCAAATGTGATCAATTGTACAGACTGAGAATTACGTGCTACTGCTCCTGCCTTGACATATTTTTGTGGATTCTGTTAGATGGATAGTGTTTGAATGAGAACATTGCTGGAATAAAAAGAAAACCGTTGGATATATGGAGCATACATCAGACTTCATTATATAACATTTATCATATTATTACCGTATTTTTTAAAATTAGGAACAGCACGTGAGTAGTTTTAAAAACGTCATTAAGAGATCAGCGAAGTTTGGATGTTTTCAAAAGGTTGATGATTATGAACCAGTTTTATGAAAACTGTTTAAAAAAATGTGTAAAATCATATGTAAATCATTATTATTCTAATATTCCTGGAGCCAGTCGAATTAAAATTCGCTTCATGAATACCAACAAAAAATTACAGTTCTGATATAGATGAAGTGTATCAATTTCCAAGAAAACCTTAAAATTTTAACCTTCTACCACTAAATTGTTCATTGAAGAAGATATGCTTATGCTGATAGATGGGACTACCATATTCTAGTTTCTTTTGTTTTCTTAATGTTTTGCCTATAAAAAGATTAGCATAAAAGGACTTGAAGCTAAAATAATTCTTCTTCGATCAAATTGCTAGGATTGAGCGGGGTATTTTGTTAGAAATCGTCCATGATGGGCATTTGATCTGCGATGTAGATCATCATCATCATCATCATCAGTCTTTTAGCGTCCGTCGTTGGACATAGACCTTCCCCAGGATTTGCCACACTTCCCTATCATGGGCGTCACGGAGCCAGTACTTCCTGAACTTATCTAGCTCGTCTCTCCATCTAATATTTTGCCGACCTCGGTTGCGCATATGGTCTCGGGGAATCCATGTTGTGAGTCGTGATGTCCATCGATTGTCAGCCATTCTTGCAACATGGCCAGCCCACCGCCATTTGAGATTTTTTATGGATTCTATGATGTCTCTAACTCTTGTCTTTTCCCGGATGTGTTGTGCTGTTTTGTGGTCTCTCCATGTGAGGCCCAGCATTATTCTTTCATGTGCACGTTGCATGGTTCTCAGCTTACGGGTCTGTTTCTTGGTTAAGTTCCATAGCAAAGTGCAAAGACTTGAGTGACCAGGCAAAGAGTCAGAGGATCACGTATGATATAAAAAAGAACTTCAGGTTAAAAAGAAAAGGGAGAAAATGTTATGAGAGAGCCCCTATTTCGCTATTGGTTATCAATTAATTCATGTGTAAAATTGAAGAGATTCATTCTCAATAAATTCACTGACTTAGATAAGAATTCACTGACTTGGATATAAATTAGTAAATGGAATCTTGACATTTCTGAAGCGAGATAAACACGAAGCTTTCCAAACCTTTTGCTACATACATGAGAATGAAACCACTGACCTATATATTACGACAATGCAACAGAGGACACAGTTTGACGCATTAGCTTCGGAGATTGTGTTGACTCTGCAATTAAGGGACTAGAGGATTATACTAGAATCAGCAGGGAAGGATTGCTTTCAGCAGCCAGAGACAACAATGGAATCAACATGGGGGTCAAAGAACTAGGGAACGCAAATACAAGAATACAAAAATAGGGAGAAAAACAACTATATGGACACTTCAGAAGACAAACCGAAGGAATTTGCGGACCAAACAACACTGACAAGGCTGCGCAGAGGAAACCCAAAGAGAGGAACTGAGTCGGCCCCGAACAAAGACATATAAACTAACTATATGAAGGGTAAGGTTGACAAGACACGGGAAAACCATAAGTGTAGATTATGTAGAGATGAAGATGAGACAATCAACAACATAGTGAGTGTAGCAAACTATCCCAGAGGAAATATGAAAACAGACATGACTGGGTGGGGATGGCGATCCACTGGGAACTGTGCAAGCGAGTGAAGTTCGACGTTACACGACGATGGTACATGCAAAGACCAAAATCCGTCTTATAGAATTGGGATTCAAACGGATCACTCAATATAAAAGAGATTACCAGATCTTGAGGCGCTTTTCTCCACAATATATCCTCATTTTGATAAAAGTTTTTCAAATTTTATGATACTGTTTCTTCACAATATGCTCTCATGGAGCTAAAGATCTCTAAATTGTAGATTTATTTCATCTTTGCTTTGATTGCACTAAATCAAATGTTCATTGTGTCATCTTTGTTAACTTGAATTGAATCTACGTTTTCATTTAAACTGTGTAAAAAAAGAAAATCTCCGTCGAAACATGAACAAAATCGTTAGTCCCCACTAAAAGTTAAAGGGGTTTTAATTCTACAATTCAATTTTGTTTGGATTGAATCAAAACTACTTATTTATTTATTCTATGAGAAAAAAGTAAATTGATACTATGTATTTACTTTGTGTGAATAAAAAGAAAATAATCACGTTCGATATATAAACAACATGTGACATGTGACGTCAAATACGGTGACAGCTGGAATTTTTACCTTTAGGCGAGAATCAAATATTGGGTCGAGATTCCACTTTTGATTCTTTCTTCCTTTATCGCTCTCTCCTTTTCTCCTGCTCGTTAGCTTACTGTCACGGGAATGGGAAATTGCCTTAAGTGATGGAAGCAATTTTTCTCCTTGAAATTTCACCGGGACAGGTTTTAAACTACATTTCCGAAGTGTTTCGTGAATCGAGAACCATTCAAGGACATATCCGACCATAATTTCAAAGTGCATAACTGCATTAAGTAGCAGTAGTAGTAAAGTCTCACGAACAAACAAACTCCCTCACACGTTCATCTCCCGGCCCTGAACGACATCATTTTTTTTTCCTAATAAAATTAAATGGAATTGCAGTATGTGAAAAGGTAGCAAATTTCAAAAACTCAAAATATGAAATAACTGTTTAAGTAAACAATTTCTCATTTTCGAATCAAATATTGGTAGGTTACATTTATGCCTTCCGCGGAAACTAGCTGGAACCCCTAATACCCTGATAGGGTGGATGGTAATACCAGTGATAGTAGGTGCACTCGGCACTGTACCAAAGTTACTGACAGCGGAATTTGGAGAACTAGGGATAAGAGAAAGGGTTGAGACCATAGGTCTGCTGGAGCTGCATGAATACTGAGGAGAGTGCTATAGATATGAGATCTACGACTCAGCTATTAGCAGTGGCCTAACATGGAGAAGAGATAAGATTTAAAAGAAAAAAAAAACACAAAAAAAACACCACAAATGCTGGTAGAGGGACCAGCCAGAGCGCTGCTGTGATAGGTGAGGGAGATACGGGGAGAAGGCTGAAGACCCAAGGAGACTCACCGTCACTCAGCCTTCAGTTATAATCACTGGGCAGCTGGTTTGAAACTGTAAACCACAGCATTGCTGTGGACTGTGGGATTGAGGAGAGGAGGGTTGGAGACCTGAGGAGACTTGCTGTCACACAGTCTCGAGCTGTGACCACCAGTCAACTGATGAAAAAATGCATAATTATTAATGATAATGATAATAATAGTTCGTACTTTGTGAAAATCAATGATTTCGAATTGTAATATAGCTAGAGTAAGATATATGATTGTTATATTTGCTTCCACTTAACTATTTTTCTGGATTAATCTTCTCCTTCATCTCTTTAACTTACTGTTATATTGTAACAATCCCTATTTCAAACTATTGTCCCTCTATAAACTTTTTTCTTCATTGTATCCGGCGACTATCATCCACAATAGGTGTCTATTGTCTTCGTTGCCGTTGTCTCTTTTTTCTCAATTATACAATTTCATTATTCCTTAATATATTTCAATGAAATTCTGGTATATGAGCTTGTTGAGATATTCTAGTAGGGGGATGGCGAATTGTGGCCGATCCAATTGATTAGTTAAATTTTATAAGCGAAAACGTTGTTTTTGCTTACAATTTGGAAATTTTCCCAAATCTTGACTGATTCAACCAGAATTTAGCCCAAATTCTGAAAAACCGAAGGAATTGAAAAATGATAAGTTAAGGTCAATTAAATTGTTCGTCTACATTTCATTTGCAAGTGACCATACGTCGACACACAAAAAATATTGAACTTTTGAACTATAGAACCAATGAGAATGATATCTCGCCATCACAGCCAATTATTGAACAACCATAACGTCAAAATAACCCCTCTCCCCCAGCCAAAAAAGTATTTCTTACAAAATGAAAGGAGGCATATTTAAAAATTATCCTGTTGAAAGAAAACATATTTAGAAGGTGTCCAGTGACTCACTGATGCTAATTTTCAAATCTGAAGACAAAACGGTGTGGTCGAGAGCGGTGGAACACAGGAACACATAACCAAGCATACAAACACAAAAACGAACCCATGACTACACACAAATATAAAAGAGGATATAACCCTATCTAATCAAATACAAATTTCTTGACTAAAATCTTTTATTATGTTCTTTTTAAATGCAAGAAATGTCGACTGCTCAATGCATAAGTCTTTGAACTTCTTTGTGAAATCGAATATTTTCCACAGACTACTTCTTTTTGCAATGCTCTGTATCACATTCCAAGTCAATCCAAACTGTTTGATTAAAATCTTTTATTATTCTCTCTCGAAATACAAAAACGTGTCGTCTGCTTACACAATAAGTCTCCGAAGTTCTTAGTGAAATTGAAAATTCTCCAGACTACTTCTTTCCTGAGATGGTGTGCTTTTTACTGCCAAGTTGATCAAGATGATAATTTCCTTTTGAAGCATCTCAATCTAATTCTAAAGAATCTGGAATTAATCTTGAACCACTGGTACAGGTAAAAAATAAAATAAATTAAAGCCTCGGATTCGTGAACAATATAACACTGGATAGGCTGCTTTATCTTTGAAATCATCCCTGTGCTTCACCGAAAATATACTACCCCTCCCCATTTTCTGTATCAGTTTTGTCCCTTTCCTCGAAACCTCGAAGAAAAATAATTGGGAAACGATGTACTCTATTCCTTTACTAAAAATTGATATACATGAGTCATGATTCAAGTTTTGAATGTAACGATGCTCTAAATTAACATAGCAATACACTAAGTTTTTTGTCATTAAAAATCACTCCCTGTGCTTCCCCTAAATGATTTAGTATCCCCTCGCGAGTTCCAGAGCCTGTTTCCCCCTTTCTCAAACCCGGAAAGGAAATAAAAAAGTAAAACGAATAACTCTATTCCTTACCTAAAAATGGATATGCAATCATGATGGAGTTGTAAATGAAATTCGTCTGCAGGAACACCCTCATTTTTACCATCAAAAAACTACGTTGTTAAAATGATTTCATATATCGATCAGAAAAGATTTAAACACACCAAAAATATCATGAAATGCGATGTGCTAGGATGTGATTATTCAAGTTCTGATAAACGTGCCTTTGCATGTCATGAAAGTTCTCCAAGTAGAACTAAGTTTTTTTTTGTGTGAAATCTGTCAAACTGAATTTAAAACTGAACAAGTACCCAGTTAATATAAAAATACAGTTCATAGTGACTCCATCATTTTAAACCAAAAGTACCGAATCCACTGATAAAAAAGAAGGAACAAGTTCTATTAAAGAGTCAATCTATAACGAGATGGATCAAGTTCTAGGAGGAATCCAATGTGAATATCTCACTTGTTCCAGGGATTTTGAGATGCTGATAAATCACGAAAAATTGCAAAGGCTAATAGTGAAAGGGAGAATTGTCCACAAAAGCAAAATCAACCTCAAAAAAACCCTCAATTTTATGACAGAGAAAATGGGCCCGTTTTGCCCCTTCATCAAGAACAACAAGGAGAAAGCAAGAAAATTAATCACGCTATTCCTTTCTTAAAATGCTCCAGAAATACTCTAAATGAACATCTGCAGGAAAGCCCTCAGTTTTTTGCCATTATGAAAATTGCTTCTCTCTCCACCTCAGGACCGATATACTTTTATTTCTTCTTCTTGATTTGTCTATTCTTTATTCTAATTTACCGTCATTAATCACTTTCTTTTTTCATTTTGCTTATTTCACTTTATTAAGTAATCTTAACTTTATTTACGCAATTCGGTCGTGATTTCCATCCTCCCAAATCCTATTCATGCTTTTATCTTATATTTTTAATTATTTTTCCTACTTTCACTTTCATTTTCGCTTTCGCATTCTCGTTCCCCTTGTTCGTGAGTTCCAGGCGCCGCTGTTCTTCCTTCTGATGCTAAGCCGATCGTGCTACCGATGCCTGTTGAACATTCACGTTTTATTGTCGTGCCTATCGACCAACACCTCCCCACTCTTTCCGCTCGATGTAAATAATTCGGCGTAGCGTTCTAACATTCTAGATGAAAGGCAGAGAAAAAGCTTGTTGAAATATGATGTTGGAACACAAAATTCGTAAAAACAGGAGAATTGTCCTATATTCCAGGCAATCAGTGCAAAAATTGTTCAGTTGGTGATAAAAGCATGAAATTTGGCGCAAATGTTATTTGATAGAAAATAATCATTTTCAGATATGGATATATTCTCAAACTGTCCGACCATAGCAACAGATGCTAAAGAATTCATTCTGCATAGCAACTAATTGAAACTCACATCTTTCAAATTTGCACAACAAAAAGGTTTCTCAACGGGTTTAGTAGCATCAGGTAGGCTCAATACTACAGTCCGACCACTGGAAAGGTATAATTTTCAAGATGGTGTACAAAGGCCTTATTGTAGACATACATCACGAGTTATGGATGTTTTCGTACAGCAGGACCCACTATATAGACAATTTCCTGGATCCACCCGGAAATTCAATCACTTTTTCCTCACCCTGTGGTCCATCTTTCATAAGATTTCATAAAAATTAATTTAGAACTTTCAGAGATATTGTGTGGACAGACATGAACAAATACAGAAATGTATGAAGAAAGAACCCGAAAAGAATGAAAAAAATATTTCAATCATAAACAAATCCGTAGATCCCTCCAAACTTCATCATGTCCTCTTTGATACGAGCCCTACCCTTTCACAAAATTCAATTGAGAACTATTGAAGATATCGTATGGGCAGACAGTGCTTGATACAGAAATGTATGAAAGAAAAACGGACAAATATCTCTCGATGAAAAAGATTTTCTGAATCCACTCTGAAATTGAATCACTTTTCCCCAACAAATTGGTTGACATTCAGTGAGAATATTTGGAGATATTGTATGGACAGACAAGAGTGAATATAAAAATGTTGTAAGAAAAAAAAACGGAAAAATTTATCTCAATCAAAAACGAATCTTTAAATCCATCCTGAAATTTAATAACATCTTTGTTGATACGTGCTTTACTCTTCCATATCACAATTCGCTGTGAAATGTCAGAGATATCGGGTTGATAGAAAGGTGCGATTACACACATTTATTCAAAAGAAACCCACAAAAATATCTCATAATTAGGAACAAATTCCTGGATACATCCAAATTTAATCGCTCCCCCTTTACAATGTGCCTTAAACATCTAGAAAATTTCATTGAAATTCATTGAGAACCTTTGTCGATATCAGGTAGACAGACAGGAGCAAATACAGAAATGTATGAAATATCAAAACGGGAAAATATCTCTCAATCAAAAATGAGCCCCTGGATCCGCCCTAAACTTAGTTACTTCTTTCTTCCCAATGCCTTACCATTTCACGAAATTTCATTGAAAATAACTGGGAACTTTCTGAGATATCGTCTAGAGAGACAGGAACAAATATAGAAATTTACGAAGGAAAAACGTTTTTTTTACACGTTACTCATGTTTTCCTGCACCATATCTCTAAAAGTTCTCGATAAATTACAATGAAAGTGTGTTTCGAGATGAAAAAGGAGTGATCAGATTTCAAGGTGAATCCAGGGATTTTCAATGGAAGCTATTCATAGGTTTACAGGATTGAAAATATTGCTTTGCGACCGTAGCTAAGAGAGAATGACCCCATATCTGGAATTGTTCAGTACACCCTAAAGTATCACAATGCCAAGTTTCATGTTTTTATCACAAAGTTAACAATTCCGACCAAATTCTTCTGGGATTACCTGTACACATTATTTCCAGAATATGCTCGTAGTTAAAAAAATACTTACCTGACAAAAAGTATACTTGATTCTTTTTGAATATATTAATGTTTATTTATGCTATTCTCAGAATATCGACCACACCTTTTAATTATTTTTTCTTAATACTAACACACAACACTAGAATGGTAGCAGGAAAGTCTTTTTTTCTGAATAAGTCCAACATTTTTCTGATACATTTACATTGGGAAGTGATATCAAAATAAATGCACGCATCTATCAATTTATTTATCTATCCCTGGTTGATCACTGAGAGTTTCTCTAAGGGCAAAACTTTTAGGCGCATTTTATTGCCAAAGGGATCCAAAATCAGTCGAATTCGGAGTTGAACATACAATAATAACAAAATCCGAATGTTTGACATGAATTTCGATTTTTCTATCAGATTCATTTGATCCTAAGCTTTATTAGATTTTCAGAGAAATGCGTACCCAAATTTGACGTATAGAGATTTAAAAAAAACATTCAACGTCTATTTCTCAAGTTTTTACGAAGTCGAATTCCAGTTGTCTGTCTCTAATTGGACTATTTCAATGTCTGTCAATGGACTGTCCAGCGACAATTTCGTTTAGTTCTGGACAAGCTAGAAAAAGAAACAGACCCTTTCGATTATCTGCAACAACTTCGTCTTTAACCAAAGATAAAAGATCACAGTTAATAATTGAACAACTGCAGAGACAAAATTTGAAGCCATGTAAAAAAATCCATAGAAAAATTAATATGGTCAGAATAAATTCTATCTATGACATCACTGGCATATATCAGTGGAAAACATCGAAAATACAGTGAAAAAACAAACTTCTAGAAGCACATTCTGAGAGGGGGCTTATTGAATCACTGATGGCTAAGTTAAAGTCTGTGGACAAAATGATATGTCCAGGAGCGTTGGAACACACAAACACACTAACATATAAAAAGGGATAGAACCATTCACCATCTTTGGTGGTTACGGTTGTCAATTGTGATGTTAAAAATAGCAAATATCAATATCATGTTCTTTTCTTTTGTCGTTCTTTCTTTTTCATGTAAAAACTCCATTTTCGAGAAATGAAGTTTGTTAATCTGAAAAAAAAAAGAGAAAAGAATGGAATTATGAATGTGCCAACTCTGAAATTTTCATTTTTTACGAGAATTTTCATTAATCCTAATTTTTCAGGTTGTTTTTCTTTTATCGTAACTTAACGCAAATCTTTTATGTACAGCAATTTGTAAATAGCGTGGATCAGAAATAAAGGATGAGAACTCAGTTACACTCGAAGTCACGCTTATTTTACGCCAGTGAAGCTTACTTTTCCACACCAGCTGCTCTCACGTACAGAGCCAAAAGAACTGTAAGATAAAATGCAACCTTTAAATCTACCTCCTACCATTGTCCGATCTCTCTCAGTACCACATTTGTTATTGTTTTTATATCAATAGTGTCAATAGAAGCAATGTTACCGTTATCTTTTTTATTAGACAAAGCGTTATCTGCCATTATTATTGAGATGAAAGAATATACCCGTAAAAAAATTCATAATAATGGTTGTCAATGCATCATCTAATAGAAGAATAAAGAAAACAATTTTTCAACTCTTTGAATCACATTTTCCCAGCGCCTCCAATCCCAACGCGTTTCTATTTTATGCATTACTCATAAATTCACAGAACTGAAAACGTACGAATTTTTGCCCGCAAGGAATTAACTAAAAGCGTTGTGTGAACTGCGGTTACCATCATAAGTCGTCGTTGTTTGTACTTTTGGTTTTTCAATTTCGATAAGCATTTCGCCGGCTTTATATTGACTTCTGACAGAAGCTACAATAAATAAGAGCGTTTGAAAAGAAACTGCATCGTTTGATAGAAATATGAGCAACATGTCAGAAACTGTCACTATTCAACAATGAGAGAAAGGAATTCGTAGAAAAGGCACTTACCCACCTACACAGACGGTAGCTCACGCTTGCAAACATGCGCATCAACAGTCCCAACTATAGATAAAAAGCGAGCACACACACATAAACACATATGCATACACACATACACACACATGCGCACACACATACGCACACATGCACACACATACACGCACACACATACGTGCAACCAGAAAAAACACACACACACACACAAAACATGCACACGTACAGGCACGAAACACATGCACACCCATGCACAAACCCTTTGAATAAAATTGACTTCAGTTCAGCAGAAAATTAAAAACAAAAAATAACTATTCAGACCAGTATCATCATCATGTTATGGTCCGGACGTTTCGAATATTGTCTTCCTGCCTTCTTCATCTTGAATTCCGAGTCAGACCGTTAATTTCCTCCACAGGGGTAGATTGTTTCAATTTCGCTGGCCACGCCAAGAGGGATCTCGTATCAACGAATTCAGCTCCTTCCTCATTTCGTTTTCCCGTGATGCTGATTTTGCTTCTATTTTCTTAGTTGGGTAAATGACTTTCACTGCTTAATCTGGGAATTGAAATTATGACCACCGGGTAACTAGCTGGACTTAACGAACGTTTATATCCATAAGCTGTTGAAAAATTAATCATTTACTAATTGAATAAATAAATACCAAGGGGAGGTAAAAAAAACGTCCTTTGTACAAATAAACAAAACCATGTTGCGATATTTAAACACTTGTAACCGAGACATTTTTGCATGATGCTTTATCGGCTGTATTTTGTCACTGCATTTAAACCCATCAACAAATTGTGTCGAATCACTTTCCGATTCGCAGTAGAATAAGAAAACACAAATCAAAGAAACTTCACAAGAGATATCTCGTCAGCCACTCGAGACACAATCATTGTGTTCACTGCCCTCATCTCCATCTAAAAAAAATAGCTCGTACCACTGACCTATTTTCTACCCCATAGACATCCATTTCTTACGAGAAATCTTTTCAGTCACATCAAAGTGGTTACCATTAGGTAAAAATAAAGTATTTAGTTAGACTAATGGCTACTAAGAGAAAATGTCTCTTTCTTTCTCTCAGCCATATTGTGTCGACGGCACTCCCAACAAAACTTTGATAATCAATCTAAAAAATGGCTGAAGATGGAATTCTCGTCTCTGCATTCTTTCCAATGAACACACGTTTACTCCTGAACAAGAGCACTTCATTACTTAACAGTCAACCACATAATCGGTTAGATTATATGGAAACCATCGACCAGGTTTTGACGCTTAACTGAATACAAGGAGTTGTGTTTATGATAGTTGTATTAGTTGTAATGAACTGTTAACCGCTTTGGTGCAGCTGAAAAGATATCTCGTAAGAAAAGGGTGTCCTTGTGGTAAAGAATGGAATAGTGATTCAAGCCAATTCTTTGTCGAGTTGTATTGATCTGTGACATTTCTTGTGTTGTCAGCTTAAGACTCTCTTCGATCACTGGAGGAATTGATTTTTGTTCGAAGTCAACCGCACAGGATGAGGGTAGATTTTTGGGGAAAAATTCCCCAACCAAAATGGTACGAACCATTGTTGGCAGGTACTGACACTTGAGGCTCTATTTACATAAAACAAATATGTATTGTTGCTTCTGCACCTGATGGATAAGACAGAACTTTCTAACCTAATATATATATATATATATATATATATATATATATATATATATATATATATATATATGTGTGTGTGTGTGTGTGTGTGTGTGTGTGTGTGTGTGTGTGTGTGTGAGAGAGAGAGAGAGGGAGAGAGAGGGAGGGTGTGAGTGCGTGAGCTCGCGTTAAACACAGAGAAGCGGAGGCAGAAAGAGAAAAAAAAAGAAAGAATTAGATTAACCAAAAAATATGCCAGCTTGCAGGAGCTATTATCAATATCCCTGATTATCAACTGAAAAGAAAAAAAAAAACAAAAACGCAAATCTTGAGGCACCACAGATCCAACACCAAATGAATGCTAACAAGGGAGAAACATATCTGCAGAAATGTGTTATTTTCGAAACATTTATTGGCTGATAAATCAAAACGATAACAGAAACATACTGACATTGATGTATCTATTACATATTTATGAAATTATTGTTTTCTCTGAGAATCTGTATATTACCTTCGTCTTTTTCTTCTCCTTCTTTTTCTTCTTCTTTTTCTCTGACTTCTTTAGACCTTTTTTATTTCCGTTTCTTTCCTGTCTGCTTCCATTTAGCCGCTTTTGCAATATAATCAGCAATTATTTGAAAAAATATCTTCCTGCTCTCTCTTATTTCACGCTGTTTTCCATCATTTCGTTAGTTATTATTGCTGAGGATGTCATGTGTACATATCAATACAGAGGAAAATAGTACCAGTAAGAAAAATATGTTAGTTTGATAGTAAAACCTTATAAAATATTGAATGATAATATTCTAACATTAAAAAGACGAAAAACCATTAATGCAGTGTCAAAATTGAAAAATCTTATTTTATTGAGTCAACTTAAATGCCACTATAGAAGCTAATTTGTGTCATCGCATTAATGTTTTTTCGTCTATCTTGAGTTAGATTATTCTAGTTTAGTATTTTAAAGGTTTTTTTTAAAGTAATGTTAACACACTATACAGGTATGCATTTTTTTAATGGTATATATTCATGTATAAGTCAAGTTTTAAAAAGCAAACCTATTGATAAAAATTTGGGGTCAGCTTCATAGATTTGTCACTCTGAGATGTGTGCATCATGGAAAAGGCTTGGAAAAATTCATATTTTCACGTGTGAAAAATATTCACTAAACTGTATTGCGATAATATCCACCGATTGGTTTATTACCATTATATTCTATCGTAATTGCTGTGTTCCCATAATATTCCATCGTAATAGCTCTATTGCCATTATATCGTATCGTTATTGTTCTGTTATCATAAAATATTTCATCATAATTCTTGTAGTATCATAATATATTTTTTATTGTAATTGCTAATAAAGACAATAATTACATTTTGCTTAAGCTTTTAATGAGTTGGGTTTTTGTCCAGTAGAGAAGGAATCCTTATCCTAGGCGAATTTGTTTGATCATACAGTTTAATCAAAAATTATAATTAATTTCCACTAAGTGATATTATCAAAATTAATAAAAACTCCAAATATCGTTATAATAACTGATATTTTCAAAATGAAAATGGCTGCCAGCAACAGCATTTTTCTGATGAATTCTCTTATTAGCGAAGGATATGATATGATATTAAGATACCAAGATATAGTCTATCGTAACTGATATTTTCCTGTACATTCAATCATAAATGCAAGTATTACAACAATATTCAATTACAATTAGATAAATACTTGAATGGATGTATAAATTTCTCGAGTTTAGTGGTAAAGTGTTGTCCACTTTCTGCTTTAAACTTAACGATCGTTAGTTCATAGAATATAGAGTGATTTTTAGCGATAGTTGTCTGACATATATTCATATAGCGTAGTATATGTTGATTTTTCAGGCAAATGTTTTATCGGATTATGGATAGAAACTAAAGTCGACATATACATGATGCATATTATGAATCTATCAGTTCTTGACCAAAAATCAAGGGTTGAGCTATACACAGGATCAACTTAAATATAGGTTGTGCAATATGTGATTAACGTTGTGTTCTATTACCCAAGTGGGTACACTTTTTACAAGCAAGATGACTTTGTAAATTTCCTTTCATCTATGTTCGTAGGTGTGTATATATGTAGCCATGTATGTACCGGCTATGCAAATATTTCCAAACCAAAGAAATGTATATATATATATATATATATATATATATATATATATATATATATATATATACAACGGATTCAATATTCATATGAGTGAACACCCAATAGAAGTGACACGGATACGAGTCACGTCTGTTATATTTATTGATCCTTCGTCGTCAAATATGTTGTTGGGTATTTTACGTAATTAAGCCATGTGTTCCAAATTGATTAAATGTGTTATATAAAATGACGCCCGTGTACGACACATTCTGATAATACGCAATCTAAAATAAGAAACTATGTGTATGACATAAGATATATATAAAATGACTAAAAGAAAAAAATATTCATAGTACTATAATATCAAAGTTTGTGTAAAACGTTAAAAAGCAGTGAAGAAAATTACGTAAATTTCCTTAACATACATTGAGAAATGAGTGATTGAAATTACACAAAAGATTTTAATTTTTTTAAAGAAACATTTAGTTTTTGAATTTGTTAAGCTTTCTAGACTCTCTCTTTCTCTCTCTCTCGCTCTCTCTCTGTCTATATATATATGTGTGTGTGTGTGTGAGCGTGGGTGTGTTTAAGCAGCTACACAATCAGCAGCAGGTTCGATTCCTGCAGCAGCTCCCTTTTCTTTAATTGTGTATTCTGTTCACGTTGTCTGGGCCAAGTGATATATCAACCATGTAATGGTGGGATATCATTTCAAATAAGAGTTTCAATATTATATAACATAATTTATAATCATATATATATACATATATATGTACATATCAATGCACATATCCGTGTGTGCGCTTACATGTGTGAATGCGCATACACAAACCAAGGCCCATCACACCAACTTACGCGTTCAGCACAAAAAGATATCCTCTTATAGATGCTCATCACGTACACGAGAAGCTCTTAAATTTCAGATGGAATTCCAAAGAATTTACTTTCTTGTTTGCATTAATAAAATAAAGGAGAATCATGTATGACGATGTCTTTTACTGACGTGATGTAGGGGAACTTTTCCGTTTTCATTTATTTACTTATCTAATTTTCGCGAATCAGGATTATTCTGGTTGCATTTAGCGCCATGAATCTTACTTGACGGATCTGGTTGTTGAGTGGATTTCGGAGCAGCTATTCTAAAAAAAATAAAAAAAATAAAAAAAGAAGGTTGAAGAGGAGAAGAAAAAAGAAGAGAAGATAAGAAAGAATATGTTGAAGAAGAAGAAGAAGAAGAAGAAGAAGAAGAAGAAGAAGAAGAAGAAGAAGGTTGAGGAGGAGAAAAGAGAAGAAAAGAAAGAATATGAAGGGGAAAGAAGACAAAAATAAGAAAAAGAAGGCGTCAAAGAAAAAGTGAAGACATAGGAAATGAAAAGGAAGAAACTATGAAGGAAAGTAAGAAGCAGAAGCATAAAAGAAATGAAGACGAAAAAAGCAGGACTCTAACCCCACCGTTTAAACACTGAAATAGATAGTTTAAAGGGTGTGTAGGGGAATGAAATCGATGAACCTAGTTAGGACGGTTTGTGTTCACTTCGCACTGATGCCTTTGTGAAAGGCATGGATTCAATTCTCCCTAAGGCCTTTTGAGTCTTTTATACAAAGCTGCTCATCTTGGGTGTTTGTTGGGCTAGCGCCTTGCTACAGCAACAATGATTGTCTCTCCATGGATCGTTTGAGAAATGAAGACAAGATCATTGCAGGACGGGAGCAGCAGGGTCTTAGTCTGAGTCTGATATAGACGAACGCCCTCTTCTACTCGTCAATAGTGGTCTTCCTGTGATTTCAGATGCAGAATCTTGAATCATTGGAAATATTTCCTGTATACGTTTATGTGTGCATGTATGACGTTATGTTTATGAAAATTGAAATACTCTTTACTCAGTCGGTTTATCAGAAATCAAGTTTTAAATATCGTCAGTTAGCCTCAATCAGGCACAATTAACAGACGTTTTTAATCAGAAAAAAACATGTCTGCTATAATGGTTACTTCTATGTCACATGGCTTGTGGCAGGCTTTTTTGGTTGTTTGAAAAAGGTCACTTCTCACGGGTGCAGAAACGTAAGACTTTGAGGAACCCCTGAAATTGGTCGATAGTGATGCTGAATCACCAAACTTTGGCTAATCAAGGAACGACTAAACAGAAATCAACAATCGAATCCCCCTGTTATCGGTGACAGAAGCTCCCCAGTTGAGAATAGTAGCAGATTGTTTATGACAAAAAAAAAAAGAACAACTTCTCCCATCATGAGATAAATCACGAAACGGATTAGTCTCTTTCGCTGAGCCATGCTACTCCTGATTCTGTACATAAATGTATTTAGTCGAATTTGTAGAATAATACGTTGTGTCCATTGTTCTCAGACATTACTGTTAGTTTCCAATGCCTCCTCCCAGCATTCAAAGACATACACGCAAATACACACTGTAGTATTTGTTTTCCAGAATATCCTCTGTTTCCTAGGGTTTTCATAAACATAACTCCCTTGTATATGAATAACACATCAGGATAGTGTAAGTAGAAGGAAGTGATATTTCCGGAAAGCATACAGCCATTCAATAATAACGAATGATAGCCTAACAAGGGCAATACACCTCAGTCCTCTTCAGAGTACTCCACTTACACGTATTCATTCATTTATCCCAGCGCCCCTCATACGTATTAAAGTATTCACACAGTTCTCATTCGGGATCACCACCAGCTGCCTGGTCACGTACTTCTTAATCTCGCCAACGTTCTCAAACCACTTCGGGAAAAGATAGAATTGTTGGGAGCCAAACTGTGACAGTTGAATGAGGTGCCGCAGAGACCCGGGCTGTACGACGCATGATTACATCGCACAGCCGATTAAATAACCTCACGGGGGAGTATCCGTTCCCAGTGAGTATCATCTTTGCGAACGTTTCCACACGACCGACGAGACAGGCCTTCTCCGTCTCGATGATCCAAGATAGACCCATTCATCACCTTAAGACGATCGTAGAGTACAAAGGCAGAAATGTTGTGTTCAAAAAATAAACTAAGATGAAGACAAAAGTCCGTAAAAAGTTTTACATCATGATAATCCCTCAAAAAAAAAAGAAAAAAAAATTAAAACAGAAAGAATTGTGTTGTCTGCGATTGTACTTGTGTGTGCCGAGATAACAGTTTTAAGGATTCAGAGTTTAGATGACCAGTCAAACGTATTTTATTGTTTTTAAGAACATCTATTTTGGGTTCTCTGTGTATCCATCACACTTAGTTCGGATTAATATAATTCATACAATATCCTTTTCTCATATATACGTTTTTCCTTTCCGCTTTGTTTTACTATTTCCGTTCTCTGATCATAAATTCTCTGCACTGTTTTTTAAATTTTTTAAACGTTTCTATAATCTAGAGACTTATCTTTTTATTTTTACTCATCACACGCAATCACCCCAAGCATTATTCGATTTCTTTCATATCTCCCTATCTATCTATCTATCTATCTATCTATCTCCCTATCTATCTATCTATCTATCTAACTATCTATCTATCTATCTATCTATCTATCTATCTATCTTAGTTTACTTCTACTTCGTGATTTCAAACAAAATATGCAAACTGAATGACAAGCAAAAATATTGCACACAAAATTTATACACTCAACTATACTTAGAAGCAACGATAAACACGCACACTCACTTTTATATGAAATATAATTAATTGGGATATCTTCATTTTAATTAATTTCTCTAGTTTTAACAATGATATCGGATAACACGTGTTTTCTTAGCTGCTTGAAATAAAAGTGTGGTTTTTTATTCATTTATTTATTGAATCCCCGTAGCCTTGATCACCCACCGATCAAACAGAAAAACATGGTGGCTAGGTGTTCTTCCCTTTTTTATTCGTCTGTCTGTCTGTTTCAGAGCTCCTAGTCACTTTTTTTTTTGTACAGATCCAAGTGATAAGAATGGGATGAAAAGATAGCCACATTCTGAATTTGTTTTTTCTTCTTTTTTTTTTTTCAATTTATCTTTATTCACCCTTAGAGGTGCTCGATTTACAATAAGAATCCATTGCGTAATCAACAGAGATTTTTGTCACCAACAATGACTTGACATGATTCACGTAATGGTTAACGGTGAGCCGTGTTCAATCTCCAACCAAGACTGTTTACCTTCATTTCACACTAATGCGCCCCCACTCCCAGGAATGGGCAAAAGAATAAAACAGACTGGGTTCTCAAGCTTTGGTAGGCAACCTGTTTAGGAGAAGATCCACTCTGAATTCAACACCAGGATCTGGAATCCCTAAGCCTCGACCAGGCAATTCCTGCGACGATATTGCTGTCAAATTGTATCGGTCCCTGTCCCCACCCCACCAGGATATCAGCTAAGGTTACCACCAGTTTTCCGTAGAACTTTGCCCAGATCTGTTCCCCCCTGGGGGGACTGAAAAGCAAGACTTTCCGTATGCAAACCCATTGGCTAGCAAGGCTTGCATGGCTAACAAAACTAATAGATGAATAGTTTCCGACTTGTTTATATGAAGCACTGTATTTTATCACAACTCTCGATTCTCTTTTACATTCATCGTACGACCTTTAAGTAATAACAATGACAATACTTGATCCAAGGAATTCGAAGACCATTTCATCTTATGATATCGGTGCAAATAAACAAGACAAGATGGCTATATAATGGGGAAAAGAAAAGAATGTACTGATGCAGGTAATTTGAACAACGCTTACTGGTTAGCTTTTGTAGCCTAATTGGTAAGGCATTGTCACGCATATGTTAAATGGGTTCAAATTTTGCTAGCAATTTATTCTTTATTTATGAAATAAAAATAAATTGCCAGCAAAATTTGAATCACAATCGTCCAGTTCATATGATCCTCTCTATTAACTTGGCGATTGTATAATAAGAGTAAAAAGACCTGAGGTCTGTGATAAGAATCAAATAAATTGAAAGATGTATTAGTGAAAGATTAATGATAAAATAATGACAATGCTTCCTTTAAGGAATTCGAAGACTATTACTCACTCTGTCTCTTTCTTCATTGTTTTCTTTCCGAGGATCCTTTTTTCTCAATTCTTTCATTCAAAAGTTTTTTTTAATACTTTTTAATTTCATTTTAAATGATTTCATGTACGATTTTTAAAAATTTCCTCCTTCCTTTGACTTTTCTTTTTTCCTTCTCTTTTGAATTCCTTCTGTCTTTAAATTTCTTCTTTCTTCCTCTCTTGATTGCTTGCTTTTGTCCTTTCTCTCTTTGATTTCACTCTTTCTTGCTCTTTTGCTGGCTTTTGTTCTTTCTTTCTCTTTTTCTCTTTTTCTTTCTCTTTTTCTCTCTTTCTTTCTCTTTCTTTCTCACTTTGTTGCTTGCTTTTGTTTTTTCTCTCTTTGATTTCTTTCTTTCTTGCTTGCTGGTTTTTGTTCTTTCTTTCCTTCTTTCTCTTTTTTTCTCACTTGTTGCTTGCTCGTTTCCGTTTTCTTTTTTTATTTATTTCTTTCTTTCACACTTTTTTTCTTCTTTCTTTCTTTCCCCCTTTCTTTCTCTCTTTGTTGATTGATTGCTTCCACCCTTTCTCCCAATGATTTTCCGTCCCTTCTACCTTTCTTTCTATCTTTCTTTAGAATTTTTGTTGTGTTTTTCCTCTGTTTCTGTCTTCCCTCCTCTTACTTTGTCTGTCTTTCTTAATTACTTCATTTCTGCTCCCATCTTTTCCTTTTATTCATTCATTCCTTGTTTGAACACTTGAGCACATATTCCCATGATAGCGTTCTACGTTCACTTGAACCAACCGCCCCAATCTTTTCCTTCTTCACATTCTTTCACGTTCGCATGAATATCCAGGAACCTACGAAGCTGATCGTCCTATCCTATTCGATTTTTCTTAGTAAGCGGTCGAGTCGTCCACATGGGATCCTCAAGCACAAACAATCGCTTAGACATTGGCCAGGCATTAGTCACATAGCTGGGCTAAACGACGGTGTCAGTCACTATCTGTATGTCTGGGTAAGGACTTGTATGTTTTTAATGACTGGCAGACGGGGAGAGTGAAAGTGAAAGTGAAACTCACTGTATCGAATAAGTAGATTGCTTCAGGGTGGAGGGATGATTCATCAGAGGAAAAGTGCTGCATCACTTATGTTGAGATCGGCAAACACGTGTAGATTCAAGATCGCCAACAATTCTATTAAGAGGTCATGCCTATGCACTCAGGAAAGAGTCTGAGTAATTTTCGTTTTTTTCTCTTTTGTAATGTAAACACACATATTTGCAAAGTAAACTCATCAACAATTGTCCACGAAACCAGCTTCGTAGCCATCCTTCTTGGGATGGAGCTGCAATAAAATATTTACCAAGCTTATGAATTACTTACTTCATTATATATATATATATATATATATATATATATATATATATATATATATATATATATATATATATATATATATAGAAGTGAGTAATTCGTTACACAAACATGTGTATGTTCCTGCCCTGTTTGGGTTTCTTCAGGTGAATGATCCAATTCATTTTGGATCACTATTTAGGACTTTTTTCTGGGCGATATATATATATATATATATATATATATATATATATATATATATATATATATATATATATATATAACACATTTATGATTATGCTTCTATATATATCAATATGTATAGCAATATAATGCATTTATAATTATATATATATTCATACATATATACTTGTATATATATATATTTATATATGTATATTTATATATATATATATATATACATATATATATATATACATATATATATATATATATATATATATATATATATATATATATATATATATAAATAAATAAATCTAAAGATATATCTATATACCCATATTTTATATGCATACTTATACGTAGTTATAAGTGGTAACTGCACTAATAATCTTAGAGACATTCTTTTGGACAGAATGACATATGAATCTATCTGCATATAATTACACACACACACACACACACACACACACACACACACACACACACAAACAAACACACACACACACACACTTATATATATATATATATTTATATATATATATATATATATGTATATATATGTATATATGATCATAAGTATAAATATACTTATACGTATAAATGTGTATATTATTTTGTGTATAAAATAAAATTGCATGCGTATATATTTATATGAAATCATGTATGCATATGTGTGTGTATTTGCGAATTGAAACCTAAATGTTTAGAGAATTTGGCACGGGAAAGAGCATCAAGTAAAATAATAACTAGTTGAAACCGACCCTTCAAAATAGTTTTCGTATACAGTGCCTTCAACAAGGGTACTGTGTGGCTGCAGAAGTCCGCTCAACATTATGTTTGCACTTTCAGTTTAAATCCACAAACTTTTGCAAGATAAGCATGCTTACTGTTATTCCTTGGCAAAGATATGGATAATTCCTTTTAAAAACTATTAGCCCGACGTATGGCCACAATAGCACGCATACATCAGATACGAAAGATCAGACTCACTGCATTAGCAATGATTTGAGAAACAAGCTTGCTATCATCGTCTTAGTCGTAGATTTTTCAATGAGCTTTGTTCAATCAGAAAGAAAGCCATTGTAGAGGGAACTATGTTATGTCAATCTTCCAAGCAGAGTTGGCCCCCCAGTCTTGAAACCCCGGTCTTCAAAATCCCAACTTTTGCCCGGGATTGAACACCGACGATTAAGGTCATTGAAATATGCATTAATATTTCAACGCCCCGGCAGATTTTTTAAAAACTTTGAGTCAACAACGAATAATCGATTTCGTTGTGACACATACAAAAAAATGGTCTTAAGACAAGACTGAACCCGTACACACAAAAAGAATAGACAGTGTTACTGTATGCTTGGACCTGCTGGATGGCAAACAGGGCAAGGGAGGGACTGAAAGCAGCAGAAGCGACGGCGGCGGTGCAGACAGTAGAGACCGAGGTGAACGTGACGGTGGGTGGCTGTCATGGGGCGGCATGAAAGGAGGGGGTTGCGTAGCACGTGATTCTGGGAGACTTCGACAATTTGCTACAGATGTCTTCGGCAATGGGGTGATAGCATGTCAGTAATTGATATCGCTTTTATTATTTGAACTCATCTCTGCATTCCACAACAATGAGTGGAGGAACGAGGCTTGCATATCGAGTGATTACACATTGGGTTGGTGGGGGGAGAGCGGCAATATATCGATAATTCGAGGTGGAAAAGGGGGGAAGGAAGAAGTTATTATATGCGAGGTTTGGGGAAAAATGACTGCGGTGAGGATATAGAGACAGAAGCATTTAGTTTTTTTTTGTTTCTGTGCGGTGATGTGGTTTATTCAAGCTGGGACGGAAGTTGTGGACCTGCAGTTAGATATTCGAAATGAGGAAAGAAAAAAAAAAGAAAGTTTTTGAAAGAGGAAAGAAGGAAAGAAAAAGGTGGGAGACGAGAGAGAAAGGGGGAAGAGGGGAAGAAAAAGAGAAAGAATATGAAAATGGAGCAGTGGACGGATTTTATCTGGGGAACCATGGCTAGTTAAGAAAACAGATTTTCTTACACAATCTAGATTTCTCTGGACTTTCACTACTACTACTGCTGTTACTGCTGCTGCTGCTGCAGCTACTGCTGCTAATAATAATAATAATAATAATAATAATAATAATAATAATAATAATAATAATAATAATAATAATAATAATAATAATATACCAAATGTCCATTCGTCCGAACGTATGTGACAGCTTATCGTAAAACTATCGACTGATCGGTTTACAATAAAATTCAATCTCGAAATTTGCACATTTCTTTGTGCTCGGCTTCTGTTAACAATCTTGAGTGCTGCGTAATTCAGCTGAATTCAAAGAAAGAGAAGGGGCTTTGTATATCTATAGAGTGAGACTGGGAGTGTGTGAGGGAGAACAGTGGTTATCCAAGAGAAGAACCCGAGAGAGATCGACACATTTACGAACAGTTATTTGATCCGATATAGTAAATCAGAAAAAAACAAAACAAAACAAATATGACACCATGGCTATTCCTGTGTGTAAAAATGTGAAGCAAGGAATAATTTTCAGCAAATTAATTTTTGAAAAACGCTGCCCGCCCTGCCAAATTATTGTTTTTATAGGGGAAGTTAACAAATGCGTGTCAGCAGCTTTGTTCACTTTCTGAAGTCGGAGTGAAGCAAAATGATACATTAAAATGAGTAAATTAGAATTAAACAAATCTTTTCTTTAATGTATACATCAATATCAACGTTACTTTCGAATCTAAAAATAACCTATGAAATTATGAATGTGTATGCGTGGAATTGAAGAAAACACTCATTTTTAGATTCACAGATTATTGAAGCAAGTAATGAAAATTGCCGAAAAAAAAAAAGCCCGACCATTCCAGTTGTAAATTTTCACCATCCCGCTCACTCGATGTTTTAAAAACGGTGCACAAATAATAAAAGAAAACGAATGAATTTACTTGACTAAATATCCGCCCCAACAGGCAGAATAGATTCACAGTCTGATTCCCAGCAAGCTGTCTTCCTATATATTATAAACTAAATACTCGCTAATGGGCGATATGAATTTCTGTCAAAAGGATGAATTTCTAATATATATATATATATATATATATATATATATATATATATATATATATATATATATATATATATACCAAGGTAGAGATCAGTAATTCGGTATTGTTTCAGTTTATTTCGCCTCAAGAAGCCCAAACAGGACAGAAACGTGCTTGTGTAGTGCAGTGCTACAATCAACAAAAAGGGAACAAACGAGGGAGTTGCAGAGGAGACACCAAGAAAGGAAAATGGTAACAGAGTGAGCTACATAGGAAATTTAAAAGACAGATATTGCAGACTAACGATCATGAGCATGGCCACGCAAAGGACACCTGAAAGAGAAATACAATCCATCATGACAGCCTAAAAAACATAGATCATGACAAACTACGCCAATGCAAAGATCAACAGAACCCAGAAAAACAGCAAAGGAGGAGAAAGTAAACCACAAATGAATATAGTAGACTAGCCTAAAAGGAGTACAAAAACAGGCAAAACAGGGTAGCAACGGTTATCTATTAGGAACTATGTAAACAATTTACTTTGGAACTTCGACATCTAAACTGACCAACATATCCAAGCAAGAAGACTGGATCTGGTAATAGTGGTTAAGGGAAAGAGAGCCTGCCAAATCAAATATGCGTCTATGCCTACAGATCTCATAGTTAATATAAAGGAGAGTGAGAAGTTGGAAAAACAAACAGGACTTGGCCTGGGAGACGAGAGAGATATGAAACATGAAGGTCGAGACGTGTCTTAATAATAGTAGGGGCAATAGGAACTTTGCCAAAGACATTGAAGTCAAGATTTGGGGAGCTGGAGATAAGAGTAGAGATTGAGACTACGCAGCCCACAGCACTACTGGAGTCTGCTCGAATACTGAAGAGAGTACAGGAAATATGATACTTACAATCTTCAATAGCTTAGCAATTAGAATGAAGAAGGCATGCGTAAGGAAAGCAGGGTGGGGGAAGAAGAAGAAGAAGAAGAAGAAGAAGAAGAAGAAGAAGAAGAAGAAGAAGAAGAAGAAGAAGAAGAGGCAAAAAAGACAACAACAACAATAATAATGATAATAATAATAATAATAATAATAATAATAATAATAATAATGATGATGATGATGATGATGATAATGATTATTATTTTTCTTGAATGAAAAATGGCATTTTTGTTAATGCTGATGAATGAATAATCAATAAACCCCAGAAAAAATAACATTGATCCTTCATTTTCAAATACACTCACACGCGCATGCGTGACACACACCGTTTTGTATTTCTCTTTCTTTTGTTTTATCGATTCATTTTTTTTTGTCTAGAGATTAAGGAGTTAAGAGTTGAAGATATTTAACGAAGGAATGATTTCGTGATGCATTTACGCAAGTTTGTCTGGAGAACGTTCTCGTACAATGAGTCTATGTATTGGATGCGACCATTCGGATCGGTGCCCCCGGGCCGGCCAACTTGTGGAGAATCGCTAAAGGCAAAATATCCATGCACCAAGACATACTGGAGGGGAGACGGAGAGCTGTTGTAGAGCTATAAGTAGCTAGCCAGTCTTGCAGACCATTGTTAGTGAATTCAAGCTTCAGTGGTTGCTCCACTGTTGTTGTTTTGTGCAAGATCAATATAAACTCAGAAAAATAGATAGATAGATAGATAGATAGATAGATAGATAGATAGATAAATAGATTGATAATTGTCTTTATAGCGGATATTCTCAATCTTATTTTTTTGTCACAACCTCTTGAAAACCCTTCTCAAACCCCTGGACCCCTGTCAGACAGGGACACAACACGAACACATAGACAGAAATCAAATTATGACCCCATTAAATGTATCATATGCCCCCCCATTGAGATTTGATGCTTTAGAGCGCTGCCTGTTGGACAAGGTTTTTTGTAGATATACATAGGTAAACTGGTAGATGTGCATTCTTGCCAACGTATATACAATGAAGATGGGAAACTAATTTGGGAACTAGTGATCCGTTATTCGGTTTGCTCTTTCCCATTGCATTCAGAAGGACAAGACACGTTACAAGACGACATGCGAGAATTTACATTTTTTAGAGTATGCTCGAACCACTCTTTAAAGATAAATATTTATGATAATAAGATTCTCCATACGAAATAACGTAACTACGGTGTGCTAAACACTTTTTCATAGTCTTCAAAACATTATCTCACTATCCAAGAACTTATCAAGGTCTGTACAAAAACAAAGCCTTTTTCATCGTCTTCAAAACATTATCTCACTATCCAAGAACTTATCAAGGTCTGTACAAAAACAAAGCCCTTTTCATCGTCTTCAAAACATTATCACACTATCCAAGGACTTATCAAGGTCTGTACAAAAACAAAGCCCTTTTCATCGTCATCAAAACATTATCACACTATCCAAGGACTTATCAAGGTCTGTACAAAAACAAAGCCCTTTTCATCGTCATCAAAACATTATCTCACTATCCAAGAACTTATCAATGTCTGTACCCAAACAAAGCCTTTATTTATAGCTTATAATGTCAATGAATAAACACGATTTTGGCCAATTCTTTTCACAACGTTTGATTATACTTAGCTATGATCAATATTTAGCAGCCGACAACTTAAAAAAAATCTTTCCACAACCAGTGTGATGCAAAATACAGAAGTTATAGAACCAAACATGGCAGAACGGCAAGATGAAAGAGGAATCTTTTTCGTGCAGGTTATAGTCTTTTATGAAGGTCTTGTAATGAAGCATCATGGTAATTTTCATTCAACGTTTATAAATTTTTGAATGAAAAATCTAGTTTAAATGTTGTTAGTAATAATTCAATGTTTTCGTTTTTATCAAAATATGAGACATTCTTTTGTTTTATTCGTAAACTGCTACAATGCAGAGAAGAGTATCCACGTGTCCGACAAATATATTTTCAATATCTCCGTAAAATAGGTTATATCTATTATCTTACAGGTTTTGGCCTTCTAATAATGATAATAAAATAAATATTTCAAAAACTCAACCACTGGCATGTACAAAAAAATATTATAACGACGTGAAAGTTTAACACATTTCACAATGATGGAAGTTCTGAAGATGGAGTGAGTAAATGTCCGGAATATGACAAAACTGTCCACAATTCCTTGTTGATCAAACATTGAATAACAACAAGCATCTTTTTCGGGGTTAGCTTCATTCTTTAATATCTTTAAATTGTCCGATGGACATTTTATATTGGATAGGTTAACAGAGGGAGTGTTTAGAAAATTATACCATTATATTTATGTAATGTGATATAATAGATTTCATAAATAGCAACTACTACTACTACTACTACTACTACTACTACTACTACTACTACTGTTGTTGATGATGATGATGATGATGACGATGATGATGATAACATGCGACGCCAGCCATTAAGTGAATCAGCGTAGTATGTCCGGTTGCAATGACACAATTATACAAGAGACCCCCTTTCTTATTTTGTGCAAAAAATCATTTTCTGCAAAAATTAAAGAAAATACCATTTTTTTTAAAATTCAAAACATTTCTGCGACCCCAGATGATCTTTTAGTTGTATTTCAGAATAGAAAGGAATGATTCTTCGCAGCTTCAAATTTCAAAGAGATAATTTCGTCTAAACCAGATAATCAGGTGTAGTAAACAAAGACAGGAAAACGTGCCATTAAGTGAATGCAGCCATCCCAACAAATTACGAAATGAAATTGAGAAAGTCCAAGAACATAAATCAATGGAAACTTCACCTGAGAGCTTTGAATTTTGTCAAATATGATAGTAATGATCGTATCTATGAACAGTGAAGCGCCCAGACTATAGTGGTATTATTCATACGGGATATGAAAATGGTTATCGTATCCGTTATTATTGGAGTGCTTGGAATAGTCACGAATAAACTTGCAAAGGGATATGGAAGAATTGAAAGTATATGAAAGATGACAGCATGGCTAAATTAAGTAAGAATGTGAAGGTGGGTGGCTAAGAATGGAATCGAGAAAGCTTGTGTTCACTTCACACTAATGCCCTTGGGAAAAGTATGAATCTACTCCCTTGAGCTACGTGTAAATAGCAGGGTATTTATTACGTTATGATGATTACGATGATTGGATCGTCCAAGGGAATGGGGAGAGCATCGTTGCCTTGTGAGTTGCGCGACATGGGAGCAACTGATCTGGAATATTAAGGAGTCTTGCTACCACTTGATCTCCAGGAAGGGCCACCAGATACTACTAGAGTGAAATCTCAACGGATATAATAACAATTATATTATGATAATACTGATGATGATAATGATTAAAATGATAATGATAATAATGATTAGATCATTTTCATCATAATACCAATGATAATGATAATAATGATAATAATGATGGTAATAATGGTGAACTTCTTGCAACATCATATGTCATTATGTAATACTGACTTCTTCCTTTCTCATTCGAATGAGATAATAACATCCAGGAATGTCAGCATAAACTGTAGCATATTCCAAGGAGGCTCATTATCTCCCCTGATTTTCTATATCTCACTAATTCTTTCTTCTATTGAGCCACACGAAACTGGATATGGATACAAGTCGAGAGACAGAATAATCAGCCACCTTATCTGCATGGACAATCTTAAACCATATGGCAAGATGACAACGAAGAGGGCTCAAAACCATCTCCATAGAACTAGACATAGAAATAGCAACAAAAGGAGAGGTATCTGTCTTCAGGAATTAATGAAGGATGTTGAATCCGAAATGCCAGTATGGAGGAGAAAGTAAGGAAAGAGAGCTTCAAAAGACTGTGTGCAGAACTGAAGACTGAGTTGCATTCAAAAAGAAAAATAATAGAATAAACGCCATGAATACGCTAGCTATCCCTGTGGTAAAATATAGTTTTAATATGATTAACTGGAATCTGGATGAGATTAGAAAAATTGACATAAAAATAAGGAAACTACCAAAGTGCCACAGAATCCATTACCCTAAAGCTGACATTGATCGTCTCAATTTGCCAAGGTGTAACAATGGGGAGGGAATGATGCAACTAACCTAGAAAAGAGCAACAATATGATTGCACTAGTATTTCGAAATCACTCAGGACTGGATGTTGAAACTTGTCAAGAAACACGAAAGCACAAGAAGTTGCACTCGATAGTAAAAGAGAGTGTAAAGTTAACGAAAGAACAGAGGGGAGTATTTAGAGAATATAGATGCTAAAAATATGACGCAACTTGCAAAAGAGATGGCCCAATAACAGCTTGGAATAAAATGGGGACAAAGACTTTTGCAGGGACAATACGCCCTTCGAAGCAAAGACGCTGATGCAGACTCGAAAAAAAAAACCCCACCCATCTATGGTTCCGGGGAAGTGGATTGAAAGCAGGAATAGAGGGATTTATACTGGCCAAAGCTCGTACACTCGAAACTATCAAGTAAATATAAAAACGGTGCCGACCCAAAATACCGCTAGTGTGACCTCCATACTGAAAAAATAGACCACCTTGTGTCTGGCTGCTCTGTTTTAACACTTATAGAATACAAGTCTAGACATGACAGAGCGGGTCAATATCTAGATTGTAAAATCTGTTAGCATTACGGAATACCAATAGAAAATAACTGATATGAACACCAACCAGACCCAGTAACTGAAGGACAGAATGTCACGATACTATGGGACTTGGCAATAAATTCCGACAGAAAAGAACATGCCTGATAATTGACCTGAGTGTGTTTTCTGATAGAAATATAAAAGTAAAGGAACTTGTGGAACGAGGCAAGTACAAGGACTTCAAAATTGAGATACGCAAGATGTGACACGTGAAAACACAAACTGTCCCCGTTATTGTCGGAGCACTAGGGATGATCAAGAAAGGCACCGAAGAACATCTCGCCAGAATCCCTGGCGACCCTTCTCTCTGTGAAATCCAGAAGATAGTAATTACAGGCACTGTTCGTAAATTGAGAAGAGCACTATCATCTGTTGTACGCTAATGTAAAGTACAAGACACACACACACACACACACACATACACAGACACACACACATACAGATACACACACACACACACACACACATAGACACACACACATAAACGCACTCACACAAACAAAACTGCTACACACACAAAAACTGTAACACTCACCAAGAACTGCAACGCTCACAAAGACTATAACACATGCATAAAACTACAACATAAAAAAAAGACGACTCGGCAAAAGATTGTAAAGGACTGAGATAATAATAATAATAATAATAATAATAATAATAATAATAATGATAATAATAACGATATTAATAATAATAATAATAATGAAGAAGAAGAAGAAGAAGAAGAAGAAGAAGAAGAAGAAGAAGAAGAAGAAGAAGAAGAAGAAGAAGATCACCGAAAAGATAACACAAACTTTCGTTCATTGACTTTAAATACGTGGCATTTATCTAAAATCCTAATCAAATTAATAAAAACGTGATTGTTTCATTTGTCATTCTCCATGCCTTTCTACAGCGATTTTGTCTTTTTTTTGTAATCTTTTCAGAACCTATTCGTCACTTCCTTTTATTAATTCATTTCTATTCCTTTCTCATTTTCCTTACTGCTTCTTTTCTTGAATTATTCAATAGTTCATTTCTCTTCGCTTTATCGAGCTCTTTTTATAGATTCATTATTCTGTATTCTCTCGGTGTTTCCATTTATTTCCTCCCCTGTCAACACACTTTCCGTGTTTCTTCGACTTTTTTCACTTATTACCATCGTGCGTTATTCTGTTGTTCTTATAAAAAACAATATCAGCTGACATGCCAACTATTTTCCCGCCACTGAAAACTGCTTATTATTTCAACTTTATTAACGAGTGTAATTTATAAGCAGCGTTTTCAGTCTCCCCCTTACATGACACGACTCTCTTTTTTTATCTTTCAATTATTTTCGTATTTCCATATCTCACCTCCCTCTCCCAATTTGTGTCTTTCTTTCTTTCTCATTTTTTTATCCACCTAGCCTCTTATAACCTACAGAGGAAGCCGTTCATTATAATCACGGATAATGTTATCAAACAATTAGTGTCATCTAAATCATTAAGTCCAAAACACCTTATTCAAAATTAAAATTAAATGATATATTCAATTCATATTTTTTTACAATGTAATGTCGTTATTAACAATGAATTTATAACAATGAATCTAAGTTTATAACAATGAAATTGAATTTTTCCAATTTTTTATATCTTTTGCTCAATGTTATCATCCGTTATTGTTATCAAGAAGATTCTATACCAAATGGATCACTATTTCTTCATTAGGAAGGGATTTTCCTCTTCCACTCTGACAAATCCTCCTCCTCTCTTACCTTCTGTTACATGCTTTCTTTTTTTTCCTTTTTCTCTCGACTGAATTCTTTCCTTCTTCTCTTTCTTCGAAACTATCATGGACACCATTTTGCCTGTGCATTTATATCTATCTATCTATCTATCTATCTATCTATCTATCTATCTACAAATATATATATATATATATTCAAAATAATATACCGCATCTATAATTATTTATGTCGGATTACATATCCATTTCTTGGAAATAGAAGTAAAATATTCTCGTTGAGAAACAATAGAGCAGATATGGACAAGGAATGAACAAGATGAGAATGTGGGGATAAATCGGTATTATTCGGGCTTTCCCGCTGGGCTGTTTCACTCAATTGGTCAAAGTTTTGATTCCTGAAGCGGCCCCATCTGTGAAAATTGTTCATTCTGTTCACGCTGTCTAGGCCAAATGATACATCCATTAACAGGAGGTCATTTCAAATGAAGTTTCACAGTGATATAACACATTTATAATTATTCATATAGGAAATAATACATTCACATGTATATATATATATGTATATATATATATATATATATATATAAGCATATACATATTTGTGTGTGTGTTGAGCAATGGATACATGATTCGACTGAATGATCATTTCATTTCATATGAGTAGATTTGTTCCACGTATCAACCAAAACATTGATTCGACTTATATACGGGTATATACGGGTATATACGGGTATTGTGCCTTAACCTCAGTCTACGCCAGACTTCTTTTTTGAGTCATATTGTTGAGTCATATAAGAATGACAATCTATTTATTCAGTCGTCATTTATTATGACGGCGTCTCAATGGATACAGTCAGCATAATTGCACACTCTTGATCGATCAGTTTTCTCAATGAATATCCTACGAATTGTAGGCTTTCGCCAGAAGTTTGTTCAGTCAGATAAACATTTACCGTCAACGACAAGAAGAAAAACAATCTGGTTTTTTCGGTAGAAATTATTGTAATCTTAATTCATTAACTTCAATTTATTAATTTTAATCCTACGTTTAGGACAGGGAGGCTTCAGTGCCAGAAAACATTTTTCTTCTCTTTCGCTCCCTCCAAGCCTGTAACTCATTCTCTTTTTGCTGTACTTTCTCTCTTTTTCCTTCTTAATTCCGCTGATATTCCGTTCTCTCCCCTTTTCTTCTTTCTTTATTATCCTGCTATCATATTTCCGTTTTTTTCTTTCTTTCTTTCTTTCTTTCTTTCTTTCTTTCTTTCTTTCTTTCTTTCTTTCTTTCTTTCAATTAAAGAAAATAGGACTGCAGCAGGAATCTAACTTGCAACTGATAGTGTAGCTGCTTCAACGCAGCATTGCAGCAGCCCCTATTTCTGCAATTGTTAATTCTATTTACGTTGTCTAGGCCAAGTGATATATTAACTGTATAATGACAGGCGATCATCTCAAATTAAAGTTTCAGTTTAATATAACGCAATTCATGATCATTCAGTCGAATCATGTATCCATTGCTCAACACACACACAAATATTTATATGCTTGTGTGTGTGTATATATATATATATATATATATATATATATATATATATATATATATATATATATATATATATATATATATATATATATATATATAAATATATAATCTAGAAAGCTTTATTGGTTTAAACACTAAAAATTAAAAAACTTGATCGAAAGATTTTTTTGTCACTTCAGTCACCTATTTCCCAATATCAGTCAATGCAATTCATGTAATTTTCTTCTGTCTTTTCCCCTGTTTCACATATATCTTGTTAATATGATATCATGTATAAAATGTCTCTTGTTGGGATCATCAGTTGTTTACCATGTAACCATTTCGAGCATTTTAAAAACAAAACAGTTATATTAACTCGTATACATAGTGTTACCACCCGTTCTCGAGAAATGGAGAAGATTTTTCACATTGGAATTATTGAATGAGAATTTCTACCCTATATTCATACATTCATAACTTTTCTATTGCTCAACAAATGTCTTTGATAATTCTAAGACTCTTTTCAGAACGACACCATTGACGATATGCTGGATAAAAGGCACGAAATGTAATGAAATAAGAGAATAGTTCTTCAGCACCATGTAAAGTGCCATAGAAAGGCTGTGGAGATCAGGCTATTCGTGAATCTTTGAGTAAAATCTAGAGGACAGGATCTTTGCACATTTGTCATCAATGATCAGCCATGGTTGCATGTCATCGACTATGCATTTTGTGAAGATATCCGGTGACGAGACAGAGCGCACAGAGAAGTGAATTCATTTCTATTGTAAGGGATTTAATACAAAGTAAAGACAAGCAATCCCAGTTCACCGGTTCCGTATTCCATACTGTTACCCCCCTGCATCCACCTTCTCTCTTCGTATATATATATATATATATATATATATATATATATAAACATGGGTGAGTGTAGGAAGTTAATTCATTTCATTTTATTCTATTTCTAAAAACATTACCGTGCCAATTTCGATTGGATAGTCATTTTCAAAGGAAATGTGATTGAATGGGGGTTGGTGGTATTGACTTCAATTTAAAAATTTGTTCCCCTCGGTTTTCTTCAGTTGGCCTCTTGAGTTTCCATTGACATCTAATATACACTTACTAAGGAAGTATATTAAATGAAATGATATTTTTTCTTAGTAATTGTTAATTTTATTTCATGGTTGTATGTCATTGACTAGGTATTTTGTGTGAATAATAAATACATTTACCTTCATTTACACGGGTGACGTATGTTGATGTAAAACCAACAATTACTGATGAAAAAAATATTATTTCATTTAATATACTTCCTTAGTAAACGTAAATGTTTCCCTGACGTACAATGTAGGCTGAAATATAAATAAAAGTAATGGAGGAAAAAGTATACGGACACTATCGGAAATCCATAGAAATGTTATTCAAGAAGGAAGGGATATTAAGATCTTTCTGCACCAGCAAATAAAATTTTAGGATGTTCCATCCATACTTTACTATGGAATGATGCTATCGCAGTCATTATTCGCGTTGTCACCTTCTTGCAATGAGGCTGTCAAATGAGATCTCAACCGAACAGAAAAATGAAGTAAATAAGCAATATACTGAGAGTTTGGGCAACGGAACCATTGTAAAGATGTTAAATGTCCCTGTCAGTACCATTAGATCAATTATTCTGAAGTTGAAGAAATTTGACACCACGAGAAAACTTCATTGAATCGCCACACCACAGAATATTTCTTCACGGACAACTTGATAAATGCTAAGAAAAGTAAAAGCGAATCAAATGGTAACTTGAAAAGAGATCCAGGAACT
>OY735209.1:34594039-34629039 GCA_963457665.1 Thysanoteuthis rhombus | reverse complement strand
CTTTAGATAATTAGTTCTGGTACGCGTGCAGGCTATGGTGAATTACTTATGCAAGGTACGGTATTATACACGTATTTCTATATGAATGTGTACTGTTATATATATATATGTGTGTGTGTGTGCGTGTGTGTGCTCATGCTTTTTTTATCCTCCCAGCAACGTGACAGCTCCTATTGAATTACTAACTAGACATGCATACACACACACACACACATATATATATATATATATATATATATATATATATATATATATATATATATATATATATATATATATACATACATACATACATACATACATAAAATGGATTGATTATAAGGTTGTTTGTGTCGCTTAATAAACAACAGCATGTTGATCGTAAAACCTTATCTAGTAATAGAACTCTAAGCAGAGGATTGTACAATCCAGACTTGACACTTTGCAAGAGATATCCACGTATACGTTTTATTCACAGTACATTCGCTTCTATTGTTCTTTTTTAGAATCTCTTACTTAGTATAAGTTTCATTAACGATTGAAAATGTAATAAATAAACAAAACAAGGAAATATAAACAATGATAATAATGAATAGCAGTATTTCAAATCGTTGAAAAGCATTTGAAATCTGTAAAAATGCGGCAGACTTTTATATTAAGTAACAATCGAAAATAGTTCTTAAAACGCCTCCTTGGTCAAAGAATAGATACTTCCTTAGAATCTCTATAATTTTGTTGGTACGTATATGCTGAGAAAGATTTGACTGAATATTCCTCAGGGCCACTTTCTACTGAAAATTCAAAACCTAACTTTGAATGCTTTTGTAAGTATGAACAGATAATGTGGAGCGTTGAAATACGTGAAAACCCGCTAGAATGAACGTATGGTATGCATAGCGAAAAGAAGGCGGAAGGATTCTACAAGTTTTGTTTGGTAATTAAAAAAAAGGGGGAGGTAAGTCTGATAAATCTTTATTTTACATACATAGTACTAATGGCGAGAACAATTGAGCTTTGGGAAAATTTAAATCTGATTGGATAATTGTAGAATACGTTATTCAAATGTGATGGGCTGGTTATTCATAATTCATTGCTGATGAATGCGAGAGGAGCAAAATGTTGACATTCACTGAATGTCCTTGTAATTCTTATAAATATATGTATATATCGTCGATTCTATTATGATCTGTGTGATATAACGTTTTCATAAGAGAGCGATCACGGTCGAGAAAGCGTTTTATCGTAAGTGTTATTATGAACAAGGTTTTTGTAAATCACTTTTTTCTGAATTTGAGTATCTTAAATACGTCTAATGAATAAAGTATTTTATGTGCTGAAACAAACTGACCCCCATGGCACAGTAGACACAGTAGAAAGAAACCAGACACAAGATGGAGGGATGAGATTGAAAGGTTTGTCGTTAAGACATGGTCAAAGCAATGGTGGTTCTGCAGGGAAGAGATGGTCTTTATCTCACTGAGAACTTGTAATGGCTGATGATACACACACACACACACACACACACACACATATATATATATATATATATATATATATATATATATTGGTGTGTGTGTGGTGTAATACAACCCGATTATGTCAATTATGTTTGCATTAATTCCTAACCAATGTCGATAGCTTTGCTCGGATTGAATGCTGAAATTTTCTAGTATTAATCAAAAACTGTCAAATTTGGTGTTTAATCATCAATTTGTTTATATTTTCTTGCAATTAGTGAAGAAAATAGCTGAAACAAAGCAGAATAGTCGTGGGGTAGTGAGACCGTGGTAAAGTCTGTAAACAGCGACCAGGAATTCGGAAACGTTGTCTACATATATGGAACTCAAATGCAAATGACGATGAAACTCAATCGTTTTTATTGTTCCAATGTTTGCTGACGTCAATACTCTCTCTATCACAGAGTAGACAATCATCAAACCGAATACAACTGCAGACATATTTTTCTATTAGATTCTACTTGTGAATACTCGGTCTTTGAAAAACAGATAGTACACACACGCACACACACACACATATATATGTACGTATATATATATATATATATATATATATATATATATATATATATATATATATATATCGGCTGACTGCTCGAGAGAGGAGATTTCAAACTACTTTCATATCGCCTACCCATGATTAAAGCTCTTAACCCTCAGTCTGACACACATGCTTAACCAGTCAACATTTATCGCCGAGTCATTCCGTCATTGAAAAAAAAAATGTTGCCATCAAATTACTGATGGAATGTATCAAGGTCCTTGTAGCCACTTGGGGCGCCATTCTTATCTACAATGTCTACGATCACAATTAGCAGGGAGATGAATGAATAATTTCCGCTTCCGGTCACAATGGTTTATTTTTTTTCTGAGGAGAGCTTTTCAAAATCATTTCCTGTGTTTAGTCACTCAAGGTCATAACTTAGTCTGCTATCGTCATTTATTTATTCATTCATACAGGTAAAATAAAGTGTGGCGCGCGCGCGCGCGTGTGTGTGTGTGTGTGTTACGTGTTCAATAGCATAAATACATGTGAATATATTTATATGAAAACATAGAAATGCACGTTTATGCATATATGTGCACAAGTTCATACCCATGTATACACACGTACGCATATATATATATATATATATATATATATATATATATATATATATATATATATGAGGCATGTCCATAAAGAAACCAAATTTAAACAACGGGTCAACTTACCGCCCTCGTAACTAAAATGTTATGTAGCTGTACTTTTTTTTACAAAAAAAAATAATGTATCCACGTTGGTTAGAAAAAGAAAAGCGTTTGAACTTTTGACCTTTAATAGTGGGAAAACCCTTTCCACTGAAATTTGATCATTTCCGTCATCTTTCTGTTCTTGTGACAGATTGATAGTTTGCACAACAACAACAACAATAACAATGATGATAATAATAATAATAATAATAATAATAATAATAATAATGATAATAATAATAATAATAATAATAATAATAATAATAATAGTGAAGTTCTTTCTTTCTCAATGTTTCGTTTTGCATCCAATAGAGCTAAGTCCAAATCAAGGTCCCAGGGCACTAAAGGAAGGGTCATTTTATCGTCAGTATTTTGCAGAGTATGTGAACCATTCCAGGTACGGCAATCTGTTTGACTGCATAGATGTTGATTTTACTTGTGCTACGGTGAGAGAATTTTTCCTTTCCTTTCTCCACTTGTCCAAGATCTTCAATGATCGCTGGTCTTATTCCGATGTTCATACCCTACATCCTGATAATCTCTATCAACAGGTCTTTGTATTTGGACAGCTTATCCGTGACTTTCCAAATGTGTTCATCTCAGATGGAATTGCCATGTCGATGAGCATCCACCTATATTCTTTCTTGTCCTTGATAAAAATGTCAGGTTTGTTTGCTTTTATTTCCCTGTCAGCGTGAAAATTTCCAAGAGGATAGTGACATTTCCAGTGACGGTACCCAGTTTGGGTTCATGCCATAGTTCGAACGTTTTGATTTTTATTTCCTGCAGATCTTCAAATGCAGATATGCCGCTGCCTTGTGGTGCCAGTGGATAGACTCTGTTTTTGTCAATTCCGGACAGCCTGAGACGATGTGGTCGACAGCTTCCTCGTACTTTCCACAGATCCTGCATTGTTGATTTGTTCCTCTTTCATTATGAAATGGTGATAGAATCTGATTACGAGGCTTTGGTCTTGTGTAGCGATGATTTTGGCCCTCCGTCTCCACTTTCCGTCTGGTGCTCCTCAGCCACTGGCATGTTTCCTGTTGGTCCATGTCTGCCTCGATCAACCCTTTCTGGGTACTTCTCATGTGTCATCTTGTCCTTCAAAACTGTCATTTGTTGTTGTTGTTGTTGTTGTTGTTGTTATTAGCCATGTTGTTTTGTCTTCTGTTGCACTCGTTTGGCGTAGATGGTGATCGCCATTTTTTCTATTGGTTGGGTGTCGGGGACATTGGACTCTTTTTTCTTTTGAAAAGTGCAGCCTCTTTCTTTATTGAATGGATCCGGTGTTTTATTACTACTACTATCATCAATCATTTTTGAGACAGTTGCTTGATGGTTGTTGCTGAAGGCTGAGTGACAGTAAGTCTCCTCAAGTCTCTAGCCCTCTTGTCATATTGTCCTCACTTATCACAGCTGCGCAGTGGCGCTGTGGTTTGTACCCTCTCAACCGTGCCCTTTTCATCCTGGATTTTGGGCCATTGCTGACAACAAGGGGTCGTAGATCTCATATTCCTATTACTCTCCCCAGTATTCGTGCAGACCCCAATAGTGCTGTCATTTGCATAGTCCCTATACTTCCTCGTATTCAACTCTTCCAATCTCGTTTTCAGTTTCTTTGGTACAGTTGCACCTACTATTATCGATACAATTCTGATCCACACCGTCCTCTGTTCCCTTACCAGGTCCTGGTATTTTCCGAGATTTTAACTCTCTTTTATATTCAGTCTGTGATCTGCAGGCATAGCAGCATTTATCATTTAGCATGTTCTCTTTCTCTTGACAAGGGCTACCTGGTCTGGTCCGCTCGCTTGAATGGAGTGGTCAGTTTAGATGTCAAAATCTCTGAGTAATCCGTCACTTCGATTTTTCAGGATTGTCTGCATAGTCAAACACCAGTCGTTCGCATAGTTTCAAGGGTATCAATGTTGCTACCCTGGGCTACCGTTCTTGGTTGTTTTATGGTTATGTGGTTTGCAGTCTCGTCTTTTTCTTCACAATGGCGGCATTTGCAGTTTGTTTGGGTTCTGTTGATCTTTGCCTAGATATAGTTTGTCTTCATTCATTTGCTTTGTGCTATCATAATAAGCTATGTTGTTTGACTCTTCAAATTTTCTTGATCTCTCGTCTACGATTTTTTGTATCTGTTTCTTTAATTCCCTGTGTAGTTTTTTCTGTTCTCTTTTCTCTATCCTTGTTGTCTACGTCGCTCCTCTGTCGTTTGTTACTTTTGTTGTTGCCATGTATGATATCGTCACTGTTAGCTTGCACATAATTTTTCTTATTCTTTTTCTACTTTCCTTTGGACACAGTCTTCAATGCTTTGGCCTTTTGGACACTGACTTCTATGCAGTCTTCTATGTTACCTCCTTTCCTCTTTTACTTTCTATCTGTGCAATCTCTGAGGCGTAGAGCCTTGTACATCGTCATAAGCTTCCCCCTTCGCCGGTCCATTGATTGTAGCTGTCCATCCAAGAAATGGATCTGCGTATCCTACTACCAATACTAGCTATGTGTTCATTCCTTTCATCAGCTTTCTGCTATTAGCTTGATCTCTAATATTTATCTTCCTTTTATTTTCCCTTTCATTTTTCCTGTTTTTAACGTCACACTCGAGGTACTTACATCGGCATTGTTCCCAGTGCTCTGATTTCGTTGTTATCCGGTAAGTCGATTCCTTCTGTCGCTGTGAGCCCTTCTCTGTGCATTACCATTATTGCACATTTTTCTACTCTGAGCCCAATGGCATCGCTGTATTCTTTCATTTTGTCGGAAAGCATTTCGAGCTCTCCCATGTTATTTGAATATAGCTTTATGTCGTCCATGTCAATGCTTAAAGCCCATCGACTTAAAGCCAGAAGCGGATGAACAGGTGCAAGATGGATGAAAAGTAAGACGTCTAAAGGGGGGAAAAAGAAAAAAGAAATATATACTTAAATACTACATTTTTATGTATACATAATATACAAATGCACTGTAATATAGCTATGTGCATCCAAATTTCCGTACATTCGTCATTTGTGTCCATAACCATATATATATATATATATATATATATATATATATATGCATGAGTTTGTATCTGTGAATACGAGAAGTTGAGAGAGGGGGGAAGGAGAGATAGATATGAAGAAAGAAGAAAATGTGTATTTATGCGTGTGTACGGTCCTTGACAAATATAAGAGTGGGTGTGACATCTTTAACTATCACTGCCTGGGCGAGTAAATTAGTTATGGAAGATTGATTTGACCAAATTTTCTCGTACCCAATCACTTCTCGGTCACCAACGACGGCATGCCAGTGATAGCAATTTTTGTAAAGATGTCTGGCAATGGCAAAGAGTCAGAGTTTGAACTCGGTTTGCCATTTCTACTTTACGTCCCCTTAGATCATTCCATTTATCCTTCTCTCTGTCACTGTCACCCCGTCTCCAATTCTCTGTCTCTGTCAGTACCCCCCCTCTCTCTCTCTCTCTCTCTCTCTCTCTCTCTATATATATATATATATATATATATATATATGGGATGGTCACATACTCAGTACATGTAGTTCCCGAAACAACTAGGTCATTTACAAAGGCGATTTTCAGCGGATATATGTTACTAATCGAATACGTTTTTTCCTAACGCTTTAAAAATAAGGTTCGAATTTGCTTTGAAGTTAAAATAGAGATAAGATAAGACCGAAACAAACGCCCTTTTTACTCAGAATCATCAGATAAAATATAGCCATGACTGCAAAATATGGATATCAAACAATAAAGAGGTTGTCGGCAGGAGACACACGAGTGACCATGCGAGAAGAAAGTATTCAAAAAGTGCAAATGTTTTCAAGAAGGTCGGTTATGCCCTGAAGATATGTTTTTCACCAGGTTTCAATCAGTTTAGATTGCGCTACAGAACAGAAAAAAAAGATACTGCACAATCAACAGCTGGTTGAAAATGTTTCTGAGAATGTTTACTCATTTAAAACAAAAATTCAGGCTCACTCGCTGATATTAGATATTAATTAGGAGAAATAAGCCAATTGGTTCTCATTTGCTCAAGCTAAAATCGTTACTGTTGCAGGAAGAGATGAACGACTTGGAAAATATTCACTGAGAGCAGTCTTTTCTCCTCTTTTCCTTTCTTTTTCCTATAATGTGTTCTGCGTCATGTCTCAGAGAGTTGGCGACGGTGGTCTATGGCTTGGTGGGTCGTCGCCTCTGTGACGGACAGGCCATGGGACTTGAGTATTTCTGCCATGCTCTCCATCCAACGCATGTTGCCAGGATGCTAACTGTCAGAGATTGCAGACTCTGAACGTTGGCTGGTTGGTTGGTGGTCATTCTTGTCAGTTTCTCTGGGGCTAGATATATTAGTTCCAACAATTAATCGGATCAATTCGTTACCAATCTTGTATTATTTGCAGCTTGTCTGAGAACAGCTCGTCTCCCAGGTTGTGATTTTCACTAATTGGTTTGCTTGCGATGAACGATCATATTGATTTCCAATGGGACTTTAGGGTGTTTCATGTAAGAAGCAACTGGAAGCTTACGTTTTAGGCGTTTTGCACTCAAATCTCAGTCTCTCTGGTTAACTTGCCATTTTTCAGCAGGGACTTTCCCTAAGGATTTTGATTCCTTGGTCTATTTCAACAGGATGCCGCTGATGAAAATGTCCTTATATATATATATATATATATATATATATATATATATATATATATATATATATATATATACTGTTGAGCCGAAACATTATTTTCACCTGTATAATGAAATTCTTGTCCTCCTGATATGGACTCTACAAGAGCCGTCAAAGCTCGACTAGGATCTAGTGCCAAGAAGCTGACATCAGCTCCTTTAACTGCTGACAGTCACGTGATAGATGCTTGAGAGAGCAGTCATGTTCGTCCAACACATCCCCTAAGTGCTCAATGGCGTAGAGATTTAGGAAGTTTGGTGATCAGGTCAACAACGTTTCTCCGTGTTTTCTAAACCAATCCTGTACAACTAGTGCAGAGTGGCGGGGCGTATTACAGGAGTATGCCACTGCCATAATAGAAGACTGTTGTCATGAAGGGATGTAACTGTAAAGGATGTTAGATGATGCTGAGGTAGGTAGTACGCAACAAAGTACCTTCCACATGAATGATAAAACCCAGTGTTTCCTAGCAGACCGTCGCCCAAACAACTGCACTGCCTCCACGGGCTTATTGTTTCCCCATAATGCACTCCGGTGCGATTATTTCCGCTGGATAACGACGCTTTCGTTTCCTGATATCAATTTTATTAGGAAAAAAGGCAAGACACACTGGAATGAGCAGCTAAGTAGATTTTTTTTCGTTGTTGTGGACTGCGAGAGGTGGTTTTAATTCCATTAGAGAGAAAAGGAGTGACATAAAGAATAATAGTGAGATGTAAAGAATGGGGAAAGTGATGGACATGAAGAATATGGAATAGCGGGGGCGTGCAAATAAGGGGACATGAGCGAAGTTGTAACAACTATTAATAATTATGATAAACATCTGGAGGTGAAAATATAATGTTTCACAGACTTACAAGACATTAGTAACTGTAATTCTATAAAAGAAAATTGACGTACAGGGTAATAAAAAAAGTGTAACAATTTGTTTATTCTGTGAAAATAACCAATCATATACGTTGAAAATTTTATGAAAGGACATAATGTGGTATTTCAGAACATCAATTATAAAATAAACAACTCCATCCAATTGTATTAGATCAACATTTATATAGATTTCTTGTAATTCACATTCTCTATTATTCTGACACCAAAGTCGTGTTCAAACTTCCCAGGGGTCTAAAACGTGACTTGCTGGAAGTAGTTGGCCACATTCAGTTTGAGCAGTTTCTTTGTGCTTGGTTTGTTAGCGAACACAGATGCCATGGCGGCTTCTTACAACCGAAAGTCTAGTGGGTTCAGTTTAGAGCTGTGAGACATCTATTCTTGGGCGTTGCCGAGGGCAAAGAGGATGTTGTTGAATAGTTGATGCAGATAGGTAATTGTGTAATATGCAGTATATAGGTGGGGCCCTGTTCTGCATGAAATAAACCCGGAATAGCTGGCCTTGGGTGAGGGTTGTACTTGGATCATTGTGGAAGAGCTTGATCCCCTCGCAACACTGTTCAGCATTGATGATGATGGTTCAACCGCCTTCTTCAAACCAGTAGGGATCCAGTAACCCATGCTTGGCATTGTAGGCCACGAAAGCAGTGACTTTTGAGACTATATGGGTTGTTGATTGCACTAGGGATGTGGAAGTGTACCTCGTATGAGAACCAAATGTGTCCAATTCCTCCTGGGGTGTGTTCAAGCATTTAGTTGAGTCACGCACATGTGACACATCTTCTTTGCATGTCGTCAGCTGCTTGACAAACCTCACCATGATAATATTATTTATTGCCCGTGTACACACACACACACACACACACACACACACACACATATATATATATATATATTTGTCTGACATCTTGTGTTTGGGCTCAATTGATCTAAACAGGAATTTGAAATAATTCATGACCATACAATCGACTCGCGGAGAGTCAATTCAAAGATAGGTCCTTATCAGCAGCATTTCCATTCCTAAGATATCGGTAAAGCATACCCACTGTCAAAACAAATAAACAATAAAAGATTATTTGGATTTGCAGTAATATCAAGAATAAGTATATAACATGAGTTTTCTCATCTCTATACAAATATTTACTTCTTTTAGTGAAAAGACTCAATACTATTCTATGATTTTATGAATACGAATCTCGTCTCGGTTACATTTTAGCATTTCCTTCACAATACACAGTAAACACCGAAATCGGTATCCAACATTCTTTTTTCAGGGGGGGGGTAATTTGATTTCATGTTCAATCATAGTAAGATTTCGACTAAAGACAAAAAAACCGAGTCACGAAAACATTCGTCTCGTCAGTCTCGAATGAAAAAGTTGGAGAAGCCCGTCTTTAAAACTCTATTTCTAGTTTTTGGTTTCTATTTTGCTCAATCTTATTTTTAGTTGATTTTTAGCATATTATTTCTCTAAAAGCAAAAAACATATTGAAAATTTATTTTCCCAAGATATTTTTTTGTGCTTTGAGTCAATTACACCTCTATTAGATTTGGATAAGTGTCAGTTGCTGAGAAAAATAATTTTGATTCACGATGTTACTAACTAGAATGCTGAACAGGAAAGGTATTCTCAGTCTACCATACGACAGTCCAAAATCATTTGAAAATAACAGCAATTCTTCTGAATATAACTAAATGAACTAAGAATGAAAAGAATCCTAAAATAATTTATCCTACATCGGTAGTAACATAAATACTTTAAAGCCGTACTTTCGTACAACTGAGGTAAAGTATTGCAGCAATTTTAGTTAGTCTGGGGACTTCATTTTAGCAGTTGAAAAAGTTTCAATTTTTCATCGTTCCTTGCTAAATATTTCGTGCCCGTCTCCCAGCAAGAATTTACTACTAACAATAGACACAGCACTGACCTATCCAACACTAGATTCGTTTGTTTTTTTCTAAATCAGCACTATAGATAATATCAAAAGTTGAAAAACATGTTAATTTTTTCTTTCATGGATAATAACGATAAATTCGAACTTAATGAAAAAAAATATTACCAAACAAACCAATCCGTTCATTTTATTTTCCAGTTCGAATTTTTAAATCATTTTTTTAACGAGACGATTTAGCTGACTTTTCAAATGGACTTAACTTTCACACATGTAAAAATGATGCGTGGCCTTCGGACAAAAATTGACTAAATCACGACATGATTTCTGAAAAAAGTAGACCACGACATCTAACTAGGACAACGAATCTCCATGGAACTCTTGAAGAAGAAATCAAGCAAAGAATTACTCAAGGATGGTAAAAATTCCGTAAACCTCTGAAAACAAGAAAATCTTATCAGTCTTAAAAAGAAGGACTTTCAACCAATACATCCTCCCGATAGTCATCAATGGAGCTGAAACATGGAACCTAACCGACGGATCGGCCCTCAAACTGAGAGCCATGCAACGTTCACATAAGAGAATCATGCTCAACATCACATGCAGCGATTACAAAACAACACAGTAAAAACAGGATTCAAGAATAACATTGAATCCATTGGAAAACTCAAATGGCAATGGGCTGGTCATTTTGTAAGAATGTCAGACAAATTATGAACATCGTGACTCGCAACATGGATCCCTACAGATCACATGCGAAATTATGGCCAGCAAAATATAAGATGACATGACAAACTAGGCAAGTTCAGAAAGTATTGGTCCTGCAACACCCATGATACAGAGCTCTGGCGAATACTGGGGAAGGTGTATGTGCAACGACAGGCGCTAAAAGGCTGATGAAGACAATCACAAGGGAATAAATTTATTTTCGGTAATTTTGAATAGAAACATTCAAAATGAATTTTGTTCTTTTTTGAATAAGTACAGAAAAAGTATTCGAAATACAATGAGTCGTTGATTTTTAGTGATTTAAAAAAAATGTATGTTTTCGCGTGTGAAAACATTTTTCAAATGCTCCGGTCCTAAAGGGTTGAACAAATAATTTTTACCTGATATCTTTCACCAGTCTGTTTTCTTACTAATAACGCCAAGATTCAGATGATAGAATCAAGTTTTACATGATTTTGACGTTATTTTCGACAGAGAGTCGATTTTCGGTGGAAAAAAGTCTACAGAAATGCCAAGATACTATCTGTTTCACACCGTACGTGATCTTAAAGCAAATTCTGTTTATCTCTTTCGTTTTGTAGGTTCTTCTATTTTTAGTCTCAATTTGTCATTGCCACCTACGGTCCTTCCTGTGAAGTTTTGAATTCAACGATTCTTGAACGGTTTTTCAGACATGGAAATTTTTTTTTTTTTTTTTACATTAGTTTCGTGTCAATATTTTACTATTTTTAGCTTACTGATATCAAGAAACATTTACCAGGCGTATCATTTCCCCCCTGAACTCTTCTATACATCTCAGCTGATAATTCCCCAAATTGCCCAATTAATAGATTTTCTATCCAAGTTTATCTAAATTTATCCAAGGTATTCTTAAAATTATTTATACTTGTACAATTTTACATAAAATTGTAAACTATTCCAGTATTTCACAATTATTGGGAGAAAAAATCACTTTGTTTTGGGGACTCCGTTTTCGCAAACGGAATTATTAAAGATCAGAATTCCGTTGTAAAAAGTGTTGATATCTTTAAAGTTTTGATTGAGTCTCCCCCAGCTCTCATCTAAAAAAAAAAAGATGTCGTGCTCACGTCTAACACTTCCAATCTATCCTTATAACTTGAATTTCTTATGTCACGTATCATTCTGGTAACTTTTCACTGTACTGTCTCCAATTTCGAAATCTAATTGCAATTAGCATATCTAACATAATATTCCAAACGTAGTCGTACCATGGCTTCATAATTATGTAGTAAAAATGGATCTCTTGATTAAATATTGAATGCATTTCTTTGGTTTGTTTTATATGTTGTTATTGATTTTATCTCTTTTTTATCACTTTTATCTTGTTATTGATGCTTTTTTGGGGGTTTCAATATACATTTCGTTTGTGTTGTAACATACTTTTTGCTTTTAAATCAGAACTTTTGGGTGCTGTATCTTTGCCCCTATATTGTGTTGTTATTTTTCAATATATATTTTTCCTTCGTCTGTGCTTTTTGTTTGTTTCATTCTATAGTTCTATGTGTGGTATTGAGCTGTTTCTTTACTGTTGATTATTTTGTTATTGTTTTTCCCATTATTCGCGAGGCAAATCTCTTTTGGGTCAATTTATATAAATGCAGAGCAATATACTCAAACAAAGCAGATTTCAACTTCAAGAATAGGCTCAAGCCTTATTTCAGTCGGTAGTGCTGGATAATAGAACAATTTTTATCCAATATTCATATTTTTCGATCAGATGTGCAATTTGTACGTGGAGCCTCTAGCAATTTTTCGATGGTTCTTGCTTGCCCCGAAACAATCTAAACTTTTTTCTGGCACAGCAGACTTTTTGAATCGTATAACTATAATGTAATATTATAGTTTTTTTAATAACATTTTTGTGTGTTCTGCAATCGGTTATACTTTTTATTCCCTTCCAACCCTCTGTTTTTCTGGTCTGAGCGACGTAATTGAGTATGGGGGTCAAATATTAAAGATGTATATTTTTCAGTTAATTTTATTTGATGAAGAATTATAAATCATTTTTGCAAATTGTTATGATTCCTTTTCATCGTCATCTCAATCTTTTAGTCGTTTTTTTAAATTTTTTTAACCAGCCTGATTTGAATTTACGATAAGACTTCACTTTGTTGTTAAATGTTCTGGTAGGTTTAACGAAGTATCTGAAAAGATTGTTCTTTAATTTCATTTTGATTTCTATTTTGAATCTATCTCCTTGGATGTTTCAATAATTTCTTCCCTCTTTTTATCGTTTTTTGTCTGTTGTATTTTCTCAATAGTATAAGACCATCATCCCTGTATATAGCCATATCTTTTTTTTTATCGATGAATCTAGTCAAGATTGGTTGAATGTTTACGTCTAATAGTTCATACGTTTTCGGGCCGTCAAGACATAACATTGTTAGGTCGAAGGATTTGTTTCAGACTTCTTTCATCCAAGGGATTCCATTGTTGAAAAACACTGATAACTCCATATTTCTTTCTATCGATGATAAGGCTATATACGTATCTCGAGGTAACCTGGGGTCATTTATGTCCAATCTTCGGTTTTAAACATCAGAAACAAATAATTCTTATACCAGAACTTTCCCAACTAATTATGTTTATGAATGTAACAAATATTTCTCACGATATTTTCAAACAATAAGTTTACCGTATTTTTTCACTCACATATTGATGGAAAACGTCAAAAACAGTCGAATAAATCAGGTCATTTTCTTTTAAATGAGATTGAAAATACTTATTATCGGTCCTTCAATTTCGCTGGTTTCTATTTCACGGATTTGATCATCTGCAAAATTGTCATCGGGTTTTTTCCGATTCTACGGCTGTTACTATGTTACATTACTTTAAATGTACAGATAGATTTATTTGAAGCTTCTTAGTAAGCTGAAATAGAGTAAATCAAATGAACAATAACCATCAATTTTTATGGGAAAAAAACTTTGAGTCTTCCCAAGCCACCCATATCTTTTTTCATAAGATCTCCATTACGATCCAGGGTGCTGTATGAATACAGAAGAGTACCACATAAATTCTGAAAGTGTGCGTAGTTTAAAGGCGGTTTGCGGAATGTTTGAATGCCTATATGATAAAGCAATGCGAGAGACCAAGCTGTGAAGCATACTGTTGTATTCAAAGCCTTCTACATCAGCAACAGCAGACGACCCCCTATCTTCGACATCAGGGCAATCAGACATAGAAGAAAATGATTTTTGTGTCTGTGAAGGCCCAATCATTTCCCATCTAAATTAATGGTAATTGCCTCTTCGCTCGACGCCTTTTCAGATAACACTGGAACCTTAACTGAGTCTTTTGTGAAAATGAAGTGGCGTGAAGATAACTTTCGAAAAGAGGTGGACAACTATTCATTTCAGATTCCAAAAATCTCCTCTTTGGAATATAACTGCCAAAACGTGGGTACTGGTGAAATTCATCTAATTCATTGAAGGTCACGGATTCAACGAATGGTTTTGGAAAAGAGAGACCAAACAAGTCACAGGCATATAGAGAAATGCATCCCCATCAGATAAAGTTAGCTTTCCCAAAAGCGTGGCGAATACAGCGGTCGGAACGTTGAGAGAGAGAGAGAGAGAGAGAGAGAGAGAGAGAGAGAGAGAGAGAGAGAGAGAGAGAGAGAGAGCGGAGGGTGGGAGATAGTGCGTGTTTGCATCGTGACTGGAGTAACTGTCTAATCCCCAAAGGCATCAGTGATCGGTTTGTGGTATCAAGTAGAAACAAGGCTTTCAATGTTGATTTGTCAAAACAGACAGGCTCTCTCCATTAGTAAGACATTTTTCATCCTCTGTATAGCCCTGTGACGAACTAAGCTAAGCTCCGTGATTATCGGAGTTCCATCCGTCAGTGAGTAGAGTCATATTATTCTCACTCTAACACATGTAAACGCCCCTTTCCTATCTACTAAACTACCAGAAAAAAAAACCCAATATACACCAATTTCCTCAATTCATTCCTTCACTCAGACATGTAAGCAGCTACACATATGTTGCAACATTTTTCTGCCTCGCTTTTAATCAAGATGACGGAACCAGCGAAATGCATCTAGCCTGTCCTTGTGGCAATAAATAAAATTGAGATGTGACACTAGTTTTTCTCAAATCTTTCCACTTTCCACATTGTCAACTCTCCACCACGATTTTGTCGGGATACCTCTTTCTCTCTCTCTCTCTCTTTCTCTCTCTCTCTCTCACACACACACACACACACACACACACACACATATATATATATTTATTGGGCCAAGTTACTTTCTTCCGACTTTTGAAATGATTGGGACCCAAGATTTAAGTGGAATCTATTCGTTCAAAAAGTTCTTTATAATCATAAATTGAATATATAATTAAACGTGATAGTGATTTACACAAGATTCGAATTCGTTATGTTTCAGATAAATACACTCTATCAACAGTTCCAATCGGTAAAAACCCAATGGCTCGCGATCTTCATCTATTAAAACTGACGCCCCCTCACAACGGATAAAATTCTTTGAAGATTCAAGAAAACACTCGTGTTTCATTGTTCTAAATAAATAAATTGCTCCCTTGTTTCTTTCTTGTGTTGAAATTTAGAATGTTAATTATCGTTTGAATATTCCCAACCGGCATGTCCTATTTTTAAATGAATATAATTGAAAAGGACGCGTATATTGTTTAGTTTTAGGGCGTTGATCAAGAGTCAATGACCAACGTGAGCTTGAAAATGTAGCAAAATTATTAATGATAGCTATTTTCTGCATTCAACATTCGCTTGCTTCAATCATGACGTACTCCATTACTATCCGCAATACTTGTTTATTTTTCTTTACTTTTCCTTTATATTTTCCCTCTTCCTAACTAATCACCTGCTTTTCAAAGAGTTGGCGAAATTTTTGTCTGGAATTCTGAAATGGCTTTTCCATCAAGAACTTCCTTTGAACAAAAATCCATTTAATTCAAATTGAGCCTGCATGCCTGGGGTACATATCAGTAACAACTTTCCCATTTCCTACATTCAAATCTAGACAAAGGTCAGGTTTATAATGCCAAATCTTTTGGCAGACACCTAACCACCCAAGACGGTGGATGAAAACTGAACCTTATCAATTGAAAATCTTTTAAAGGGTTAACGATGAGAGTAACCCCAAGGAATATGTTTGTGAGTAATCAATATTCGATTTAAGATAAAAAAGTTTGTCTAATTTGTCCAACGCCTTAAATTTAGACTCAGAATATCATAGTCTGTGGAAGGGATAGGAATTATGCCCCCCCCCCCGCCAACGAGGACAAATTTGATTGAAGGTGAAGTTTGATTTTTATTATTGTTGATAGAGGCACAATTGACCATTCCTTCGTCTGTGCCGCACGTTTCTCCCCTTTTAAAGCAATGGGGACGTGCTGCCACCAAGTCGAAATCTCCAGGGACCAGGTACATCTGCTTCAATTTTGTGCCCTCTTTCGTCTGAAAACAAGGACAATGCTGATCCCAGAATCACTTTAAACTGCTATGCTGTTTTATCTTATTTTATTTATTTTTAACTAAATTACCCGTGCCGCCAGAAGTACATAAATATGCATTTCATTATATATATATATATATATATATATATATATATATATATATATATATATATATATATATATATATATTAATGCACTCTTTGGAGTACTTATGAAATCTGTGAGAGTGTGCATCTCACCTGATAAAAAAATGCCATAGACAACAAGTGAAATTATACATTTATGCCATAGATTCACCAACTTTAACCATTTGAAAAAAACATGGTTTCAGAATACAGTTGTTGGGACCGTTTTCATTCAAGATGGTACCTCATATTTCACTTCATGGAAGTTCAAGAAGACGAAGTAAGCACTCTCTTAACAGTTGCAATTCTCAATTAGTCTAAATTATTTCATGAACTTCCATCAACGATTCTAACATAAAATTTATTTTGTATTACTTATTTTGACTCAGGTCTGAAAATTGTCTAACATGTATGGGCTCTGCTGAGAGAGAATCCATCCATTTCACACAAACGAAAAATAGCTCAACTAGGGCAGTTGTGTCTTAGTCATCTTTAAAGTATTCCGCCATCCCGAGACCTCACTCTCCTATCCAACGTATTTTTCATTTTTCAAAAGATTCTGCCAAGTCCTGATTCGAAATTACCATCTGCTGCCTCGTCGAGTTCTCCTCAATTTCGTCCACATTCCATTATAGTCAGAAGTGGCAGGTAGCCAAATCTTGACTTTAGGGGCTGACAGACCTAGGTCATGCAATGTTTTGCCACAACGCCTGCCCGAGATGGGGAGAATGGCTTGCTTGGTCATTGTGAATACAACAGTCACACGGTACGCATGCTGACTCAAACAACACAGAAGTGTGTATCTTCGTACATCTTAAGTACGGTCCTATCTGGTTGGTTGCAGATTAGCATCAACCAAGATCGTGCAATCGGTTCTCGTGCTATATAAAATGGCTGAATTTTTTCCGAACAGACCTGATATTCTCGTCAATATTGACACTGGAAGGGGCACATATTTTCCTCGCACTTATCCTCGCTCAGATCTGTATGTTTCAGGTTCCTATCCTCGTGTCCTTCTAACTTTCCTTCCCGTCTTCGTTGGATTTTCCCCCTGTGTTTTACAAACTTTGTCCACTAGGTGAAACTATCTGTCACTTTTGGCTTTATTCAATAACAATAATCCTGAAAATCACCTTAAACAAAGTATGGGTGCCAACTAATTTGTGTGAACAACTTGTGGGGATTATGTCACCCTTTTAAAAATAATTATATCTCTTTCACTATCTATATATATCGTTATATATATATATATATATATATATATATATATATATATATATATATATGTGTGTGTGTGTGTGTGTGTGTGTGTGTGTGTGTGTGTGTACATATGTGTGTGTGTGCATATATATATATATATATATATATATATATATATATATATATATATATATATATATATACAAAAGTAGCGTTTAATAATTTCAAGTACAAAAAGCTAAAATGGCTATCGATATCATGAGATGTTTGTTTATATAGCCCAAATCAAGGGCGTATTTTTTAACAAGTCGAAATCATGATTTTTCTTACATTTACTGCATTCATTTTGATAAGGGCTCAATTTTGTACATAATATTCATATAATCTGAAAATATTACATTTTAAAGCTACATTCATCAAACATGGCTCTATGATTAAGTTGACATTTATTTTCATTTTTCGTAGATGAAGTTTTATAAATCCTTATTTTTAACTTTTAATAATACTTTTTACTTATATCTTAATTTTTAATTGCTTTTCATAGCCACTTTACTAAATATTTTTAAATTACTGATTTCTGTAAAACTTTATAGTATGATGGTCTTTTTTTAATTACCAACCGTTAGATTTCAATTTTCTACGGTCAATATTTCGTCATGGTCTTCCATCAATTCCTACCCTTTTCATTTCCTTCTTTGAAAAATGATATTTTCATGATCTTTGAGACCAGATTTTTCAGAGACATATTTTCCCAAAATAACTTCAAGTATCCCCAGTCACCATCAGTGGTAATTCTGATATTTTCTCAATATAAATCATACGATGTGGAGAATCGTTATTCAATTCTGAGGTTGCTGGTATTTTCATCTAGTTTTTGTTGATCGAATGTATATGGCATGCATTTTTTAAAAGGCTTTACCTTCATTCTTTATGTTATAAAGCAGTATTGCTGCTGTCTATAGTTTTGACCAGGGTCATTAATATTCAAAGAGTTTTTCAGACGACTGAACTTCACTGGTTGTTTCTGTCGTCAACACAACGGCGATCTTCTTATGTACTATCCAAACGTGATAGCGATAAAGAAAATTTCCCTTTAAGGGTAGCAACGCTTACAACGTTGAGTTGGGGTAATATCTTTTCCTTGCCTTGTTAGGTCTTGATTTCCATACTTTGTTTAGCCCGGATTATAGACTTGGAACGCTGTTGGAAATTGAGAGAAAAAAAATCCCAACGAGCAGCACATATCAACATGTCGACTGAATGACATGTATGTCAGACAAATGCGGAGTTCAACCCGATGTGGCTTCCGCTACTCAACAGGATAATTGATTATATGCCTTGTCGACCACAGTTTTAACCTAATTTAACAACGAATCAGACTAACAGACCCTATATTTTACGCCAAGGGAAATGCATTTCAGGAAACTTTCACTAAAAATCATTCTATGTCCGATAAACAGTTGATTGGTGAACCTGAAACGCTGGGTGCCAAGGGCAAAAACATAATTGCTTATTTTCTACTGCAGCTTTTTATGCTAAAACACAGCCTGTTTTAGACAAAAAAAACAAAACATGGTATACATGTTCTCCCTTCTTTCTGAAAATAAGGCGTTTCTAAAAAAAAAAAAAAAAAACTTTTGCTAGCCGGAATGGCGTAAAGCAAAGAGATAACTACCATTAATCTATATTGGATATATTTTTTAGCCCTCCTAGACTTCCCAAAATAGTGATGAAGGTACGTTATGCTGAGTCAGAGGTCAGGGTGATGGGATATGACTGCAGTATTATTTCATAATACGTGGATTTAAACCTAACAAACCTATTACTCATGTAAAAACTGACTCCTCTAATTTTCCGTCCGACAAATCAATCTTGAAAACCCGTCTTATATAAGAATGGGCATCTGTTGAGAGTGTGTGTGTAGTGTGTGTGTGTGTGGGGGGGGCTGCACTTGCCCCCTCCCCTGGATGAGACAGGCTTTACTAGAAGTTAGAACCTTAGAGAGGCCGGGGATAAGAGATCACTATGAACAAAGATGAGTTACAGCTTAGGCACTCGCTTGTCTTTTACCCCTCAACCGATACCCGTACATATATCTTTTTGTCCCTCTCTCGAATACATCATTTTTGCAGCCTTGCAGGGAAAGTGACATGAGACACCCGTGTGTATAAGATAAATCGAATGCGTTCGGAGAGTGGTTTTGGTGATAAGTCTGGCATGGGACGTATGAAAAAGGATTACAAGTGAAACAAAGCCACTCGGAGAGAAGCTTAAGAAAGCAATTTATAAAGAACAGAAAAGAATCGAGAAGGATACGAGACAAATTATTAGGAAAAACAAAACAATGGGGAAGCAGAGACCAAGGGAGAAAAAAAAAAGAAAGAAGATATGATTCAAAGCGAAATATAAACAGGGTGAGAGAACAGAAGATGGAGGAAAGAAAAACGAATGGAGGAAGTACAAAAGAGGAAGGAAAAAATGAATAAAGAAAGAAAAAGGAGTAAAAGAATAAAAGAAGAAGAATAGAGTAAAAAGGTTTTTAAAAAAAGAGAAAAGAGTAAAAAAGAGAAAAGAATAAAAGAGTAAAAGAGAGAAAGGAGTGAAAGATTTCAAAAGAGAAAGTAGTAAAAGGGTAAAAAAAGAGAAAAGAGTAAAACAATAAAGATAAGAAAGGAGTAAAAGAATAAACAAAAGAAAGGGGTAAAATAATTTCTTAAAAATGAAAGGGTAAAAGAATTTTTTTTTAAATGAAAGGAGTAAAAGTGTGTAAAAAGAGAAAGGCGTAAAGAATATAAAAAAGAATCTGGGGTGGAAAAGGTTTTTTAAAAAAGAGAAAGGGGTAAAGAATAAAAAAAGAACGAAGTAAAAAAAAAAGAGAAAAGAGTAAAAAAGAGAAAGGGGTGAAAGATTTAAAAAGAGAAAGTAGTAAAAGGGTAAAAAAAGAGAAAAGAGTAAAACAATAAAAATAAGAAAGGAGTAAAAGAATAAACAAAAGAAAGGGGTAAAAGAATTTTTTTTAAATGAAAGGAGTAAAAGAGTGTAAAAGTAGAAAGGCGTAAATAATATAAAAAAGAGTCTGGAGTGAAAAAAAAAGAGAAAGGGGTAAAGAATAAAAAGAGACTAAGGAGTAAAAGAATTAAAAAAGAGAAAGGAGTAAAATGGAAAAAAGAGAAAGGAGTAAAAGAATAATAAAGAGAGAGGGGTAAAGAACAAAAAACGAACAGATAGATGGTTAATGAAACAAAAAGAAGGAAATAAAGAAAGAAAAGAGCGGGTATCGCTCGAGATAATTTCCTTCGGGGGCTCAAATGTACTGTAAAGATTGCTCTTCAAGCGAAACTTACAAGTAAATCGCTCAACCAAGAGAAAGCCAAATCGCGGTCGACTGAGTTCGTTAATGAAGCGACATCTTTCGACAATAAGGAGAATTACTTGTCATATGATTAATCTTTCTTTCCATTGGTTTTTCCCTCTCAGAGTGAATATGTTTTAAGCGAATGACTGCGAATATTCCTGAAGTGACGTAAAGAAAATAAAACAGGGGAAAGACGGAAGGAAAGAACAAAATTAATAGAAATTTAACAGAGAGACAACGAAAGTTGAACAACCGCTCGGCATAAAATTATAACCATAAAATGCAAGTTACCATAATGTTATATGTATCGCAAAAGAGAAATAGAGTGAAAGAAAGGGATAAAAGATGGCAGGGAGTGGATAAGAGGAAAGATAGAGAGTTAGAGGCTCAAAATAAATAAATAAATTTTCGATAATGAGAAAGAAAGAAAGAAAGAGGAGGGAAAGGGTGACATACGGAAGAAAGAGATATTTCTAATAAAGGGAAAGGGAGAGAAAGGAAAGAAATGAGGTGATATAAAAAAGGAAAAGGTAAAGTGAGAAAAAGAAAGAAAGAAAAAAAGAAAGATTAAAAAGACTATTTACTAAAGAAAGAAAAATTCAATCGAGTGAAAAGGAGAACGGAAGAAAAAAAAGGAAGAATGAAAGGTTGACTTGGTGAAATAAGATAAGAAAGGAAAGACTTGCATAGAAAAGAACAGAGAATGACGTGAGGAAAGAAAAAAGATGAGATACGAAAGAAAGAATGAAAATTTCTCTAAAGTAAAAAGGATGAATAAAGGAAAAGAGAGAAAGGTTGTCTTGATAGAATAAAGAAAGGAAGGAGAAGAAAAATGAAGACTTATATAAAAGAGGGAAAAGAATGAGATGAAGAAAGAAATAAGAAAGAATCGAAGAAAAGGGAGAGTTGATGGAAGTAAAAGGGTCGGAGGAAATACAAACGAAGCTATAGACAAGAGAGTAAGAGGGGAAAGAAAGTGGAAAGAAGAAATGAAAAAAAGAGACAAACGATTGAAAAAGATGCTAAGATAGAAAAGAAAGAGATCGGGGAAAAAAGAAACGCTTGGTAAGAAAAAAAGAAAGATAATAAAGGATGAAAAAATTCTATGAGAAAGGAAGAGAGAAACAAACAAAGAGAGAAAGAATGGAGAAGCAAGGAAAAACAAGCGAAAAATAAGCTAACGAGAAAGGGAGAGTATGAAGAAGAACGGTAGTTGCTCTTTGATTGGTTTCTGCATTTTTCGCATTCCATTCATAATTCGGGTTTACACAAGGGAAGTGGATCAAACCATTTGTTGTTATCATCAGCCTCTGAGGTCATCCCTGCAAACAAGTCACTTGAAGGGATTCTCTCCATTTTCCTTATCATCATCGATTGCATTCCACCGCAGCCCCAGCCATTTCCGAATCATTTTAATTCTTTTTTTAGAATTCTAAGGGATCCCATTATTTATTCTTGCGTCTATCTCTCCTTTGTTTAGCGGAATGTTGTAATCCTTCATTCGTCGCTGTTTTGTTTTGCTTGTTGCATTCTTGTTGAGTCAAATGCAGAGCCTAGCATGATTTTCAATCAAATCACTGCTCGTGTAATCGAGGGCTCAGCTCAGTGTTTATAACATCGGGCTGGTGGTCTCGAGGGTTGATGTTTGACGTTGTACACTACTTAAAACCTGAACCAATCAAATTTTCTATTTGCGCGCGGAAATTCCTCGCCCGCTAGTTTTGTACTTGTAATATTTGTAACAGTCAATGTATTGATGGAAATATCGATGAATTTTTAATCGTTTCCAATTGTAACATATTCAGTAACGTAGCTTAGATAAACATGAAGAAAGGCATGTTTAGAAGAAACGTCAAAGACACACGTAATTGGATCATGGATTACAGCAATACACGTTAACTACTCACGTAACTTTAATACACGTCATGATCGTATAGAATTGACCATGGTGTACGTATATAAAGTGACTAGTAGTGGGCAGCATTCCTGCTCAGGTTCTTCTCTCCTAATTTTCCGTGTGTGGAAAGTGGCCAGACGGAATGTGATAAAGATTGCTTATTACTTGCTTGACTCAGACGACTGCAAAAGAAGTAACAACCATTAGTTCGACTGCTCATTCCTGTTGAAAATGCATCATAGTTCGAATGAAGCTAAACATAGCAACCTTGACCAAAGCCAATTAAGTTGTATTTTCAACGTCCTACCACTAGACTAGAAGATAATTGACCAAAGAAAGAAGATGAACACCGGCCTCTCCACGACCTTCGCGCTATACGGACCTGCAATCTCTTATACGTGATTTTGAGAATTGAAAAACAAACATATCTGCGTGGAAAAATTATTCGGTTTTCGGAGCTTCTTTACTCAAAAATCAAAAGTACTTGTATGTTTATTTCTAGTACTTGGAAATGAAAAGAATGCCAGTGATTTAATGGTCTATCTCTATCCCATTTACCACTGTGCCAATAAACTGTGACCTTATTTATAGTCTTAATTTACTCCACTATTTAAAAGGTTAACTGCAGAGAGAATGCCATTCCTTAACAATCGACTTGATTGTGTACCCTATGTATGGCAACTGTACCACAATCCTGAAATCCGAAAAAAATCGAATTCCTAGAAGTATCTAGTCTCAGGAGTTTTGGATAAGAGATTGTGTATTTGTATTACATAGGGTTGTTTTTAGATGAAGCATTTTCACAATTTATGATATTTTCACCAATTTACTTCCATTGAATTTCGTAGCTTTTCATCGCAACGTTAATTTTAGTCCATCGGTATTTCAGTTGTAAAATTAAAGCTAAGATTAAGGTGTCGTCCATGGGAGACAAACATCCGAAATATGGGATTTGGGTTTGACAGCAATTTCGATATTCAACGGTTTATTTGAAAGATTGAAATACTTCAAAGATTGATTGACAGATTTCACTTATTTGAAACAGGTTAAAATAAGATATTGTAGATGCAGTATGAATAACTGAACTATACACCACTCATTATTACCAACAGATGGTGTTCATTGAACAATCGATCAGGACGCCATTAAACTAAGGTGAAAAAAAGCAAAAAACAAACAAAAAAAGACCGTGGAATACAGATGTCATCCGCGCAATTCAGTGAGAATGAGTTCATACGTCAATAGGCTGTAATGGTAATGCTAATTTAATTGTTAATATCTATTAGTCTAAGTTTAGTATAATACAAAGCGTAGTTGGAGGAAATAAAAGTAAGAATGATTTTTACGCCAATCTTCCTGTCTGCTAAGAAAGTCAGCATTCAAAATACAGGCTTTTCTCTGAGTTTGAACACCGAACTTCGACACTTCTGGGAAATATGCAACTATTTTGATCATGAGGTAAGCCCACGATGGATTGATTATTGCTATTAATGTTTACCATTCTTGTTTACCATTCGTGTTAAGTGGCGTCAGCTTCTGTAGCATTGGTAGACCTAAAGTTTGGACTAAACATTTCGAAGTTGATTTACTCGTCAGGTTAACTAATATGCCGCAATTTACAAAAGCTTTCTTGAGCAATACTTGAAAAAAATCGCTGAGAGAAACGGCTTAATAACGCTTTTCATGATGTTATGCGAAAATCGTTCAACTTTCTTTTCCTGAATAAAAGCCCTTTCTTTCTTCCGATTTGCTCAGCACTTGTGAACATGTAAACAACAACTGAAAAATACCAACACGAATAACTGTTTCTTTTTTTAATGGAGGTATAAAAAGGCAGTGTTACGCCTTCAAGACGGTAGTATTCAGTGAAAAAACAAAAAAACAAAAAACAGCCGTCTTTGAATAAAAATACCAAGTTACACTCTGTGTCGCACAACATGCGAAGAAATGATTTTTTTCTTCATTTCTCGAACGATCTATGAGGACTTAATTATTGCTTGTAGCGATTGTGGGATTTTACGCGGCTGGGTTATTACCTGGACGCTCAAGATGGGTTGCCTGCATTTTGCCCATACTGGACAAAGAAGTGGACTCATGTCTTTCCCAAGAGCATAATTTCAACTGCTCAAGCCGGAGTTTGAACTCGGATCGCCTATTCTATTCTTCGTACCGTTAACCGTCGTTGAGGTGTTGATCTCCCCCACATACACATTCTTCTTCCTTTTTTTCTTTTTTTCTTCTTTTCATCTATTTCCTTCTTTTTGTCCACGCTATACAAATTTTTACGTTGTTTTAAACAAAAAGTAGTTTATGATAAAAAAAAAATGAATAATCAATATGGCTTCCTTAATAATTTTTAATGCAATTGCTGAGTGTGATTTTCGTTCTCACTTTAGTTGCCTAATGGGATTCCACTATCGTAGCTGCATCTTTTCCTCATAATATCTCCCATCATCCAACCCGCCACTTCTTTCTCGGTATTCTTCTCTGTCCTCTTCAATAGCGAGACTGCAATAACACTTTTGCATCGGAAACTATTTCCTATCTCTCTGAATGATAATCTAAGACAATAAATTCATCATATTTTCGAATTCGGCCGGCGAAATCATCAACTACCCACATTCATTTGGATGTAATGTAAAATGCATTAAACCACGGATGCACAGCGTTTATACTTGTGGGAATGATTTTATGGGATTTGCGTTTTATCAGAGTCTCCGCATGAAGATGTCTAATGTATAAAATCAACACGTCCATTCAGATGTAAAAGAAAACGCATTAAATCACTGATGCGAAACGTTTTTGGCTTGTGAGTCCAAATCGACCGACTGATTCAGAATTCTGATCACGAAATACATAAGATTTTTCAAACTAAAATTATTCATCATAGAAAATCGGACTGTTGGCACATATGTATCAATCCACTTTGTTTTTGGTTCGTCGGATGAAAATCTCCGACTAAATACTTTCAGATTCAGCTTTTTATCCCCAGATATCCTAACCAGGAATAATTCGCAACAATAGACCTGGTACGGTTAACCTGAGTTCCCTGTAGTAAAAGGGACGTGAGACCGGGTCTAATCGAGAGCTTTATTTGTTTACTGATAGCCAGAGTAAAATTGCTACATAAAGCAACTGCAAAAAGATGCAAGAAAATAAGTCAAAATTTAAAAAAAAAAATGAAAATAATGGTTGACAATGGTTCATCTAATAAGAGATAAATTAGGGTAATATTGATGCAACTAATACTACAAGGGTAAAAACAAGAACAAATATGATGCTGATAGAGACCCGGGAAGAATGAAGGGTAGGTTTGGAGGCAGGAGCAGTTGGTACGGGTAACAAGGCTTCCCCGATGAAAGTAGAGCGTGAGTTCGAGTTTCACTGAAAGCTTATCACCTATTTCCAATCTGCACAGTTCACCCTGTGTTAGACAGGCCTGAGTGACGTTGGGACAGAAAGTAACTAAAAAATATAGCTGAACGAAGACGCTTGTCATCATCATCACCAGTTATTTAACGTCCATCGTTGGGCATAGACCTTCCAAAGGATTCGCCAAACTTCCCCATCGTGGGCGTCGCGGAGCTAATACTTTCTGAATTTGTCTACTTCGTCTCTTCATGTAGTATTCTGCCGTCTTCGGTTGGGTATGTGATCTCTGGGGATACATGTTCTGAGTCATGATATCCATCAGTTGTCTGCCATTCTCTCAGCATGACCAGCCAATTGCCATTTAAATTTTCTAATGGAGTCTATGATGTCATGGACTACTGTTTTCTCCTGGAAATATTGTGTTGTCTTGTGATCTCTCCATGTAAAGTTGGGCATAATCCTTTCATGTGCACATTGCATGGTTTTCAGTTTGCAGGTCTGTCTCCTGGTGAGGTTCCATGTTTCAGCTCCATAAGTGACTATCGAGAGGATGCATTGGTTGCATACCTTTCTTTGGTTAAATAATTCACAAAAAATCATGAAAATATTGGTGCATAGAAGATCCAAGGACAATTGATTTTTTTAATGCACCTGTATCGGCAGTTTTAGGCATTTTCTTGGTCGAGTTTTAAAAGCGTAACACTCACGATTGATAGGCTGGTTGAAACCGGTGTATTAACTGATGAGATCATATAGCGGAAAATTCGATCTTATGTCTTGCCCAAGCGATTTATCACGAAAAGAGCTTCGTGACAAGAAAGAGGAACATGATTCTCTACCTATCATGTTGACAGTTCTATCCTTCAAATCTACCGTCTAGTATAACATCAAGAAACATGCAGTTTACGTAATCCTTAATATCACAGGTAGGATTTATTCAAGAAACTAGCTGTTTATGCATTCCATGATATCACAGGTAGGATCTATTCGAGAAACTTGCAGTTTATGTAAGCCGTGATATCACAGTTAGGATTCATGCGAGAGACAAGCAGTTTATGCAATCTGTGATATCATGGGTAGGATTTGCTTGCACAAATACGTCAAAAGATCACGGGAAGAATTCATTACACAAACCAGCATAGTATCCGGTGAAAAAAAAAATACGGGACTCATTTTTGTTCACGATTGCAGGTTGATTTGTATTTTAGAATATTTCCATTTTAAACATCGTTTCAAGTCAAATCAGTCTCACCCTCTCTTTAATCAGCTTTAAAGAGAGAAAGTGAGTAAAACGTGAATTGTCACCTTGACGTGAACTGACAAACAAACATACGAACAAACAACTTGGTGACTCTGTACAAATACGTGAAAATGTTCATTCACTCTGATTATTGCATAAACGAATCGGCATAGGGAATTCTAGCGGTTTGTTGGGTTAATCTCAGTCTTGGCATAAATACAAATACAGTATTTTATATTTGACTGAAAAACAAAAGAAATGGAGAAAAAAAATTCGTTCACATTGTCACAATCAACTGCAAGACCATTTGACGTAGAAGTACGAGACAGGAGGGCAGGTTGACAACTGTGCCCTCCCCTCAATTTCAACGAAACAGTAAAATATTCGGAAAATCGGTGTAATTCGGGCCAATCCGAGTGAAATTTAGGACAAATCAAGCCCCTTTAATCAAAGACTTTCCATACACTCTTGCCACTTGATGTAAAATCGGAAATACCCCGGAAAAGAAATATGGCCGCTGTGGTCACTTGTCATTTGCACTTCGTTACGGTTCATTACTGTTTTGGTTCAGCGATATAGAAATGGACATTGCTAGGGAAATTTTAATCTAGATTAGAACGTATTTATTTGATGAATTTGCCTAAATATCAATTATTATTATTATTATTATTATTATTATTATCATTATTATTATCATCATCATCATCATCATCTTCATCATTATTATTGTTATTTTTATTATTGAGAGAAGAATTAGTTTAAATTATGGTGGTGATGGGGCAAGTTGTTTTGAAAGGTTCTTATGCCTCTTTTATTTTCATGTCGTCAAAAGTCTGGTACCATTAACACTTACTCTTGTTCTATTTCTCTATCTATAGTTACATTGTCTCCAAAAGAGAAGGGAGCTTAGTGATATTGACTTATCAATGCGATTGAGGTTTTGTGAGACGCGGTAGTGGAAACGTGGGTCCTTAATTGGGATTCGCTGTGCTACAAAGCGAAGTGTATGCTTGGTGAATGGTGCGGAGTTAACGTCGTCGCTGTCAGCATCGTCAAATGTGTGAAACATGGTGATAAGATTGAGAGATAAGAAGTTTCCCGCCAATGAATCAAACCTTCTTGGTGCTGATTTCTTTACCATCAGGTTTTTATCTTTCTATCCTCCTTTTTCTTGTATTACAAAATGGTAGAGAATCAAGTATATTGTTTGAGCATGCGTATAGAACTTCATGAAAGAAAAAAACACACTCATTCACAACGCTCCAGGAATTTCCATCACATGCATGTACAGTCGAGAAAAAATGGTAGGGGAGAAAGGAAGAAAATTGTTTGTGTGGATGTGAGAGAGTGTGTCTATGCGTGTGAGAGAGTGAGGGGGAGAGAAAGAGAGAAGTGAAATACAGAAAATACTTAATATCTTTATAGAACCTTTCCTTTGATTAAATGAGAATTATCTGTGTAATAAAAAAAGAGTCGACCGTGAAGTGATGTGTATCTATGAGCCTTTTTGTTTGATTACATGCACACAGGCAAACGTAAGCGTGCTACTGAGTTTATGCTATTGCGAGAGACGGGTTTATTTATTTGTCATCAGGAGTTTGATCGCGTATAAATATTTGCTCGTGAATAAATATTCATCAAGCTTTGCTTAGTTCTGCACAAGTATAAACGGAGGGGTAACAAATCTATGTTGTGCCAATTTTCCAAGTAGATAGGCCAATCGAGAAAACCAGCTTATAAAATCGTTGCCTTTACCTGAACTTTACCAATGGTTTGTTTGCAAATAAAGATATTCATCACCTTACTACTCCCATGATTCCATAAGTATGCAAATGTATACTAATGGCCTAGATTTTTCTAAACAAGATCAAAGTCTCGATGCTTGTGTCTCATCTTTAATACGAACCAACCATGTTTAACGAGGAATCTTCCCCAGATCGGCTCCTACCACCGCTGGAAGTATTCATACGATGATATGTGCTCATATCTTCTGCAGATTTTAGAATAAGTTAGCAGGTACATATGGGATGATGATGATGATGATGATTATTATTATTATTATTATTATTATTATTATTATTATTATTATTATTTGGAATCTCACACCAGTTGCCTGGTGGTAACTGCTGGAGTTTGAGTGACAGCAAGTCTCCTCAAGTCTCCAGCCCTCCTCTCCTAGTACTCATAGGTCGCAGTAATTCTACGATTTACAGTTTCACACCGGTTGCCCAGTGGTTATCGCTGAAGGCTGAGTGATAATAAGTCTCCTCAGGTCCTCAGCTAACGTCTCCTCCCTCTTTCGCATATCATGACAGAGCTACTATTCATTGCAGTACTTATATCTCTAGCACCTTCCTCAGTATCCGTGCAGTTCCAAGTAGCGCTGTGGTCTGTACGGTCTCTATCCTCCCTCTAATCCCGATCTCCTCCAGTCTCTCCCTCAGCGTTTTGGGGACAGTTCCTAGTGCTCCCACTATGACCGGTACTACCCTGGTTTTCATGATTATTATTATTATTATTATTTGGAATCTCACACCAGTTGCCTGGTGGTAACCGCTAGAGTTTGAGTGACAGCAAGTCTCCTCAAGTCTCCAGCCCTCCTCTCCTAGAACTCATAGGTCCCAGTAATTCTGCGATTTACAGTTTCACACCGGTTGCCCAAGGTTATCGCTGAAGGCTGAGTGACTATAAGTCTCCTCAGGTCTTCAGCTAACGTCTCCTCTCTCTTTCGCATATCATGACAGAGCTACAATTCGTTGCAGTACTTATATCTCTAGCACCTTCCTCAGTATCCGTGCAGTTCCAAGTAGTGCTGTGGTCTGTACGGTCTCTATCCTTCCCCTAATCCCGATCTCCTCCAGTCTCTCCCTCAGCGTTTTGGGAACAGTTCCTAGTGCGCCCACTATGACCGGCACCACCCTGGTTTTCATGTTCCACATCTTCCTTAACTCTCTTGCTAGGTCCTAGTATTTTTCCCGTTTTTCACTTTCCCTCTTTTTTACTCTATGGTCTGCAGGTACAGCAACGTCTAGTATTTGGCAGGCCTTCCTTTTTTTGTCTACTATTACTAAGTCCGGTCTTCTTGCCTGGATGAGGTGGTTAGTTTGGATGTCAAAGTCCCACAGTAGTTTGTGGTTGTCATTCTCCAGTTTTCCACATGGTTGAATCCCATTTGTTTGCTTAGTTCCCAGTGTATCATCGTTGCTACTCTATTGTGTCTATGCTTATACTCCTTCTGGGCGAGTTGACTACATTCACTAGTTATGTGGTTTACTGTCTCATCTCTTTCACCACACATGCGGCATTTGCTGTTTGTCTGTGTTCTGTCGATTTTTGTTTTTATGTAGTTTGTCCTTATGCTTTGGTTTTAGGCTGCCATGATGAGCGATTCCGTTTCTATCTAAAGGTTTCCTTTTCGTAACCACGTCCATGATTTCTCGTCTGCTACATCTTGTATCTGTCTTTTAAACTCGCCATACAATTTTTTTTCTTCCCATCTTTATTTTCTTGTTTGCTGTGCTGTTCCATTGTTTTCTACTTTGTTGTTTGTTGCACTATCTCTTGCACTCTTTATGATTTCTTCACCATTAGTTTGCACATACCTTTCTAGGACTACTTTAGCTCTCTGGACACAGTCTTCTATGCTGATGAGCCCCCTGCCACCTTCTTTTCTCTTAACGTATAGTCTATCTGTATCATCTCCAAGGTGTAATGCTTTATGCATTGTCATAAGTTTCCTAGTTCGCCTATCCATTGATTGGAGTTCTTCCTTTGTCCATCCTAGGAATGGTCCTGTATATCTAACTACTGACACAGCCTGGGTGTTCATTCCTTTTATTAGATTTCTGCTGTTTAATTTGGTCTCTAATATTTTCCTTATCCTTCTAAGGTATTCTTTTCTTATTTTTTCCTTCATCTCCTCCCGTTTTATCGTGTCACATTCAAGGACGCCCAGGTATTTGTATCGGTCTTGTGCAGTCAATGCCCTAATCTTGCTGTTGTCCAGGAGTTCAATTCCTTCAGTCATTGTGAGCCTTCCTTTATTATTATTATTATTACTATTATTATTACTATTATTATTATTATTATTATTATCATTATTATTATTATTATCATTATTATTATTATTATTGTCATTATTATTATTATTATTATTTGCACACACCAAATCTCACACCAGTTGCCTGGTGGTCATCGCTGGAGACTGAGTGACAGCAAGTCTCATCAAGTCACCTGCCCTCCTCTTCACGCTCTCACAGTCCACAGCAATGCTATGGGTACTCATTGAGTTTAACATATGCAATATCTGATGGAGATGTCTACTGGCAAATCTTCGGGAAGGTCTATGTCCAACGACGGACACCAACAGGATGCTGCTGCTGCTGGTGATGGATATCCGACGGTTCTTGTAGGAGATCAATTGACAGCAAGCCTTCCCTCAAATAAGTGGAACTTGAGGACAGGCTTTGCCATGCAGCAAAATAGCAGACTATCTTCGTTGTCTAAAAAAGATGTCTTTTTTCCCAAGATGCATCATTCACACGATCTGTTTTGCGCAGTAACAATTTCTCCAGGTTCCATCAATGCATGATAAAGAATTGCCTTCGAATCTCTCCAAACACAGAGAAGAGAGGGAAAAGAGAGATTTCAATAGACAGATATGTATCTATAATAACTACAGCGAATGACTTGAGCGATAGGTTGAATTAATAACATTCTGAATCACAGTATGCGTTATGTGTATGCATGTGTGTGTGTGTGTGTGTGTGTGTGTGTGTGTGTGGCTGCTTGCACGTTGGAGAGAAAGTGGGAGAAAAGGAGATAGCGGAGCATGTGTAGGACAGAGACGGAGAGAGAGAGGGAGAGAGAGAGAGGGGGGGAGAGAGAGAGAGAGAGGAAATGGTGACATAAAGATTTGGACAAGGAGAGGAAAAGAGAGTATGCTTAAAAGATAGAAAGGTAGAGTAAAAATTAAAGAGAAAGGAAGAAAGAGCGATCGATAGGAAGGGAGAAGAATGTGCGTTGTAGCGATATACTTAAAGAGAAAGAAAGGAAGAATGAGAAAAATATTCCTCAGACCATAACGGGTATCGATCACAAGTAAACATAAGCTGCTTGATTTCACCAGAACTTTCGTCATTCACAGTTCTCCAAAGTGATGGATAACATTTAAACCAAAATTTATGCCAACAAAACAAAGACCTGAACAATCTAAAGAATGCAATTGCTGTGGGGATATTTTCCATTAGATTCTTGTTGATAACTTTTGTGCTTCAGATTCAACTTTCAAGTGACTTTTTTCAAAGAATTATCTAATCATCAAAACTTTTTCTTCCATTCAAGAAGCTTGGAAACGGTGATTAATCATCACACTCGGTCGATGTTCGAATCTAGATTGAGAATTGATTTTGAATATCTATTTTTGCACCAGGCACAAGTTTCCACTAATGTTTCTATCAAAAATTTGTGACTATTTGGTATTCATTTGCACTTGAGTGAATTAACTCTCCGTGTGCTAAATGCAAAATAACGAAGGAAAAAATATCAAGGTCCCAGAGACTGAGACAAAATCCCCTATTCTTTGAATTAGTAAGCGACAACTATGAACATAGAAACAAGAAACATTGATATATTTGGACAGAAAGAGTAAATAGAATATATATATATATATATATATATATATATATATATATATATATATATATATATATATACATATATATATATATATATATATATATATATGTGTGTGCGTGTGTGTGGGTGTGTGTGCATATATATATATATATTCATATATATACATACTTATATATATATATATATATATATATATATATATATATATATATATATATATATATATATACATTGTGAACAATAGAGAATGAGACAAATTTGGGAGTAAAAGAAAATGGAGACTTTATTAGTTGATTAATTAATTCACAAATTGATTAATTTTCAATGGTACATTTTAGTGGTTAAAAGGTTTGGTTTCCTTAGGAAACAAATTTAGCATCAGATGTTTTGCTCTGAGTGCAAAAATGGAAATCAGAATTGAAGATTCGTAAGAGGCCATAGTGGTGAGTCTGGACTGTATTTATGTCTGTGGATGAATCTGTGGCGGTTTTGGTTGGATATTTTGTTGGAAGTGGTAGCAGCTGTTATGGGTATTTCATCGGTTGTACTGGCCAAAAGAGGTGGACATGCTTAAGAATCGGTTGTCATGGATATTGAGGAGTCAAGTGATACTTCGGTGTTAAGATATTCGATTACTTAGTAAATTGGTGTAGAGTCCTGTATATGTTTATGTGCGAAATTGCCCATAGATGCATACATAACCTTGATGGATATCAGTGGTGGGGTAGAACTGTAAGTATATTACTACTATGTACGTGTGTCTGCTGGGGGTTCTGTAATAATGTATTTGGTATTGGCAATTATTTAGGAGTATTCCGGTGGTGAGTTATAAAGTCAAGACTATCTTTAGTAGTGATCAAGTTGGTGGGATATAGGGTAGACGTGGCCCTTGTTATGTATGATCGATTATTAGTTGGGTGATGCATGCTCAGTATCCTTAATGGTCATTGTAGTACAAGTAAAATGGACCATACATAGTTTTATTTTGGTGGGAGGTCTGGGTGACTATGTGTGACGTCCCCAATGTTTGATATGTAATCAAAAGAGAGTCAATTATGGAAGTAAGATAAGTTTGTAACATCAATTATATGTAGGTGGATTCCAGAATATATTGGTAGGGTTGTTGTGAGGAATAAGAGTACGTGCATATTAAAGGGCATTTGGGTGTATGTATATAGGCCTGGGTAGAAGTGTAGTATTAGGGTGCATGTATGAAGATAGTGAGTTGGTAAGTGTATAGTAATTGTGAGTAAAAGAATTTTAAGTTTGAGCCCGATTAAGGTTGTTGAGTTTAATTTTGAGTCAGTTAGGAGAGAGAGTTTAAAGTTTATTAATCAATGTATCTTCATGTAGTTCCAGGATTTTAGTTGTGTCAGGAGATATACTTTTTCTAGTTTTCCAATGATGGTGAACCTAGCGTCTGAGCCAAGTTCTAAGGAATTCACAACGATTTGAATCGGTTTATAGCGTTCATAAGAAAGGAAGGATAGAGAGAGCTGAAAGACCTTTTTATTTATCCAATTCATTATGAAAAAATAAGCAATGCATTTTCATAAAAATACTCTAGTTCGCTCAATCGATTTTTTTTACAAAAAAAATCCTTGTAATCCTGTAACGTAATGAAGGAACAAACGCTCCGGTCGTCTGTTTATTCAAGTTCCTGCGTTTTAAAATTCTACCTGCGAATCAACCTATCATAGCGTAACATACGGAGCTAGTGACAACCATATCAATAGTATTGATGATTCAGATGTTCCATGCAAACTAACAAAACCTTCGCATTTGGGGTGAA
>OY735209.1:34536539-34591539 GCA_963457665.1 Thysanoteuthis rhombus | reverse complement strand
ACAACAACAAACAAACATCCTGTTTCGCTGACGTTGGGAGAAAAACAAGTTCATCTTAATCTCTCATTACGCCGTACATTTTGTTCAATATCAAACACCTTTTAGCAATGACCTGAATTCTTCTCTCTTTCTCTCTCTCTCTTTTGATAAGAAAAAAGGCACTTGTAGAATTTAAAATCAAACAGGATAGCCCTTATCTATGACGAATATGGTGTGATTCATTTATCCAAGATAATTTATCTGGTTTACTTAATGCGGAACACTAAAAATGTACTCACCTATTTTTGGAAACCTTTTTGGTAACTATCACGCTACGATATGCACCTATATCTACATGTAATCTGTCTCATGATAAATCTGTTTAGATTTCTGAACTTTATACAGGTATCCCCCACTTTCACGAAAAAAAGGCGGAAAGCGAAAATAGCGCGCAGCATTTGTTTTGCAGCGATCCGTTATAAAGGCTGCGCACAACCTCTTCTTTGCCCTCCTCCACCCCAGCCAGTACCCTCAAACATCCTAACCCTAGCTCAGTATAACATCCCTTAATCACCATTTTGGTAATCTTAGAACGCTCAAAATTTTCCCCATGTAAATTAGTAGTAATTACTTCTCTGCTTTACGCCAAACAAACGGCTTATGAAAGGTCATTATAGAAAATTTATACGTTCGGATACCGGGGAAATCCTGAATGTGACTTAGGAAAACATATCAAAGTCCATCCGCTGTTTACTTGCAACCAAAGTAGAAAATGGAAATAAATATTTCTTGGGGAGAATACGTACAAATTTCTGCCGATTAATTGGAACATGTAAGTGGTTCATTTCAGTTTTCGTTGGCAAGCATTCATTTATCCTCACGATGATAACTATAATTCATTTTTTCGAAATTCATACAATAGGAGAAAGGACTGGTGCTACACTTGAAAAATGTCAAGAAATATCTGATATAAAATATGATAAAAACAGGCCGTACTAAGCAACACAGAACACCGGTATTGCAACTGTTATACTAACTGACTCACTTTTAAGAGAAAATATACAGACAATACAAGTTGTCTACACAGTAAGTCATATAACTTAGGTCAGTACTTGACGATAACGACAGCTGCGGTTGTTACTAGTGGCAGAAACGTTGAGTGACATCATTGAGAATTGAAGCTGTTTTCAATTTTAACTTTATTTTATTTCCTATCTCGTTATTCATGTACGATTTCATTTATTTATTTTATTGCTGTCTTTTATCGCTTCGGGTTCTCTTCCAACTTAGACTTTGAAATGGCCGCAGGTGGCACGTCGATCGAAATTGAAACTAACAACTAAACGAGTAAACAAATATTTCGCGGAAATATTTCGACTGATAATCGCGTGAATCGATCAGGAAAAGGTTCTCAGTGGAAATTTAATACAACACCATATTAATAAAAGAAAACAACACGGATATAGTGGTAGCTATCGTGATTTTGTTTTGTGTCTAACAACTCGTTGAAGGATATAGGCACTCGTTGTTGTTATTGGGTACAATTTAGCATTTTAGCATGGATTAAAATTCATTGGAAAAAAAACAATGTAAATAGTTCTTTTTAACAATTACCTTATTCCCACAAGTTTTTTCAGCTTTTAAAGATAATGGATTACCGATTAGTGCTGCAGAAAGATGAAAAACCTACTTGCATCTATCTATATATCTAGCTACCACACACTCTCTCTCTCTCTCTCACACACACACACATATATATATATATATATATATATATATATATATATATATATATATATATATATATATATATATATATATATGCATGTATCAAAAAGACCATAGTCTAATGCAAATTATTAGATGAATTTTGATCCGAAAATTTCATTATATACTAATATACTAAACTATATGACCTATGGAAAAAGCGCTGTATAATTATTTGCCGTGTAAATTTGTATTTTTTAATCAATATATATATATATATATATATATATATATATATATATATATATAAATACATAGATACATACATACATACATACATACATACATACATACATACATACATACATATATAGTTGTAATACAACGAAACAGCTGTCTGTAGATGTCACAACAATGATACATATATATATATATATATATATATATATATATATATATACATATATGTGTGTGTGTGCGTGTGTGCGTGAGTGTTTGACTATGTAAACAGAGAGAAAGAAAAAGATTATATATATAAAGCTTTATTTCGACAGTAACGCTTGCATTGATTCATGACCATGATGACTATCCAACCCGTGATATCACGGATTATGGCAACAGTTAGCAAATGGTCTATGTTATGGTTTGTGGATAAATTCTCCCATGTGTATAGGATCCTAAGACGGTCTCAATTTTGACTCAGTTTCCAATAAAGTTTAGGAGAAAAAAATGGGTCCTCGCACACAGGATGGATTTTTTCGCCACTTTTTTCCTCAAGTGTTTATTTCATAATTCTGCCTGATAACAGGCTGACTTAGTGTCCTATATGATTGATTTTTGCTATTTTTGTTCTGAAAAAGTTCGGGATGTGTTGAATCTCAATAATAACCGTAATACTGAATTCCTTAGATTTTCTAATTTTTCGGGATTAGGGCCAGGGTTCTCTAATAGTGCAATATAAGTTTTAAAAAATGAACTAAATAAAGCATCATTTCAAACTGTTCACTGGCCAATTTTTAAAAACTTCAAGAAATACGAAAAAAAAAAAATAGATGGTGAAAAAAAACCCTCTTTGCGAATGGACATATTTTCCTGTATTAGGTCAAAAATGAAGTCCATGAGTTATTATTTCAGCCGGTCATCTGGTCGTACCTTGAGATAGACACATCAAGAATTGTGAAAAAGAGGTGAAAAAATTATCGTATATACGTGGACCTACTTTCACTCCTAAACTGAAAGTTGTTTCCTAGCGCGAGTCAAAGTTGGGATTTTGAAAGCACAACTTACATATCCAGTTAGAACACCTGGTATAAGGTCCTATGATTTATTGAACAAACTAAGATAGATATATACACGCATAGATTGATGAATTCTATAGTTATGAAACTCTGCAGAGTGTCTCTAACGGATAAAGCTTATCTATGGAAGGCTAACAGCGATCAAAGATCTTTCAAATGTCTATGTCGAACTTCTGAGCCCAGACGAAGTATTCATCCTACATGGTTTAGCGGTAGAAAAAAAGTGAACCTTGGTATCACTGTAACTTTCTATCATAATTGACTTTAAAAAAACACTTGAATTAAAATTTAAGTTAAATTGAAGTGAAATAATGAGTGGTAAACACTTGCTTTTGGTAGTCGGTGCCTCAGGTTTAGTAAATGTCAGTTTAGTGAGCATCAGCTGAAATGTAGTAATATAGTCTTGGTGATTTTTCTTATCTGATGAAGCATTGTCAGCCATTATTGATTTCTTTCATCTTAATTGCAGTTATTTTTCATCGCAACAACTCAGACCATCATTGTACGGTCATTCGTATATAGCACGGATCGAAAATAAATTATTAGCTCTCACTGTGACCCGAATTCACACCCTTGTTGCAGTGCAAAGCTTTGTTATCCGTAGTAACCGCTCTGTCACTCGAACTACAGCTAGTGGAATAATATATCTGACCATACCATCTTACCCTTTATTACCCCCGATCGCTCGGTGCCATATTTGTTGTATTTTTGGTACACCAGTGCTATTAGTGGAATTGATATATCTTCGTGTATGTTTTGTGGCACTGAATATGGGCTAATTTGTTGGATTTAGCTGAAAAGTTGGGGTCAGCCTATACACGAGACATATCATAAATTGATGAGTTTTTGCATGAAATCAAAGGTCAATCTATGCAGGATCTCAACTTATTTACGAATACATACAGCACTTGGACTTTTATTTTTTAAACGAAGGAAGTAATTATACTCATAAAAACCTCTTGCTTTACGTCATCTCTGAAATTTATACAAATATAGAATTATTTTTATCTTCACTTCTAGGACTGTGATTCTCGAACCAAAGGCCTTAGGCTCCCAGGTAAGGGATTTCCAAAAAGGCGGGGATTTCAGCCAGTCGAGAAATTAGGGAGAAATTTCAGTTAGGGGAGAAACCTATCATGGAAAGTATAATGGTGAAAAAATAGTTGATGGTAATTCAAAATGGGCGAAGAATGAAATAATCCTGAGATCGCAAGGGGAGGCATGTGACAGAGGACACGGAAACCAACATTCTAGGGTCTTCGTAGATTGAACTGATTTTCAAAATTTCACTCTTATATAAAAAAACAAAACAAAAATAAAAACACATGCTTAGTTGTACATAATTTAATTGAGTCTTTTATCTTGTTCGAAAGGAGAGAGGGGCTATTGAGGAATTTATCTCAGATTAAATCATTTCGCAAGATTATTCAGAATGATGGATGGTATCAGAAAATAAACCCATTTAGTTTTAAAAGCACAGACTCTTTTTTTAAAATGTTTATCGCAGTTGCTGCCGTTTTCTGATAAAAATGACATTCAGTAACACTTGATCGCCCCTATAGATACAAATTATCAGAGTGAGTTTCTAGATTATAACTAAAAGGGTGATTTTCAACGTTTGTACCATTGAAATGCTTCTAAAATTCCTTGAATTCAGATCGGATAGATTTATAGGTATATCTGTTGCCTAATGATGAACAAAGCATTCGTTTTACTCATCAAATATCTACTTTTCAACAAGAACCCGCTTCTTTGTCAATTAACAAGAATTTCTAAATACTGTCAGTTCAAATAAAGTTTATCCATTAATTAAAAAAAGCGTATTCACAAGAAAACCAGTTTAATGTTCATTTCCTGTATGATACTGTTTTCCTTTGAACCATTGTTGAATTTCCGAATTGTTGATAATTTTCCTTGACAGTAAACGAAAATTCATTTTCGCTTCCTTTTCTTTCAATATTGGTCAAGCATTCTCTTTTAAAAGATTGTTTTCAAACTTTGGGCAAAATTCAGACATGAATTAGTAATCTATCGTAGAAAATGTTTCAAAATAATTTTTGTATCTATAAACTTCTTATCGAATCTCAATAGAAAGTGTACGGATTCGGAAGGTTCTATGGGGAATTTGTTACGTATCTGTGAACAAAAAGATTGAATCGACGCTGAGGGCGTTAGAAGATGAAACAGCACGAAGATGCTTCCTTACTTTCTTGCAAAAACGTGTGTGGCTGATCGTGTTGAAATTGCTTATTATAATTCCTTTCTGGATAAATGTACGCATCTAATAAAAAAAATATATTGAATTTTAAAGGTAGAATTTGTCTTCCACGTTGAACGAAAGACGTTCTTCCACTAATGCTGACTTTGTAAATCAGTATATGAAAAATGAGGACTATTCAATAAAGCATTACTCATTCTTTTTTCCGCTCAGAGCCCCATAATTCGCTTGCCGATACAAAAAATCTAAATATGAATAAATTTTTCTTTTGGTCACTTTGCAAATAAGAAGGTAAAAAAATAATCAGCTGTGGGCTTTTTCAATCTCAATCTTTGCATAGAATAGCAAATTAGCACGGTGCCCACTTTTGGAGAATAGTTAGCAAGCAAGCTAATCTCGAACACCATTGACCGAGTACCTAGTTCCTGCAATACTCAAACACGGAAACCCTGCGACAACCTAGAAAACTTACACTTCTTTTTCATGAGAAAACTTGCTACATGAAAATTTTTGAATTGTTTCAACTGACTCGTTTTTGATAAGTTTAAGTAAACGTAGATATTTCTTTCAAATATGGTTATTTTCGTGTTGTCTGTAAAGGCAAATATGATAAGTTTCCAGGGGAATTCACTGAGTCAATTTAGATGTGAATGCTACTGAATTGATCATAAGTATACGTAATATAAATTATAGGCATGATTTTTTTAAGGAAAACAATTATCTCCTCTTTGAAGAAATGTGAATAATTTTTATGTACGCCAAGGGTATTTCAAGGATCAAATTTAGACTGAATTAATACACTCATTGACTTTCGAGTATCATAAGTTTCAGAAAAAATTCATAAGACTCACCGCAGGAAATGGAAGAATATACGAAGTATATACTTTTGATGAGTTACGGGGTAAAGTCAAAAAGTATAGCAAGAAAATCATAGACAAAAAAATAAAATGTCAATATATGACGCTATTTTTTCAATCTAGGTCGAGAAACCGTGTTTTCATTTCTCTTAATCTTCCTTGAAGAATTCGGCGCTCTTCGATTTTAATCATGTCAAAACGACAATTTAACATTCTTGGCATCATCGAGTAACTTGAATTACATTCCTTTCAAATAGTTTTAGAGTTTTAGGAACAAAAAAACGCATGAAGTGGCAAGATCAGGTATGTAAAATGGATGGGGTAAAGTTAAGCTATATTCGTACTAGTTTGAGGCTGATATTACTAAACATCGAACGTGAAATCATTGACTCTAATTTATTAATTGAATATTGATTTGTTGCACGCACATTGTTTATCGTTTATAACAGATTAAAGAACTTAGGTCCTTGTTAAATGAGCTACAGTAACCAACACATCTGTGCAATCTAGTTTTCGCTACTTGGTCAACAGGTTAAAAAGGCGTACAAAATCTGACTCAAACATGGACTTTTTAACTGCATAAAATCTATCCACTTTTGACACCTCGGGAGTGTACAAGGTGCAATTGTTTCGTGTAGGATTAGATCAAATTGATTTTCATCTTGTGGCCTATGCTAGGTTTAGGGTCAACCGTTGGATGAAGTCCGGAGTCAATATCTCCCAAAGAAAAAATGACCGTGTTTCACTGACCATGTGTTATATTTTGCTTTTGTAGAATCTACTCTAATAATGAACAGTTTAATTTCTTTGGTTAATGGGTCATAACAGTGGATTCTTTCAATGGGTGTCTCTATTCCAAACTATGTACTCTTCTGGTAAATGAAATCAATATCTATTTTCTAAAAAGGAAAGCCAAGGCAAAAACATCTCAATCTAGATATGTCCAGTAATGTATCCCACACTTGTTAACAAGTATACCTCATGAAAAGAAATGGTTTAGGATACACGTCGTACAACAAACTGAATCTGCTGGTAGTTTGTTTGTTGGTTTGATCCTCATTGAATCTTCCACTATTGATCGTCTGCTACAAAACCTTTATGTTAATAAATAATTTGAGAAGAAATGGTTCAGGCTAAACGTTGTGAAGGCATGATCAGCAAGCTATTATTTACCTCCATGAGAACAGGGTGTGACGCAACGTTGATTCAAAGTAGGGAACCCCACACTCAAACGTGTTGGGCAGAAAACCACTTAGAAAATTCTCTTTAGATATCGCAACTATCTTGATGAAGACATGAAGAGCACTTGACTTGGTCACAGTGCGAACTCTGGTCCCTCTGATCCAGACCACGCAGAGCAATGTCAAAGGCATCTCATCTGCGTTCACCTTGTCAGAAATGATCTTCTACAATAGCTGATCAGCAGGCTCATATTTATCCAAACCCCAACGATCACATGATGTGATGTAAGTTCGTTTTGACGTGAGGAACTTCATGCACAAACGTGTGGGGTAGGAACTCCCTAAAAAATTCTCATTAATACTCGCAATGATCATCACAAGGACATAAGAGCGCAGGTCTTGAGGTCTGAGGATGAATTCCGATCCCCCAGCCCCGGATTTGACTATACAGAGTGGTATCACGCCTCATGTAGTGAACCCCCATTGGCTACGGCACCACATCACTGTCCTTGAGGTCTGAAGGGGTCTGAATTGACCTCCGAAATTTGGATGATCAGCAGGCTCCTATTTAACTCAACCCCACGACGAAAGGATGTGACAGAAAGTCGGTTTGATGTGAGGATACCACAAACACGAACGTGTGGGTAGGAAATCCTCAAAGATTCTTTTGGCTTCACAACTATTATCGCAAAGACATGAGCACTGGTCTTTAAGTCTCACGGCGAATCCTGATCTTCTTGGACTTGACTTCACAGCAGAACCCCTCTACATGGGGCAAACCCCCATTGGCTGCGATATCACATCTGCATCTGGTCTGAAATGATCTGAACTGATTTGGATGATCACCAAGCTAATTTTGCCGTCAGATATTAGTGGGCTCAATCTTCTTTGAATCTTCCCGCTATCGATGATCTGATACAAATTTCTATGTTAATAGATGATATGAAGACAAAATGGACCCAGATGCATGTCGTGTAGCAATGATCAGCAAGCTAATCTTGCTGGCTTCCGTTAGAGGGTTTAATCTTAATTGGATCTCCTTCGATAATTTCGCTGAAAAAGTAATCTCTACTCACTGTTTCTACCCGCCTACCAAAATTCTAGATATCCCCTTGATTTTTCTTCTACTTGAATCAACAAGTACATCACATGAAAAAAAAGGGCCTATGACACACGTCGTATAGCTATAAACAGCAAGTTAAACCAGCCAGCCATTAATTAGTGGGTTCAATCTTAATTGGACCTCTTACAAATGATGTTCTGATACAAAACATCTATGTTAATAAATGATATGGAAAAAGGGATCAGGATGCACGTCATGTTGCAATGATCGGCTGGCTAATCTTGCTGGACGTTGTTAGTGGGTTCGATCCTCATCGTATTTCTTATAAGAGATGGTCTGATACCAGATCATGCTCAGGCTGTTTTATACTCTATGACAGCCAAGTAAGAAGTATAGATCAGAAAAAAAGTAACCTCAAGAGATTCGGAAAATCCAAGGAAAATACTTTGATGACTGAATAATAATAATAGGAATTTATATGAATAAAGGATTCTGTCGGAAAAATTCTGATATTTTCTTTAATCGACTACACACACAACACTCACACACGCACACACACACACACACACACACACACACATACACACACACACTCATACATATATATAAAACAAATGGTGACCTCCCACAAAATTTTGATAGTTAATTATCATTATTCCGACTTTTGAATTAACTGACAACCTTGAAAAAAATTATATTACTTATGAAGCAACCCTATCTTATTTCCAAGTAGAATTAATACGAAAATAAATACGAATAAGTACATAGCTTTATCAACGAAACCTGAAATCTAGCCATACTATCATTGACGTCACTTCCTTTAGCTTTGGTCAATAAAAACTCAAACTTCTGTTAATAATTGCTCACTTCAGCCCAGTCTCTCTAGATCAGTCATCTTCCTAGCTCCTCAAACTGGCTGGCTTGGTTTCTATCCTTTGACCGTGACTATTATGTATCCTCTTTTGTCAACAATCTTCCTAGAAGTCAGAATCTGTAAAGGCTTTTTGGCGTCTTAACTCTGCTTGTCACTTACCTCCATTTGACTCTATTTTCTTGCTACTAACACTGAACCAATTGCTTTTTGAAAATCTAGCTTTGCCAACTACACCATTCATTATCAAAATTAGCATTCATCAGGCTCAATTGGGAGATAGCTCGAACTACATTAGACCCTGGTGTAGGAAAGAACTTCCTGAAAATTTTTTTCCAGTCCTCGCAACGATCGTTGCAAGGACGTATACTTCTCTTGTACATTGCATTCTCATGTATTGGAAACCTGATGACCCAATAGCTAATTTTCTCCTTAACTTATCCATTATCGATGATTAATTACTGATCAGGCCTATACTAAAATGATCGTTCTTTAATGTTTATACGATCTCTTTTTCAGCTGGATGTACGTACCGTTCTATAATGTAGATTCATTAAATGTTCGTTTCATTGTTCACCTAAAAAAAATCTGCGCCTGGATTAATTCATTGTTTCCTGAACCTCCTTTGAGTGATTCTCTCGTGTCCACTCATTCAAGATTACTGCACGTGCTTCTGACAAAGGCTACATGGGTACTGATGTGCTTACATCTTGAACTGTCAAGGCGGACTATCCACTTCCGTCTTCCTCCTGAACTACCCTTTTGTGATGTAAGAGGTTCAAAAGGTAATACGTTCTTGTCTAGACGTTTTCTATTACAGAGGAAGCTGTTTATCATGATCACGTAAAATGGTATCAGATGTTTTAGTTAACAAAATCAGGCGACCTTCATCTAAAATGAATTAACTCCAAATTAATTTCCGATAATTATTTACAAAGTTAGATTCTTTATAATAATGGATCTAGGAAGAAAGTATTGTATGTAAAACGGTGAATGTAAATTCATGACAATGAATGTTAATTATTCCAATTTGTATATCCTTAGGTTAATGTTGTTATCAGCAAGTTATTGTTATCAAAGGAAGTCTGTCACAAATTGATTACAATAAATGTCTTCTTCTGAATAATTCATCTTTTTGCTCTTTCATTATCCCCCCCTCTCTCTCTCTTTCAATCTCTCAATCTCTTTTTTCTCTTCCCCTCTCTGTTCCTAATACGTATAATGGCGTTGTGTTTTGCCGAACAAAGAAATATATATATATATATATATATATATATATATATATATATATATATATATATATATGCGCACACACATACATATGTGTATGCGTCTGTTGTATATTTGGAATGGAAAATTGGTAAGAGGAATGTATATACATACACAAACTCGAACACACTCAGATATTGGATGGGCTAAAATATTTGTTCGGCTCAATAAATGAAATTGGAAACAATTTTCTTATATTTTCCACATTTACTCTATTGAACAGAATACTTACCATTTTGTTCCACTATCTTCTGCTATCTTTCAAACTCCATCCACACAGAACTTCTTTTTTCTTACCTTTCTCGGAGAAGAACTGCCCTACGTGCCTTTTACAGTCTTTCAGATAATTGATTTTTTCCTTCAACGTAATCTGTAAAGATGGTAATCCAAAATTGTTATATCCGTTTAATACGGCGGATGAGTGAAAACTTTCCATCAAAGCTGTAACTATTTTTGTCTGGTTACCAAAGAAACGTACGGTCTAGCATTATCCGGGTGAATTTCCTCTTACCTTTCTCAAATAGTCCTGGGAACCTTTAGTCAATTTCCTACATTCATTTGGTCTAATGAGAGCAGTGCTTTCTCGAATAAATAGTTTGGTTCTACTGATGGAGTCTGTAGTGAAAAAAACAAAAAAAACAACCCTTTCTAATCCTACCATATACTCAACACCACCTTTGGATTTGCAGGCCCTTCGAATTTCTATCTTTTGCTTGTTAGCTTTTTGTAAAAAAAGGGGAGGAATTCTTTTATACAGTAAGTCACAGTTATTGGTTTATTATAGTCACAGATATTGGTTTCAAACGGTTATTGTTATCAAAATTAGGCAGCCTCAAACTCTTTATTGATATTGATTTGAAAAAACGGTCTCGTCCCACGTCGTTGTAAAGTATCCATTTTTTTTCTTATCGCCCATTACAATTTGCTTCAAAAAATGGAACTTACGTTCAAGTAGCGTATCACATACGAAAATGGCTTATTCTCGCTTGACTTACGTGGGACTCACGACCCAGCTGGCGTAAATGATTTCCAATTCTTGATGGGAATAGTGTGAATGCGTTGGCTATTTCCCAGGTCCTATAATATTGATTATGCTGAATTAATGTCTTGATTATTATTGCTATCAACTACAACTGGCCCACTCAACCGTGGAGCATCGTTCAGCAAAAATCTTTGGCGTGAAACTCCACTAACCACTTTTGACACGTTTGATCATTTATAGTACCTTGTCTATAATCTTCGTATTGCTTCTGAGTCACATTTCAACCTTCCTAACAATAAGAAAGAAACATGCGCTGAAAAAGTTGGAACCAATGAACAAAAATACGTTGATTTTGACAAATCTTTTTTTCCGCAGTGCACGCTAATATGACAACTGTAACAATACAATCAATAGCGATCTTTTCGAATGAAGTCAATTGAAAAGAAATCTAACGACGAACACTGCACGAACTTTTTAGTCAATCCAATACACACACACACACACACACATACATATATATATATATATATATATATATATATATATATATATATATATATAATCTGTGGGTGATGATTAGCAGGGCACTCGCTAGGGTACTTGCTTCAATCGATGCATATATCATAAATTTCAATTGATGTATAAATAGATAGAAAGATAGATAGATAGAGAGAGATATGAAAAGTTCACATGATTATATATATATATATATATATATATATATATATATATATTGATAGATAGATAGATATGTATATATATATGTAGGTATAGATGTAAATATATAGATTTACATTTGTTTTTATTTTCGGCAAACGCACTACTTTATTTGATTTTTATTTATTGGTGACATTTTATTTATTGGTGACATTTTGGCCTTGCTGGTCAACGTTTTTCACACTTAATTAGGAACGTTACAAAATGTCTTGTTGAGAATAGTTTTGTCAGTTTTGTGTCGAAATGGTTATGCGTGTGTGTGTGTCAATCATTTAGAGTATTTATTTATTCATCATCACTTACTCTAAGAATTCTCCCTGTTTCATCCGGTGGAATCTTCAGAATTGGCGGCTAGTTGAGCATCACTTCTCTTCTTAAAGTTGGGGTACTTCTAGTTTCGATTTGAGTTCAGTAATTAACGTTTGATTTGATGTTTTAAGCGATATTTCTTACATCGCTGGAAAGACGAAGGGAAAAAAGAACGAAAGGATGCGGTTTAGTTTCAGATTCAACAATTCTTATCTTTTCGTATCTACTGTTTCAAAATCTAAGCTCTCTTTCGCAAATCAGAATAAAAATTAATTGGTTTATTGTTTAGATGGATTTTAGTTGGGCTGCTGAAGTGGATCTTATCGTTTAGTCTTGCTATTGTTATTGTTATGTTCCAATTACTAGACTCGTGTTTTGTACTTAGTAGTTTTTGTATTGATATTAAGTGTGTCTTATCGTATATTTGTTAAATTTTTTCATTGTTAATGTTTTCAAAGTGGTTTGTATTTATATCTATTATTTAACTCCTTGTTATATATATATATATATATATATATATATATATATATATATGCAATGCTCTTCCATAGGAATAGAGCACTCTGGTGGATGAGGAATTTCTGCGTAAATAGATATATCACTTCAATTCAGCCTTACTGACCGCCCAGTTCCGTAGCCCAGAGGTATGATATTGGCCTACGGGCCCAAAGCGAATGTTTCAATCCTGCCTCACGGTACAGGATAGGTTAATGGAAAGTCTATAGCCACACTGAAGAGATGTAATACATTGAAACAGCTGTCTGTGGATGAAACAATATTATGTATATTTTTTTTGGTTTCAGGGTATATATTTTTTTAGGATAGATTTTACCTTTTTTATTTTTTCAGTAAGGGGTTGTTATGTTGGGTCTTACAGTTTTTTCTAATCGTCAACATTTTCGGTTGAATTAAGTTTCTATTCTAAATGATATTCATTTGCTCTGAGTAAAACATTAAACACTCTTGCGTAAATAAGTTTATATATAATGATTGTGTCATCCACGGACAGCTATTTCGTTGTATTACAACTCTTCAGTGTGACGATAGACTATTCAATATTTCATCAGGTACCGCGAAATAGGATCGAAACTTTTGCTCCAAGCGCAGAGACTGGCATTTCACCCCTACCCTACGCAGCAGTGGACGGTCAGTCGAATCGAATACTAGCGATATATTCACTTACGCACAATTCTCCATCCACCAAAGTGCTCCATTCCTGATTTGGAAGAGCATTAGTGATGGTGCGAAAGCATACCTTACAGAGTGATTTGCTAGCGTGAGTTCGATTCTCAATTAGTACGTAAGTGAGTGCCTCACAATCGCGAACTTACGCGATATTAATTTAACCTTTATATATCCTAAACAGTTTTAAAACATCTGAATTTAGAAAATACATTTTCATATATTCACTATTTGAGTAGCAAACACCAGAGAGATATAAGATTTAGTCAGTCAAGTAAATATTTTTAGATTTGTTTGTATCATTATTTAAGCAAAATCAAACCAGCCTATTCCATTTCATTCATCCAGTGAATTTCAGAGATAATTTATTATCTTATTCCACCAAGTTTACCACGGAGAAATGGTTTAGTAGTAATTTTGGTTTACGGCAAATAAACGGTAGATTTTAATTATTGCTCATCTTTAAAATGGAGGCAGTCTATAGTCGTTACATGTACTTGAAAAAAGTTGATTACATCTTCTTAAAAATGATGTAATTCAATTCTGAGGAAGTTCCTATGGAAAAAGCTTAAATAAAGTGCAGCATGAATTGAAACGAACACATAAACTATTTGTATACGAATCAATCAATGTCGTGTGAAGTGTAAAAACTAATGAATTGAGAAAGGCAGACGACAGGCGAAATCCACAGAAAGCGGAACGCGGGGCGAGTGGCAGGAGGAGGAGATGAAGCCAAGCAAGGAGGGCAGCAGCAAAAGCAAGCAAGATGGTTAATTAAAAAAAAGTGGATTTGGTTCCTTGCGGAGGGAAGAAATCTTACATGTACATCCAGATTAGAATGGGAATAACAGGAGTAACGGAAGGAAAGAAAACTCCAGAAAGGGTTGTAAAGATTAGAAGTTTGACAAAGAAGTAAAGAGGTTGAATGATTAGCGGAGGTGGGATTGGTCGGTAATTGTAGGTGAGAGACGCCGGAGACAGAGAACTGGTGTTTGGTTTATTTCTGACTGAACTCTTCGCTGTATGACGCCATGAATGACTCAGCGTAAAACTAGAAGCGCTTCTATCTTTTGTCGCTTTCTTGACGAGAAAAAGCAATGGAATAAGAAAGAATCAATGAATGAATAATTGAGTTAAAAAGAGAGAGAAAATCTATTAGAAAACAGAAGAAGACAGAAAAGTGTAAATGAAGAGAAGGACGAACAAATACATGCAAAAATTGGAAAGGTAAAGAAACGAAACAAGGTAATAAAAAAAAGATGAAAGAAAAACAAATGGACGGTTGTAGATCGAGGAATGAAGTATTTTTTCTTCACAAATAAAAAAAATGAAATTTACGTGTACCTTTTAGGGTCGATAAAGAGAACAAAGAAGAAAAGAAACTATCACAAGGCGAAAAAAAGGAAAGCACACACGTATATATCATAAGTTAGCAAGAGAAGAGAAAAAGAAAAAGGAAAAAAGAAAATGGGAAGAAGATAAGAGAGAAAGAGAATAAATGAAAAGAAAGAAGAAGTGAGAGAAATAACGGATACAAAATATGAAGAAAAAAAATGGAAAACACGGAAAAGTTGATAAAAACTTTTATGGAATAAATAATTGTTTTGTTTTTTCTAGATGAAGCATATCTCTTCCTTCTTGTTATAAATTTATCAGCTTCACTCCATCTTATTATGGTCGGTCTTCAGGCGAAGTATTTTCTCTCATATTATAATATATCAAAGTAGTTCTACCCCATTTTATAATTGTTGCTCTTAAGAGTATTTTCATTATTATCATAATATATCAGAGTAGTTCAACTTATTTTTGTTGCTCTTCAAAGTATTTTCACTATTCTCATAATATATCAGAGTAGTTACATTCTATTTTATTATTGCTGCTTTTTAGATTAAGCATTTAACCGTTTTTTTATCAAAAAAATTTTAAAATAGACGAATGAAGATTGGGGAATGAAGGTTTTTTCTTTACGAATGAAAATTTTAAAACTTGTTTGCATCATTATTTGAACAAGATTAATGCAGCCCATTTCATGAAGGAAAGAAAACTCCAGAAAGAGTCTTGTCAAGATCCACGTTTCAGTCCATCGGTGACAATCGGGGGGATGCATTGGTTGTATACCCTTCTTTCCAAGACTCATGAGATTTTCTTGTTGTTGAATGTTGAGCTGGCTTTACCGAATACTTGACAACATAGAGTGGTTCTTTGCTTGATTTCTTCCTCTTTCGAGGATATCATTGTCCTAGGCAGACATAATGGTCTGTAGCGTTATGATCTTTTAATTCTGATTAAACATTATCATTATTATCATTATTATTATTATTATTATCATTATTATCATTATTATTATTAGTAGTAGTAGTAGTAGTAGTAGCTGCTTCACTTCACCATATAAGTGTTGCTTTCTACCACAACAATCTAGGTTAACGAACGGCGCTAAATTAGAAATGAAGACGTACCTTGATAGAAGAATTATGATAAGAAGCGACGGTGATAAGATGGAGTAAAACTGATAATGATATAATTATAGATTTTTAAAATTGTTCATTGGAAACCCTGTGCTGTGGAATTTAAGAAGCCATCTTGCAGTAACCTGTGTTTGGTAGTGTAAAGAGATATGCTTGTAACAAGGCTTATCTCTCGTGGAAGAGAAGATAATCAGCTGAATAATTATGGTAAACAAGATATGGGATACTATTCTACAGACAAATTATTTTCTCTTGTAGCGAATTGAGTGAGTGAAAGAGACGTTCTTTTACATCGGTAACCGCAGAAAGATGCATGTTTAATCCGACGTCCAGGAACAAGAAATTTATCCAGCCGCAAGAACACAGAATACTATCAGCCATCTGGTCTGAATGTCTCAGATCTATTAAGAATTAGAGTGAGTAATCATTTTACCTACGCCTTAAAGCATTTGGAGTTTCCTCAATCTGAGAACACTGGCATCAGATAATGAATAGATGGATGATCTGCTCTTGTTTCTTAACCTTCAATACATAGGTATGTCTCTAAATGTCACAGGACTGATAGGATAGATAACATTATGACATCGCTGAATTAAATATCATTCATTCACAATTCTATCAGGGGGAAATGTCTCGACTTTCAATCAAGTCCAAATAACTTTATCTGAGACGGGGACTCTCAAGATGTTTCAATATTCCCGAAAAGACTTTTCGACCTCAACATAATACTGTAAAAACAACTATCTTAAGAAACACAGATTTCCTGCACCCATCAACTTAACAAGATCCCCCGTGAAGAGCCCCCCTGGCATGTAATATCAAATTGTGCGGATTCATACTGGTTTATTTGCAGTTAACTAGGAGTTTAAATCACTGTGGCACTTGGCGCCGATAATTTTGTTGCCTGAATTTTTGTCTTTTACTCTTTTGACCCCTGCATCAAAACTGTTGAGTTACAATCCCCAAAATGGTTCTCAGATTTATATGGAGAGATGGGGAGATAGTAATATAGAATGATAGAAATTAACCAATGGTGATAGATATATACATAGATAGATAGATAACGAATTTGCTAGATAATTTTATAATTAATATAATGATTTGCCAAGTCAATATACGAGTAAATATTGGTGCAATAATTAAAGTCTACGAGGAGATTGTGTATTTCTGCATTATTGCATTATAATAAATGAAACACTTGCTGTATTTTCACTTACCATGAAAAATAAAATTATCAGGCTGCCTCTTCATCATCTGATGATCAAGATATCTACAATGCCTAAAAAAAAAGCAGGAATAAACGGGGGCAGGATGAGAATTTGTATGTGAATGTGTCATGTTGAGGAGATTCTCACTCAAACATTTGTTGTGGGAATATGTCATATTGGACAGACTCTCGATCAAACATTTGTTATGGGAATATGTCATATTGGACAGATTCTCGATCAAACATTTGTCCCTTAGAAACTGAAAACGGATCGCTATAACGTTGTTCCTCGTTTGCTCATCAACAATCTATTGCCAGCATTCGATTTTTTAAACTGGAACTTTTATAGCTAAAAAGCGTCCTTGGTGCTTCATATATTGAAACATTCAATCCTAATTCAGTTTTGTTTCTCATGAGAAACTTATTGAGAAATAGCATTTTTTGTAACATTAATTCTAAATGGATTATTCTCTCGTTAGAAAGCACGATAGCTAATCTCTTTTAATTAGTTGCTGTAATCAAGATAATTCAAATAATAATTATATAACCTTTTTTTCGGGGAAAATATAGGTATATGCTTTTTAAGGAAGGGTGTGCGTACTTGTATAAGTTATAGCTTTCAGGTGAGATTCGAACGCGCTTACTCTTCTCCTTATTTGCACGACAGCAGCTCTTTAACTTGAGCTACGACACCCAACAGTTACCAGAGCTCAAATTGAACTATATAGCTTTATTTTTTCGTCCCTCCCCCAGCGCCTGGGTGTGTCATCTTTAATGTTTGTCTACGTACTATTGTAATATTAGGTGTAATATAATCTTGAATTTTATTATTAAATGAAGCATTGTCAATTGAATGAAATTAAGATAGAAGAAATATCCGTCAAAAATTAATTAGGATTGACAATGCTTCATCAAATGATAAAAATTGAGGAAACATAAGGTTCTGAATTCTTTTTGAAATCACGTCTCGTCTGCATCAAATACATTCGTTTATTTGACCATCTGATGTTAGATCAATTTGAGTAATGACAACTAAATTCCTTTCCCTAAAAATTTTTGGATTTGCAGGTTGTACTATGATTCTATTTTCGTTTAAATCTATGAAAAAAAATTGAGGTTAAAGATCTTTTTAATCGAGTTAGTGTTTATTGCTGGTAGGGATCTACTCGAGATTTGAGCTACATGATTATTTATTACTACTTATATCTATTTTATTACTTGAGTTCATCACATCAGCAGCAGCAGCCTTTTATCGTTCGTCGATGGACATGTGCCTTCCCCAGGATTGACCAGACCTCTCTATCAAGGACACTGTGGGGGCCAATACTTACTGAACACGTCTATTTCGTCATGCCATCTAATATTTTGCTGGCTTCGATTCCACATTTGATCTATGGGGATCCACGTTTTGAGTCGTGGTGTCCATCGACTGTGTGCAATTCTTGCAACATGAGCAGCCCATTGCCGTTAGAGCCCTCTAATGGATTCTGTAATATCTCTGACTCCTACTTTTTTCTCAAATATACTGCACTGTTTTGTGATCTATCCGTGTAATATTGAGCATGTTGAGTTACATCCCGACGAATATTTGATCTCGCGTAGATTTTTTTTAAGTTGAATTACTTGGACGTTGCATTCCACAAGAAATGTCTGTGATATGGCTCGCTCTATTGTTTACTCAGTAATTTCTGTATTAAGTGAAAAACAGATATCAGCTTTATGTCAACCATGTTGATAGACAAGACAATGTTAGTTTTTCATTGTTGTGTTTTTTATCAGGCCTTTTTTATTCTAAATGTGCTGGAGTTGATCTCGAGGTCTGGTAGAGGAAGCGAAAGCGATAAAAAAAAGAAAGGAAAGAAGGAAGATTTTCTATAAATGCAGCCAAAATATCGTTGTGATTCCTTTGACTTGATATCTATTAAGTTACGGAAAGCATAATCCATTAACCGAGAAAAGGGCGAAACCACTTCGAGAAAAAAATAGTGTATTTTGGGGATAAGGTGACAAACTTTACAGTTCCTAATTTTTCCTCCTTTTCTTTCGTCTGATTTCAAATCACTTCTTTCCGAATTTTCAGGAGAAAATGAAACAACAAAAAAAAGAATGTAAATCACAGAAAAGATTCTTACCTTTTAGTCGTAGGAAATATGGATTGATAGGTTCGTAGCCTAACACAGTTTTTAGCTAAATTTTGATCCGAAACTTTCACTATTTAATCTTTAACCTTTGTGATTCATATATACTAATTAAGGTGGTGAGAAAGAGATTATGTTGAAAAAATGAATATTTCTCGTGTAATATCAATGATTTTTTTATCGTTAAGCTACTGCCTTATTGATATACCTACGTACATCAGAGTATAAACAAACAACACTTATTTCATAATCGAATACTTACAATATATATTTAGATGATATTGGCATCTGATTCTGTCAATTTTGCTGTTCCTTTTTATTGATGTTCACTCAGCTTTATATGTATGTACATGGACGGTATTTATGTATACGTAATGTAAGTTCATAAGCCCTATGATATAAATTCATATTCGTTGATACGTGAGTACAAACCCACAGGTAGCCATGCATGTCAATATTTGCGTTCAAACACCTTTACATTTACTGCATTGATACTATGTAAATCATACAATCGGAAATTACCCGGCTATCTAACATTAGGACAATGGCGCTTTAGCCTTCTTCAAAATACTCCGCTACTTATTCCAGCGTCCCGGCCCCTTTCCAAAGACAGTAAGCAAGGTCTTCTTCTGGGATCACCATCGGCTACCTCGTTGCGTATTCTTGCATATCGTCGTCGATCTGAAATCTCTTTGAGGAAAAAATCGGAAGCCACAGCGAGCCAAATCAGGACTATTAGCGAGCTGACACACCTGGGTGATGTGATGCTCTGTTCCCCCCCCCTCCAAAACAAACAAACCCAAAAACCTGCTCGGTCATTGCGAAAGTCATACAGTACACGACTTCATTCAATGGCGTCTCACAGCCGACTGGATAAGCACACAGGGAAGTGTCTGTTCACACATGCGCAATAGGATCCCATTGATTGTTTGCCAAGTTACATTAGGCCGTTCAACCCGTTTTCGAGATATTAAAAATGGCTGGATACTTTCCGGACAGATCTTGTGTGCGTATTTATATGTACGTAATGTAAGTTTATGAGGCCTGTGATATAAATTCATATTCGTCGATAAGTATGTACAAACCCTCTGGTAGCCAGCCATGCATATCTATATGTGTGTTCGAACAAGTTTATATTCACTGCATTGATACATACCACTATATATCATACTGCAATTCTTTCGCCCACATCACACAAATACGATGCACACACAGACAATAATTTGCACACCAATCTGTGTGTGCATTTGATCACTTCGCTGCCAGTATACATAAAGTGCTTTTGGCAATTTATTTATATATTTTTTCATCTATTTATTTATATGTGCATTTTGAAAATTACACAATGATTCTATTCTCTTCCACCTCCCTCGAAACATCTTCCATTTCCCGGCAGTCCTCGCACTAGCTTGCAATAACAGCATCTTTTTATATTCCCCTACCCGTTTCTTCTATCACCCTTCTCTTCCTGCACCCCCTTTTAAACACCACCTTTATAAGCAGTCGACTAATCATTTTCTGTTCTACTTCCTAAAAAATAAAAAGAATACTTCCCCTGTATTTTCGTTTTTCTCGTCATCTTCTGGTTTCAGGCCTTTTCATGTCTTTTCTTTTTCGTCTCTCTCTTCTGTTCTTGCTATTTAAGACGGTGTTTCAAGTTTTTTTCGATATTTCCTTCTATTCAACCCGGAGACAAAATCAGGTTTTTGTACTGTTCTACCATAAACAGCGATAAAACGCAGGTTGAAGAGAAAGGTTCAGAACGAAAATATCCTTTTTAAGCCAACAGAGACTTCGATTTTTTTTGTTTATTCACTTTTTTTTTCAAATTCATTCTATATGAAATAAAATAAAACGAATCTTTTTTTTTTGTTGCTTTTTCCCCCCTACAAACTGTAAAGAGACTGCTGAGGTTTATCGGGTAGAGAAAAAACAGGACAAAGATATCGATGAAACGAAAGAGAGAACAAGTGAACTCGTGTAAAGGGACTGAGAGAGATAGAACGAGAAAGAGTGAGACTTGAAGAGAAGTAACAAAAACTGGATGGAGCAGTTGTGAAAACGAATACATGAACAAACAAAAAAACAAGGTGTTGGAGAAAAACGAGAGGACACAAAGAAATGAGTCGGGTGGGGTGATTGCTTGAGTGAAAGAAGATAAAAGATACGTAGCTTGAGAGAAAAAGGAGATAGAAGAAGAAAATAGAGTCAATAACAAAGAGAGATGGTTAGAGAAAAGGAGGAAAGAGAAAAAAAGAGGTAAGTTGTAATCAAGAATTACCCTATTTAATGTACGACCCACCCACTAAAGAGAAAAAAAAACTGAATTGCTCACGAAATAAACGTAGTCTTCGCTGCTAAGCCCCAAATTGATCAGAACTTGAGAAGTTTCAAACAACAATAAATAAGATGGAGTCTGTATGATATTCTCCCCTGAAATAAAGTGGGTCTTACATGCCATCAAATACATTATCCAAGATACCAAGATAGTATAATGATATACTATATATCATAGTAATTTTATAATATATTAATACTCATATATGTATTACAATTATACTAACTGAGAACCATACAACGCGCACATGAGAAAATCATGCTCAACCTCAAATGGAGAGAACATAAGGCAACACAGTATATCAGAGAAAAGACAGGAGTCTGGGACATCACAGGAACTGTTATAAAACTTAAATGACAGTGGGCTGGAAATGTTGCAAGAATGGCAAACGACCGCTGGACATCACAACTTACAACAGGGATCCCCAGAGATAAGTTGCGAGGCTGTGACCGACAGAAAGTATGATGGCGTAACGAGCTAGATAAATTCAAAAAATCCCGTCTCCGCAATGCCTATGATAGAAAGTTCTGGAGAAACTTGGTGAAAATTTATGTCCAACAACGGATAATAAAAGTCTGATGACGATGATACTAAGTGTCCGTGTACCCAAAATAATGGGAAGGATCTATAAAAATTATGCATTAAAACTTTCGTTCAGTCTAATGATTGCATCTATGAAGGTATGAATAAATTAATGAATGACTTGGCTTCACGAGTGAAGATTCTGCGAATGGTCTTTTCATACCAATAGGACCTTAGGCAGTGGAATAGCCCTCCAGTCTGCGCACTGAAGTTTTCGGTTGGTACTATTGGTGGAGAAAATAAGCAATAAAAAAGGTTGCAGTATTCACTGCATTTAAAAGCAGAGCTGGAAAAAATTGTCTACTACATCAGCCTACGACCAAGCAAACCTTCATGAAACCCTCAAAAGAAGAAGTCAAGCGAAAAATCACCCAAGCTTGGCAAGCTTTCGGTAGAGCAACCATCACCTTCAAGAACAAGAAAATCCCATTAGTCCTAAAAAAGAAGGGTATACAACCAATGCACCCAACCGATAGTCACCTATGGAGCTGAATCATGGAACCTAACCAAGAAACTGGCTCTCGCACCTAGAACCATGTAACATGCATACGGAAGAATCATGCTCAAGATCACATGGAGAGATCAAAAGACAGCTCAGTATATTAGAGACCAAATCAGTAGCCAGGGATATCATAGAATCCATTGGAAAACTCAGAAATGAGCAAGGCATTTTGCAAAACTGACAGACAACTGCTAGACATCACAACTCACAACATAAACCCAAAGATATCATATGTGAAAATGTGACCATCAAAATATAAGATGACGTGACAAACAAGGAAAGTTCAGAAAACTCTGGCTCTGCGATACCCATGATAGAGTGGTCGGGCGAATTTTAGCATGGACTTCAGTAAAATAAAAATCATGTGCAACAATCACATTGAGAATAAGGATATAACTGTCGAAATCGAAGATGCAAAACTGGGAAAAGTAGACCACTATATCTACCTAGGACAACAAATCTCTATGAGACCCACGAAAGAGGAAGAGATCAAGCGAAGTATCACCCTAGGATGGCAAGCCTTCGGCAGAGCAAGCTCAACCTTCAAAAGCAAGTCGATCCCAATAATCCTAAAAAGAAGAGTATACAACCAATGCATCTTCCCAATAGTCACTTATGGAGCTGAAACATGGAACCTAACCAAGAGACAGACTCGCAAACTGAGAAGCATGCAACGTGCACATGAGAGAATCATACTCAACCTCACATGGAGAGATCACAAGACAGCACAGTATGTAAGGAAGAAAACGGGGGTCAGAGACATCATAGAATCTATTAGAAAACTTGAATGGTAATGGGCAGGCCATGTTGCAAGAATGACAAACAACCGATGGACATCACGGCTTACAAGATGGAATCTCAGAGATCACATGTGAAACTGAGGCCGATGGAATACAAGACAAAATCAGAAAATACTGGCTCTGCGCCGCCCACGATCGAGAAGTGTGGCGAATCCTGGGGAAGGTCTATGTCCAATGATGATGATTTGTTCAACGACAGATGGTAAAAGTGCTGTGGCTGCTACTGTTGATGGAATGATGCGATTTCGGCAGTTTATCTATTTCCCCGTGTTTACCGTTACTTCATCATTCCATTGCATAACCTCAGTCATTGTCTGCCCTAACAAGTACACATTTCTGGTAACGAAGAGATTATTGGTCATCAAGAATTAAAAATGGCCTAACTAAACGAATAAGGCCATCATATGTCTAATCTAAATGATTTGCATATGACTTTACTATTATAAATAACAATTATTTTCTAATTTCCAGCAAAGGGATACATTAATAATTGCCAGTCTTTGATCATACGTCATTCGATATCACCAAGTATAGAAACTATTTATCAAAGAATTCAAATAATTTCATAAGATATCCTAGTAAACTCTTGATATTTGAGGAAAATGTTAATATTACAATGCTTTAAGAAAGTCAATATTAACTACCCACAAATATGCTTTCCGGAATTACTTTAATGCATAATATTCTAAAATTTTCTCAAATGCGAGAATTGAATAGTCATCGTTCAGCAATCGCTTACAGGTTCTTTAATGGACTATATTTGCGAATGCATAGATTTTTATGAATGATAATTAAGTGATCCAAGCAAGACAGACAAACCCAACAAGATTGACAATTTTCATTTTCTTTTCTCAATTTTTTCGAACGTGGAAATCACTTCCGAATTCATTTTTTTTTGTTTCCAAAACCCCATCGGCAACACCGGAATCTCAAATTCGAAAGATTAAGAAAAAGATTCAAGTTGGCAAAACTGAGGTCATAATCTGAAAAATAAACGATAAAAAAAAGCAATATCTAAATTGGCAACCCTGCTTTTAGGATTTTTGCTTTCAGCGTGATTGCGTGTAATCTGAGGAATAGTGTAATGCTAATAGTAGGGCCAGGGGAGCCCCAATTCACTCACTACTTTTTTTCTTGTCAAGGGGACATCGTTTGCTTGAATAATAGATAGGCAATCAACTGACATTGGACATGTTTATGTTACATAGTAAAGTGAACCCTCGTTGGTTCCATTATTGCCACGTCTTTAGTGGCAGCATGTCGTGTTGGGGATGATCAATTAAAAATTTGAAAAATGTAAATAGATAAGATACTTCTCTCAGTTTTTGTTGGATTGCAATCACTAAAAACTTCTAAAATCTGAAAAACAACGAGTTTGACCGCGACTGGGCACAAACTCGGGGACCGAATTAGCGAAAACTCATACTTTAAATTGAACCCCCTACCCCCCAAAAAACCTCTCAAGAAGAAGAAGAAGACGAAGGAGGAAGAGGAGGTGTTGGTGGTTGAGGGAGTCTTTGGTCCAGCCAGTTGTACATGGGTTCCAGGTGAGTTGGACGATGGAAGGGAATATTTGTTGGGTGTGATGCGCTTGGTTCAGGTGGGGTAGTTGTTAATGTGATTGCGTTGTCTTAGGGAGGGAGATGGTTTGAGTGATAGGAGTGGTTTTGTTGCAATTTCTTAGGTATCCTTTTGTGAGTTTATAATTGAGTTGAATGGTGTGACTTTGTATAGAGTGCATATACATGGGTATGAATGGGAATATAATTAAAACTCAAAGTGGAGTAAATTTCAAATCAGTTGATATTAATAACTTTAAATGAGATTGTTATATTATTAGTTGTATGTTGTTGTTTTTGTTGGCTTTGATTTCAGATTATGTAAGTCACATGAGCCTGGCAACCTTATGAGTATGATACCCCCGGACTTAGGTGACAGAGGAAAAAAGTACGTGGGGAGGGCTTTACTTATAACAGACAATACAACACTTCCCCAAACATGCCTCAACTCGTACATAAAGAGATATACGCTGGGTGTAGTATATGTAATAACTGACAATAATTTCCTAATAATGTGTGCAAGTGGAGGTAAGAGATATTTTTCTGTATTTCTGCCTTCCACATTTTCTGTCGGCCAGTTCACTAGTCCAAGGGCTCCAACAACAATAGATTTTATTTTGGTCCTGAGTTGCCACATTCTACTGATTTCTCTCCCAGGGTCTTTACATTTTGAGAGTTTCTCGAATTCCTTGACGGCATTGTTCTTATCCGCTGGGACAGTCACATCAACTAAGAGGCACGTTTTTTTTTTCTTTTAAAGTCTTCCCCAATGATATCTGGCCTATTCGTACTTCCTCCTCCTCCTCCTCCTCCTCCTATCCCTCCTCCTCATTCTTCTTCTTCTTCTTCTTCTTCTTCTTCTTCTTCTTCTTCTTCTTCTTCTTCTTCTTCTTCTTCTGTTCATGTATTTATTTATTTATCATGATATAATGCAATGTTCTGTAACTCAACAGATTAACATACTGAGCAATCTGTTCAAATCTTACGAACTTTTGGGGGGCAACCCTTTTATATCAGTAGCTTAATCATAAAAAGCGTGTATTTTACACCTTGAAAAGCCTAGTGAGACTGAAAACCAAATGGAGGGAAATATGAGAGTAAACAAATAGGCAGGCCCTCCCAGCTTGGAAGATTGGTGCAACACAATCTTCCAAACCTGCCTGCCTATCTATTTACTCTAATATTTACAAAGTTCAGCGTAGTAGGGCTCAAAACCGATTGGAGGGTAATGACATCTGGAAGATGATTTTGTGCCAATCTTACGCGTGATAAGACATTGCTTTGAAAATCATTATTTGAATCCTGAGTTCTACCTGACAACTGAACACAGACCGCTAATTCTAATGGGAAGCAGGTCAACTATATCTCTCCCTCAACCACTTGGTTGAACGAACGTTCATATGCACTCACACGCTCAGTCAGTAATTTATTAGATCAGAAAAATAAGTCATGAAGACTGAGCAATAATATTTTTTTTCAAATCCATTTTTTCGCGATGTTCGTTTTCATTTTGAGAGCCCAAAATATAAAAGATTATATTTTAACAATCTCTCTTTTCTTTTTTTCTTAATTTTTTTTTCTTCTTCTTCTTCTTCTTCTATCGTCAAACTAATAAGGTCAATTTGCGTGTCTTAGGTTCCACAGTATCATGTTAGTTTATATTGAATATCAAACAGGGGTCGTACAATAAGCAAGTCTAATAAAGCATTATCACTGTTTAATGACTTCGATCGTCACTGGGTGTCCAACACTCTCCAGACTAAGCTAAATTCGTAAACACCCATAACGACATTAAAACCAAAATCTAATGCTATTAGAATCACTGACGCATTATTAAGGTGGATAACTAACGATCAAGGCACTTTTTCCATTCCAAGAAATTCTCGTTCTATCAACGCTTTTCCTCAATCCACCTCTTTTTTTTTTTGTAAACTCCGTCTTTATTCTTTATTTTATCCCCACTCCCTGGTTTTATCTAGTTCATCTATCTTTCTTCGTTTGGATTACACCCCTTTCACTTTCTTTCTCTTTCTATCCGACTTCTTCATTTCTCTTCTTTTTCTTTTCGTTTATTTACTCTCCCTGTTTCATAATGTGTTCCCAACCGAAGAATATTTCGCCAGACTAAACATATTTTCAGTCATTTTTTTTTTAAATATCTAAAAAAAAAAAAATTATTTCGTTGTAATTTTTTCTCAATCTAAGACATCCTTCTGTATTTTTCATCAGCCTGTTTTTGTATTCATGTGTGTCTATCAGAAAGGCTGGGTAAATGATTTGCTTCTTCAAATGATTTTCCTTTTTCTTTTTTCTTGTTTTATCTGATTGAAAAAAAAACTCCCGCTTTTCGTTTTTGACTCATAGCACAGTTTTATGGCATAATTAAAAACGCAACATTAACGTCATAATCATACTTCTCCCTTTTCACCGTTTTTGTTTAAAAAAATAGTTTGCTCTTTTTTTTATTTAGAAAAAAAGCTCTTGGCTTGATTACAGCATATAAAAACACAGATCGGACGTACATTTATTTTCGGTTTGTTTCTTAAAAGCATACGGAAATATCCGAAGAGCTGCGAGGAAGGAAATGCCATTGAAAGAAAGAAATGAGAGAGTGGAAGTTAATAAAGAGAACGAGTTAATAAAAAAAGCGAGTAAGCCATGATGCAATCGAGTTTTGGATGTTTTTTTCCTGTTTAAAGCAACAAATACACATCTGCTTGTTTTCATCTTGACAGCTTTTTAAAAAGAGGAAAGAAAAGAAATTGGTGAGGTAATTCACACACAAAAAGAAGTTGTGCAATATTTTCCTCACCTCAAGTATTGCTTTATACGAGATCTCTTTCAATTGTATCCAGCGATTTAACATTAACGAAAAAAAAAAAAGCCTTACGGGGGCAATGGAGCCTTATAGTCTAGCGGCACAAAGGTTCTGTTGGAATTTTGAGAGCTAGAAATTTTGTTTTTGTAGACACTTTCTTCTAAATAGTGAATAGAAAAAAAGTTGGTCACATGGTCTGAGTTGAGGTCATTTCTCAGAAATGTCCACCGTCTTGAATGTTCATGGAAATTCTCTCGCGCCTTTCAACCATACAATATCTCCAAAATAAATCGATGAATTTCAATGAAATTTTGTGTGAGGTTGGCCAATGGGAAATGGGAGAACTAGTTGAATTTTGGAGTGGCTCCAGAAATATTTATTTGGTTGATAGATATTATCTGTTCTTTGCCATACCGTTATGTATACCCTCATGACTATCCACACCCAAAAAAAGTTCTAAATGAAATGAAACTTGGCGATGAATACATAAATACGACGTAGGGAAAATTGTTGTGCCCGGATCTGCACTTCCTATTGACAATTGTCCACTCTTCCATAAATTTCATTGAAATTAACTGAGAATTTTGGGAGATACCGTATCGACAGTCAAGAAATGTTGCGATAATACAGTTTGGATATATAACTACGGCGTGTGCGTGTGTGGCGGGGGGGGGGGTAATTATGCGTTGATATGTCCAACAATTTAATCACTTCTTCCTATCAATGTCCACTCTTCTACAAGATTCCATGAAAATTCTTTCAGAGCTTTTGGAGCGTGTGGACAGCCATTAGCGTGTACATAAATGTATGGAAACAAAAAATGAAAATATCTATCGATCGAAGAAGTATCGATGTATCCGCTCTGAAATTTAACCAACTCTCCCTCACCTCATTGTCCATACTTTCACGAAAATTGAAATTCATTGATTTCTTTTCGAGGTATCATGTGGACATGAAAATTCAAAATGGCGGACATTTCACCGAAATGACTATTACCATTGGGACTTCACACATCTATCCCAGCTTCCTCTCCATGTTTCTCCTGCCCACCAAAAAGGAAAAAAAGAAAAAAAAGAAGTTGCATGAGACGGGAAGAATAATTCGCTGAGTCATTGTGAATGTGCTGGTCACACAGTTCACAAGCTCACTCAATGTCGTCTTACTGCCCACTAAATAATCCCAGGAGAGAAAATTTGTTACGTAACCGGTTTCCGATATAACAGGGGTGAAATGCTAACAAAAGAATATAAGATGAATATGTACATAATGAGATAGATAGATAGATAGATTGATTGCTTCAAGTGCAGACACAGAAAATGGACTGAAATCCATCTACTTCATTTCTCCTCTCGACATTTATGCACACACGCCCCACACAATGGGGACGGCGCGATTTGTTCCCATGCATTCAAACAAACCCACCCAGGAAGAGGAATATCTCTGTCTTTCATGTCAGGAAACACCCGGATGCACTCTTTGAACTTTGAACAAAACACGGCCTTTGCTCTGTCGAAAAAAAAAAGAAGCAACTTACACTCACTTATTTATTCATGAATGAACTTATTAGAAGCTGAATACTATCCTCATATCAGTCTTGTTTCCATTTTTTTAAATCAAAGCGAAAACGAAAAACATCATTCTGCTTATCATTCCGTGTTTATTGGACAAAGTTTACTTCGGCGCAAGGATCTTCACAATAGCCAGAGTTTTTCTTCATTTCACAATTCAATGCACCCTGTTAAACAAGAACGTTTGTATTATATTTTCCCATATACCTATTTTCCCAACCTTCTGTTGTCAAACTCTTACAAATGAGTTTTAACTACATTTCTCTATGTAACCACAATGACGGATGACAACACCAAAAATTAATGACGAATAACAATGACTCAGTGACGTATGCAAAAACTGATGACGAATTCACCCCCACTTCTAAAGCCAAACTCAGGTCATTTATTTTTTTTTTTGCTGGAGTTTGCAACTATCATTTACATGAACTACCCATAAAGGAGTTGAAATGGGACGTGCAGTTTTGGAATATTATTATTTGGAGAAATTAATTCTGTATTGTTTACCTTTTAGATTTCATTGAAGCAAGGGAGTTTGATCCTGGCACAGCCAAGCTTGTTTTCTCTTTTATTCATTACTTATATATTATTGACTAAGCTTGGATTAGTATTGGCTCTAAGTCACGAGCATGCGACAGCCAGTGATCATCTAACTTACTGCTCAGTAGAAAAAAAAAGTTTTCCTTCGCTTTTGATGTCTAAAATAGGGAAAGACTTTCTCCATTACCCTTCAAGAATCATTTATAAACATATAATATAAGAATATATGTATACGCTTACGTAATGGATGTAATATGTTTGGATATGAAATTAATCTAAAAGCATGGGATTAAACAGATTATGCGAAAAGCGGATTCGTTCCTAGAAATGGGGTGTTATTAAACAGTCAATCTCGGACTGCCATAAAATCACCCGTGGGTAAATGAGATTATTAACGACCCCAAACTGAAAAACACTGTTTGAACTCTTCGTAAGTATTAATTGCCTACACGACACATACACTCACTTTTTGCCAACAATTAATCTAACACATAATTCTTTCTTCACTAAAACTGATATTAGATTACAAGCTTAGATTGTCGGACATTTTAGGCAAGAACACCATAACAGCTGATCGCTGAGTGTATATTATACCGCTTGTTCTTCACATTCTGAAGAAGTCGTTCCGCTTCGACGAACTATATCAATGAAATGAACGTATTTCATTTCTAATAACGAATCCGCCTTCCACTTTGTCTTTTCAACTCCATATGTTTATCGAACAGAAAGTAGAGGTACAGTTTCACATCATAGTTAATATGTAGATAGGTGTTTACATACGTATATATGATTACACACACATATATATGTATGTACATACACTTGAGTGCATATATATATATATATATATATATATATATATATATATATATATATATATATATATATATATAATTCTGTCATCCACAGACAGCTGTTTCGTTGTATTACAACTTTTCAGTGTGGCTATAGACTCTCCGTTATCCCATCCAGTACCACGAGGTAGGATTGAAACCTTCGCATCAGACTCGGAGACCGATATCCTACCTCTGAGCTAGGGAAATGCCTGAACTTTAGCGATATGTTTATTTATTTCATCCACCAGAGTGCTCTATTCCTATGGAAGAATACTCGATTTGCTTCTCAGTTAATTCAGGCACTGGATGAGATATGTTTCCAAATAAATTGTCTCTATAAATATCACATTCGTCAGGACATATACCGTCCAATCTAATGATACATAAATACTGTCAGCAAAATGGGAACACACATATATATGCAAATATTTTTGCCTCTGACCACCAAGTAGAGAGATGGGTGGCTAAAGTGCGCCGTTTCGAACTCCTCCTGTTAGCTAAGGCGGTAGAGTTGAGTCGTGTTAAGTAGTGAGTGGTCAGCTGTTCGATTTGCTCCTCGATTAATTTTGGTGTCGGATGAAATATGTTTCCAAATAAATTGTATCTCTTATTAAGAGAAAAACTATATCGTCGCCAAATATACACAAACTGGTCTACGTCTTCTTCAACAAAACGCTTGGAATGTTCCAGGAGAGCAGCTCACTCCTGCAACGATAAACTTTGGTCTATTCATCGCTGCAATGAGAAATATTTTCAAAGTTGTCTGGTGAGAAATTAATAATAACTCTAAATAGATTTTGTCTTTTTTAATCTGAAGCAAATGTAGATGCTGGTATAATTTTAGTTTATTCTTTATTAGGTAAATTATATTTAATGTTAGCTAATAAAAACAATAAATAGCTTAAGCTTTCACTGTGATAGGCGGTTTGTCCGGTTGAGGAGGAATTGTTGTCCTAAGGGATTTTGTTTGATTATACCTTTTGATAAAAAATTGTACTTAATATCCACTAAGAGGTTTAGTAAGAGATTGATAAAAAAAACTCCAAACATCGTTACAATAAGAGATATTTACCAAGTGAAACTGGCTGCTAGCGACAGCATTTTCCAGATGAATTCTCTTATTAGCGATGGATATGATATGATATTGAGGATACGATAAGTTAAATTTTTAGCAATACATAGTTCTCAGGAATTGATACTTTCCACTACCTTAAATTTGGTGAGAGTTGTTCTTGTTGTTTTTGATACGGTAGGAAAACAAAGTCAACTCAAGGTTTGTACTGGAGCTTGACAACGTACGCGTGTATCCTTTCAAATACTATAACCTCAAATTTGAAATAAATTCCCATAATTTACATACAGTTGAAAGACAAAACGCATAGATAAGCTTTTCTCGCCATAGTAATAATCTTACTATTGTCATTAAACTGCTTGTTGTTGACACCAAAATAAAAGTCAGGGGACCAAATCTGATAACCTTTAAGATAAATTATTATCTATCTATTGAGATAGGAGACTTGAATTTAGGTCAGAGATTGAAGTGGTTCTTGGTGAGACAGATGGGCCAATAGAAAGCATTTGGGAAATGAATTGAAGACACGAAGATGGAAGTAATAAGAAGAAAAGGACGGATGGTGAAAGAGAGTGAAATGAAGGAGAGGAACAGTAGAGTTTGGAGGGGGGAGCGAAATCGTGACAAAGAATTGAGAGTGAGGTAAAACAAGAAGATAGAGAGAGACAGACAGACAGAAAGAAAGAAAGAAAGACGGACAGAGAGAGGGGACATGGTGTGAAATAAGAGGGAAAAGAGCAGATAAAAAAAGTACCTTATGTTTGCAAATCTTGCATATACAAAAGAGAGGAAGAAACTGGTACACGGAATAAAATAGAGAGAAAATTGGAGAGAGATGGTCCAGTTAAGTAGATATTTGTCTACGAAATACAGATTTACCTTTGAACGGGATGCGAACAAACTCCCCTTGAAAAATGCAAAAGAAGCAAACCAAAGGACAAAATATCCACCCCTATCGGACAAAAAACATAGTAAAAAATATAACAGAATTCGTTAGTAGACACTACTGCAAGTTACCATGTTGATCAGTCAAAAAGCATCAGTCGAGAATGTCAACTGTGTAAAACGAATATTTAAACCGAATTTTTGCTAATTAAGTAACTTAATTTAGTATTTTTTTTTTGTAAATTTGAATGAATAACGGTTTGTTGTGATTTTAAAAGACGAAATAAGTAAGTTTTTAAAAAAATTATTATAAAAACATAAGTAATACTTTCGAGTAACATTTCAAAACAGTCTCTTCTAATTCTTTCCCCTATTAGAAATCATACTTTTTAGACAGTTTGTATGACTTTTAGGGTCGCGTAAAAGCAAAAATTAACAGATATCAATTATTTTCGTTGTAAAATATTTGTCTTGAAATATTCTTTGTGAAAGTTTACTTATTTTTCACTGCTGGATAAATGGTTTTGTACACTATATATTTCCTCACGTATAGATATCTGTAGATCAGCCATTCACTTGAAAAAAAAATTGTTCAGTTTCAGACTCGTGTTCGAAGTCAAAGGTTAAGGATTTGGCAGTCTTCGTCCTTAATTTCAGATGTCATGTCAAAGGGGAGCCAGATGTTTGGGGGAGGAGATGGAGAGTGAGTTCGGAGAAAAAGTAGATTGTGAATACGGGGAAAGATTGAAAAATGAGAATATGCGAGTCAGTAAGAAGGACAGCGACAGATGATCAGAATGAGAGCAGTTCAAGAGAGAGATGGAAAGAGGAAATAAAATAGAGAAAGAAGAAATAAGACGATAGAGAAAGGTATTTTTTATCATGATTATCACCATCATCACACCAGCTGTGTGGTGGTCACCTCTGAGAAGACTTGAGGAGACTTGCTGCCTCTCAGTCACCGCTGGGTTACAGCAAGTCTCCTCAAGTCTCCAGTTCTCCCCTTTGCAGGCTTAAAGTCCACGGTAGTGCTGTTGATTACAGTTTCATATCAGCTGCCTGGTGATTATCGCTGTTGGCTGAGTGAAAGTAAGTCTCCTCAGTTCTCGAGCCGTTCTCAAATAACATCCTCTCCTATCCCCGCACTGCTGTGGTTTGTACCGTCTTCACCGTACCTTTTTCTTGGCCATTAGGCCATTGCTACCGGTACTCTCATCAGTGGTCCACAGTAGTGTTATCGTCTGCATAGTCCCAATCCTTCCTCTTATCCCCACTTCCTCCAATCTCGTTTTCAGTGTCTTTGGTACGGTTCCGAGTACACCAACTATTACTGGTACTATCTTGACTTTCATGTTCCTCATCTTCTTCATTTATCGTGTCAGGTCATTGTGTTTCCCTAGTTTTTCACTCTCTTTCTTATTTGTTCTGCAATCCTCAGGTACGGCCACAGCTATTATTTGGTAGGACCTCCTTTTCTTGTTCACAACCACCACGTCCGGTCTTCTCGTTTGGGTCGGATGGTCAGTTTGGATGCCAGAGTTCCAGAGTAATTTACGACTTCTATTTTCCACGACTGCTTCCGGTTTGTGCAGATACCACTTGTCCGCATGATTGAATCCCATTCGTTTGCTCAGTTCGCAGTGTATCATTATTGCTACCCTGTTGCGTCTGTTTTTATACTCTTTCTGGGCTAGTTAACTACATTCACTGGTTGCGTGGCTCACGGTTACGTCCCTTTCCCTGCATAGGCGGCATTTGCTGTTGGTTTGGGATCTGTCGATTTTCGCCTAGATATAGTTTGTCCTGATACATTTTTGTGATTTCATGATGAGCGATTCTATTTCTCTTTTCAGGTTTCCTTTGCGTTGCCATGTCTATGATCTCTCTTCGGCAACATTCTGTATGTGTCTTTTGAATTTTCCGTATATTTTTTTCCGTTCTCATTTTCTTTCCTTGTTTGCTTTGCTGCCTTTTTTGTCATTGTTCAATGCTCCGCTTCGGGGCGTTACTTATAATGTCTTCATTATTAGCTTGCAGATACCTTTGTAATCCTGTTTTGGGGCCTTTCCTAAACCGAAAAAAAAATGGAGAGCGTGGATTAAAAGAAGGGAGGGAGTGAAAATAGAAAAGTCGCTTGGTAGTACGTCTACTTATCTTATATAAACAGAGAGAGAGAGAGAGAGAGAGAGAGAGAGATAGTGTGATAGAGAGAGGGAAAGAGTGATGGAGAAGAGAGAGGGATTAGGGAAAGAGATAGTCGAGAACCATAACGAGAGAAACGGAAAAGTAGGTACGCGTAAATGTGTCTAGAATTCGTGAAAAAATGTCTTACCTAAGCGTTTATCACACATACGCTATATTTACGTCTTTACGTGTTCGAACGATTCCTGAACGTCAAACATTCGCCTATTCGTATTAATTTGAATATTTATATTCATATCTTACAATTGTAATTGATTGTAATGATTCCAGTGGACATGAAGTATCAAAGCTATGCCAGGGCAGATGTAAACGCAGCGGCAAATCAAGAGAAAGAGTTAACGAAGACTCAAAACAGCAGGAAAGGCTTATAGAATGTGTGTTCTGTCATTAATAACTATCTGTACGAACATGCTAGTGCTTCATGTAATATATTTGTATACGAACGGATATGTACGTATCTATCTCTTTGAATTAATGATTTCCGTTTCTTTTCAAAGTATGCCCCTTTTTCTAATCCGTCTTGCTCAAGGTGTAATTCACTAATAGTTATATTACCCTCACTGAAAGTATTCTTGGGTCCTCTCCCTGAAATCATCGCCCGTGAGATGAGCTTTCTATAGTATTGATTCAACCCGCCAGATTGTCCTTTTTTTAAAAAGTCAGCCAAGCTAGTTGAATGATAATCACTGCACCAGTTTCTCCATGAAAACCAGTTCGTGTTTTCAGATGAATGCATGTACATACAACTGATTAAAATTTCCAAATGTATGCGTATTTGAGTATGAATAAAAGAGAGACAGAAAGGGGGAAGAGAAAAAGAGAAAGAGAAAGAGAGAGAGAGCGAGAGAAAGTGTGTGTATGTGTGTGTTCGTGTGTATGTACATATTCGTAGTTTGCGTGTGCGGGTATTAGGGCAAGAGTGATAGTTTTCACATTTCATCCCTATTAGTGAATATTACACATAACTGTATATATCTTGGTTAATGCATTGATTAATCTATAGAGCTGAGTTTTAGCAGAGGTTATTTTTTTTGATACGGCAATCTGTTCCTAACCTCTATGTAGTGCGCTATATAAATCGTGACTGTCACAAGATATGACGAGAATCTCGACCGTGGAGAATCTCCAGAGCTCCGCACTGAATGGAAATATCGTTGCTATTACTAAATTCCTTATTGAATATTTTAAAATGTAACTGCTTACAACAGAAAAGAATAATGTGACGATTAGATATTGTTGAATAATCTAGCAAAGCTCAGATAGATTGTTGTCTAGTGTAGTTAGATGAAAACGCCTGCGATTATGAACCAGTCAGAATGAAGCTTGGTCTTCACTGCCTTCACCAGGGCTGCCATATTAGCCATTTCCAGCTAGATCTGTCTTATTTTTTCTCCAATTTAGAAGATGAAAACCTACGATAACCAAAAATCTGGCTAATCTAAAAATGTAATTCGCTAATTCATAAAATTATTCGAATCAATCTTTTAATTGAATTTAGCAACCTAATCGCTTGCTCCATACAGCGTAATTAAAGTGATTCACCTGCGCATAGTTAAACGATATTTTAGCGACCTTAATAACGAGCGCATTGCACCACTGTTATTCGGCGTATTACTGTTTCAAAAGGACAATAATCATAATTGACAATATGTAAATGAAAAGACTGAGTACTAGTTTAGCGCGTCTCAAAATTTCACTAAACAAAACCTACGCATTTCATCTATCGACGTAGACTTCATCGAGACAGAAGTGGAAATAAATATACACAGACGTGTTCACACGCTATGATGCATAAACCTACACACAAACGTACAAACATTCACGGATATATTTAAAGTTCTGTGAAACGATTTTTGAAGAAAAAAAAATTGTGAATTTGTTTCAGTTGAAGAGTCCAGAGTTTCAAATAGTTGGTAGGAAGTATTTCTATCAGCAAAGTCTTTATTCCGGTGTTACAGACAGAAAAACGAAATGGGTCGTACTGCTGATTATAAATAAGTATATATCAACTTGACATGAGTTGGTTTCAGAGCATCTACTTTGGGAGATTTGATAAAGATCGAACACTGACAATTGCCAGCAAAATTAGCTCACTGATCATTGCTATACGACGTGCGTCTAGATTTTTTATATTATTATTATTTATCAATACAAGTTTTGTACCATACCATCAATATTGGGAGATCCAATGAGAATCGAAACTACAAATAACGGTCGGCATTTTTAGCTTGCAGATCATTCAAAAGTGATTTCTGATCAGAACGAATGCAGATGCAATGCCCTTGGCATCGCACTGTGTAGTCTTGATCAGAGGGATTAGGACTCACCCTGTGACCAAGCCGGATGCTCTTCTGGCCTCGAAACATAATTACATATAATCGATCCGTTCATCACAGTGGAAAAATACGGATACATAAGATGTTCTTTTTATTCGAAAGAAATACCGATTCATCCACCGGGAAGAGTGCACAGTTTAAAACCGTGGGTAGGAAGTATTTTCTTTTATAAAATTTTAACCCTCTTTTTCCCCGTAGACAACTCCAGGCTTACGACCAGCGAACCAAGAAAACCACGCAGCTCATTATTAGATGCTTTCCAGTTTATTAATCAATGCTTTCCAGTTGATTGCATTACACCAAGCTGGGTATCTTCCTACAATGAATATACAAGCTGCATAAGTTGATGCATATTTTTTGCAGGTGGAACCGTGGAGTTGAAGGAGTCAACCTCAAAACTATTGAGTTGCCAAATACATTTATGACCTACAATTATTTGCAAAGCCAGTCGAGTGGGACCTTTGACGTATCAGGAAAAGTTTCGTGAAAGAAGACTGAAAAGCCATTGGAAATTAATGTACGTACAATGAAAAGGAATGAGGTTACAGAATAATAGTAAAAATGTCATGCTCTGAATACAGAAGAGAAAAAGAACCAATACCTTCAAGCTTTCGAGTCAATACAATAGTATAAAGGATATTTTCTGTATTTCATTCAAGTCCAGACAGGCACAAAATGATACAATGATATTTACAAGCTTAGTTTTGTGCGGCACAAGGCCAAGTGGCAAGAAATACTTGATATGGAGAGTGTGCCGTGCACAGATCTTCCGACTTAAGAATGCCCATAGCTTTGAAAATCAGCATTCGAACGACGTTTTGATCCTAAGCGGAACACAGATGCTCATTTATGAATGCTATAATGGTATAATAGTCTTATATTATAAAATATACATTTCTGCGTGTTCCGTTTGGGATTAAAGTGTCACTCCCCTGCTCTCTATCTAAAATCAGGATCTGGTATATCTGCACTTTTCATGGGATCAAAGTGTTGCTCCCTGTCACCTGCTTAGGACCAATGAGTGCACATAGGTCTGTTCAATCTCAAAGTCCCAAAACATGCTACCCTTTTGATTTTGGAGGACAGAGAGTTGATTGTAGATGTACCATTTGGTTGTAAAGCTAGCCTCAAGAAGTTTGGTCAATTATCAGCAAATATCTATTCAATTGTGTCTGTTTCTTTATGTCTTGGGGACCAGTTTGCAGCGTTCGCTCTTGATAAAGGTTCAGCATCTCGCCCTTCTCTCCACAGAATCGACGTTTGTGATTTTACTGTGTATTATGATTACGTCAAATTTATTTTTGTAAAAGATTATTTAGTCTTATTTCCTCATCATAATCATTAACTTAATTATCATTAGTCTTTTTTTTATCAACAGCAGGGGTTTATGAATACAAATGAAATAATAATAATACAAGAACATGTGTTTTTACACATGCATATATAATAGATTATTATTTATTGGAGAAGGTTACTTCCCAAAAGCACTCAATAAGAATCTACTTCACTCTCAATCGCTTACGAAACCAGTATGCTAATGTGATACCACGATGACTTAAGGCAGACACAGTTTGGGAAAAACCTCAAAAGCGTGTGCCGGCCTAGACTGGTTTGAGTTGGCGTCATGAAACGTTCCTTTTTTTTTTTAGAACTGTCAGGAGATACTCATAAACCCAAGCATGTATCGTAGAGACTTCAGGTCAACAAAGGTTAGATTTGTTTGATTACGTACATGTCCAGACACTAAAACCGGACGTTGTGTTGAGGATAACCATCCACAGACTCGACTGTTTAATAACTAACGTGTGAATGCATTCTTCCGATGGTCACTTATGGAGCTGAAACATGGAACCTAACCAAGCTGAGAAGTGTGCAACGTGCACATGAGAGAATCATGCTCAGTCTCACATGGAGAGACCACAAGACAGCACAATATATAAGGAAGAAAACGGGTGTCCGTGACATCATAGAAACTATTAAAAAACCCAAATGGCAATGGGCAGGCCATGTTGCAAGGATGAAAGACAACCGAGGGACATCATGTCTCATAACATGGATCCCCTGAGATCACATAAGAAACCGAGGCCGATAGAACACAAGATGGAGAGATGAACTGGACAGATTCAGGAAATACTGGCTCCGCGACGCCCATGATAGAGAATTGTGGCGAATCCTGGGGAAGGTCTGTGTCCAACGACGGACGTTAAAAGACTGATGATGATGATGATGATGGTTATGAGCTATGACCATTGAAGTGATTCTTTTATTCTCGGACTGGTGTTGATTGATTAGCTCTGCCCAATTTCTAGGCATCGTCAATTTCCGGTGGAGTTCGGTGGACCGAATTCATCATTTACAAGGAATGCCAAGGGACCACCAGAATAATCTTTTTCGTGGTCCACATGAACAGCTTGAACTCTAGTTCAATTGGGTCCGTTTTTGGCACGTGAAAGTCCAATTAGGCCTTCGATGTTGAATTCCGAGAAAAGCTTGTAGTAGATTGTTGTTCTCATTTTTTATCCGATCTCGTTATTTTTCTTATCTTCGTTTTCCCAAGTTTTCCCAAAACTAGACGATTGCCAATAGTTTCATCCTATCAACAGAATCGTACCAGGAACACTGAAACTTGTGGGCGTAATTAATAACTGATGGGTGTGGTATCGGTATAAAAACCAGTGTAATAATACAAGTGCCCCTATTGGTGTTATATTAAGTGGGGCCCACTTTGGTATGAAGTGTCGTTTCAGCCAGAACTGAAGTCAATCTAAATGGCTTGGGAGACTAGTGCATCAATCAAATTACCAATGTTCTATCTAGCATGTCGTTGAACTGGCCAAATTTGGCACGAAGCCACGTTTCTTCTTGCGAAATTATCCGTAAATATGAGTAGCACAGATTTTACCTGTACAGGAATGTGCTGACTGCTAGGAAGGAGAAAGCACCAGAACATATGTTACCCACCTGTAATGAAAATCAACGTTCGTGGTTTGGACCATTTTAAGAATCGAACTTCAATTCCTAATGCTGTAACGTAGAATTGTTAGTGTCCATGATTCTAAAAGCTGATTTTCTTGGGAGAATCTCCATGAGTGGGAAATTGGTGTGACTCATTATTCCTATCCCAAATACCTCTCCAGTTGGCCACATCCCGTACTTAGTTCAGTTATTCTTTCTCTTTATCAATCTATTTATCAATCCATTTCTCTCTTATCTATATATCTATCTGTCATAATACAAGTCGATGGAAGGTGAAGAGAAAAATGAAGAGAAAAGTGTTGCATTTCAGTTTTTTTATTATTCTGTTGGCATACTTCGTTGCATTTCGTCGGCCATCTTTTTCAGAGAAAATATTTGCATCTCTGCATCAAAACATGTAAACTGCAAAATCTTCTGCGAACTGCTGAAAATATTTTCACTGAAAAAAAAGGGTGGCTCCAGTCAAAATGCCTCGAAATATGCCCACGAAATATTGAAAAAACTTGAGATGTAATACCTATCTCTTGAATTTTTCTCATCACCTTCCAATTGTCATTTTCATCAACATTCTGTCGGATCACTTCATATCCAAAATATATATATATATATATATATATATATATATATATATATATATATATATATATATATATATATATATATATATATATATATATTGTGGATATGATATATATATATATATATATATATATATATATATATTGTGGATATGAAGCGATCCGACAGAATGTTGATGAAAATGACAATATATATATATATATATATATATATATATATGTATATATATATATATTCTGTGTGTCTCAAAAAATATGTATTCACATTTTGTTTACTAATAGCTATTCAGGTTCCTACATGAAAGTTGAATAAATTCTCCCATAAAAAAAAGGCTAAATTGAGTAAAATTGTTATGCTTCCTTTTGGAAGAGTTTAATTGATTTTAAAATAAAAGCCAGTGCAACTATTAGCAAACAAAATGTGAAAAGATGATTTGCACACGGTGTCACATGTGAACAGAAGAGAAAACACGCCACACCAGCCATCGAGTGAACCGAAGAAGTATTGTGGTTGTGCTGAAACAAGTAAGTAATGTAAGAGTCCAAAGTGACACCAAATTTATCTATTAAAAAAAGATTTTAAAGTATTCATTCAATCTCAGTAATCTCCTGGGAACCTCTGTCCTGAACCTGACTCAGAGAATCCCTGGTTTACAATATTTAATCTAATAAAAAATAAATACTAAATAACAGCAAAGTTTTTCACCTGCTTTTGCTTACTGGAAAATAGGAAACAGTGCGTACGTGCAAGTGTTCATCTCTCTGCTACTGTTACTACTGTTTCATGCGGAAAAGCCATACTTTAACCCCCAAATTGCGAAAAAAGCATACCCACCCCCGAAAAAAAAACCCAAACGTTTCTAGATGTCTATCAATGCTCATTAGCAAAGTTATACGCCAAAAGGTGTGTCTGGTAGCGCCTACTCAAGATAAAAAGGGTAAAATAAATCCATTAAGAAAATTATTTCGCATTTCCCAAAATGAAAACAAAAGAAAAGTTCATTGACAGTGTTTAGTACTCATGCGAACTTGCAAGGTTTTAGGTAAAATGGCGTGTCCGGTAGCCCTGTCACAACAAAAAACAACCGAGTGAAAAGGGAAGAATAACTCGCCACCTTGTAAGCTATTCGGTCAGGTGATAGTGGATAACGCAACTCAATAAACTAGTCGCCAAATGATGAAAAATTATTACATGCAACCCAAATTCACTTTTCAATATGATCTCCTCATTTCAGTAGTGAATATTAATCGGACACTGATCAAACATTATACAATGGTATTCTCAGAATATAATTCAGCTCACATCTATGTGTCAGGCTGTACCTTCGAATATATATATATATATATATATATATATATATATATATATATATATATATATATATATATATATATATATATATATTGTATGTATATGTGTGTGCAAGATTCCTGTTGAATTGGCCACAACAGGAAATGAACAATTTGACCCTATTTGTTTCAGTTTTGTAAGGCAACATAGACAATTTAAGATGTGAATTTCCAGTTTTTAGTATAGAGTATTATAGAAGTGAGAATCGTTGTTTCCTTCCAGTGACTAATTCAAAAAACAAAACGTTTTCTCGTGATTGCACAGAACTTATTTCATATTCAGCCAATCCTCTCACAAAAAAATCTTGAAAGCATCTAATATTTTTACATAATTGTTGATTCAACTTTTGATCACCTCTTAGACTGGCCCTCAGAAGCAAGTACTCCACTCTTCATGTTGTGGGCGATTCCTACTCATTGCAGTCTCAACGCTCATGTACTTGTGAATCAGCAATTTCCCCAGATGTAGAGATATTTATATTCTACTATGAAAGCAATTGAAAGACAATAAAGTCGCATTTGTTTTCAGATTAATTGCCGGTGGTTAGAATTAGAACAATTAAATGTTTCCCACGTCGTCCGTCTTTTGTTATAACGCCTGACAAAAACTGTCTATATGGAGTTGGTAGCTTCCTGGGATGTTAAGTACATTCACAATGCCAGGGGAAATATATAAACAATTCACTTCTAATTACGGAACCATTTCATTTTTTTTCTTCTCTGAGTCTTGCTATTACACGGTGCGTGCGGAAATGTTATGAATAATATATAGCTATATAGGCTTATATGCGCTTTTGCATATCAGGATACATGCATATATCTGTATTCCCATACCTAAGAATCAATTTATATTTCACTCTTATTTTCTTCAGTCTCTATATAATTCTGTCTGTCTGTCTGTCAGTCTGTCTGTCTGTCAGTCTGTCTGACGATCCCCCGTCACTCTCTCTCTCTCTCTCTCTCTCTCTCTATATATATATATATATATATATATATATATAAATATATATATATATATACATATATGTGCGTGCGTGTGTGTGTGTGTGTGTGGATAGTTTGGTATGAGGGAATCAAATCAACATAACTGTGCCGTTTAAAGAAACAAATAGAGCAGATATAGACCGTGAATAAGCAAAAAATGAGAGTTTGGAGTTGATACAGTTATTTGGGCAATTGCATTACCGTTGACTGTTTGGCTCAATGGTAAGAGCAACGCTACGCTGAAGCAGGTACCCTATCGATTGTAGGCTTGATTCCTGCTGCAGCCCCATTTTCTCTTATTGTTTATCTATTTAGGTTGTTCTAGGCCAAATGATAAAGCATCCAAGTGTCAGTGATCTCAGGTCAGACACGAATGACCCTTTTCCGAGGACCTTACGGTAGTAAATTCGGTTGACTGTCTGTTCTTAAAGCAAACATTAATCATGAAAAAAAACAAATGAGTATCTGTTTGATCTTGAATTTGCTCATTTTTGCTCTCTTATCCTTTTTTTTTTTTTTTTCCGGTCGTACTCAAAAATCCATGATTCATCGCCTGTTATGACGTATTTGAGGAAATCTGGATCATTTTTTTTTCAAATCAAAATCAAAATCTCCGGAGGAATTCTTGAGAACATGCAACAGGTCGTTACGAACCAACTGAAAGCTGTGTCAGTTGAAAGCATCTAGCAATGTTTCCAGGAATGAGGATAACGTCTCTGTTTGTGTGTGGCTTCCCAAGATGATTATTTTGAAGGAGATGACGTTGATTTGCAAACAAGTTGTAAGATATTCTCACACAACCTGATAACATTCTAGACATACCTCACAAACATGTATATAGTCTATAAAGCTTACAGCTCCAAGATCTGACGCTATGTCTATTGAAAAACAAGATTCACTTGTCCCCATGTGCGTATGCCACCCAAGCCGTCCAAATTTCTTTGCTCTTTGCTTCCCCACTTCTTCCTTTTTCCTTACTTACAAAATTCTTTAGTTGAACTATTATATGTATAGTCAGACTAGGCGCGAGCGATTAATGTATATTTCTCAACAAAATAGTATCTACAGGTGATAAAGTACGTGTCTGTGTTTGGTGAAATCCAAAGATAATCTTTCTGTATCCAATTGCGGTAATCTTAGCAAACCATTACTTCACAATACTGTAGAAAGCAATTGGCTCGATTGAATGACGCATTGACAAGATGATCGGCTGATAATTCCGTTGCATAACAACGTCCATCCTCAAGTTGCAAATGCGAGGCAGCAAATGAATTGAAATTATGACACAGAAATTAAAGCTTCCTTACAACTGGTACTTTTACGTTTTCGGGCGATCAACAGGCTGTACAATTCTGGTTTTACTCATCTTTACGTATATACAGAGCTAGAAGTTGTAACATGTAAGGTTAGGGTGAGGATTGGAGCTGGGTTTACGTTATAAAATATGATACTTCGAAAGCGACACGATAATTGTGATATAGGGTGTCCTCCAGAAAGACTTAGTGTCAGTTCTGTTTGATATGGATCTTTAAAAAATGTTCTCCCAAGTTCTGATATTCAATGTTCGAGTTTTAATTAGTTATTTTTTTAATTATTATGTTAATCACGGGAAATGTTTATTGTTTAATAATTCTTTGTTATTTTCAAGCGGGGAGAGGGGCCTATGATTTGCCTAAAGGGGTGGGGAGGAATGGATGGATTTGTGGTCTAGTGAGTACTAACAGGGTTTGTTTTGGTAGGGAAGGCAAAGGTAGTTGGTGAGAGTCAGGGTAAATCTGTGGGGCAATCAATACTGAAAATAGGGTATATCAGAGTGGAATCAAGGGGATCAGGTAATGATACATTAACGATATATATATATATATATATATATATGTATATATATATGTGTGTGTGTGTGTGTGTGTGTGTATTGTTATGGTTTTCCTCTTTCTCGATTACCAACTGGTTTCCGGTTAATCCTGGTCTCCAGGTTTTCTCAATTATTACTTGGCCCAGCTGCGGGGTCTCTGTTTCCCCGGGGCAGCACTGCTCCATTGCACTTAAAGGAGCAGGTCCCCTGGTGGACGCTTTCGTGGCAGAGGTTGTCTAGCCATTAAACTCGACCTTGTGTCATATATTGCTGTGGTGGGACAGTGATTAAATAGAAAATTCTAATTATTGTAAACCTTGTTTGTCTCCTTACATCTATCGCCTGTATCTTACATATGTATTAATTCTAATCTTTTTCAATTTCTTCGACTGGCTTCCTCAACAGCAAACACAGGCATGGGAAAACAAATACTCTATCTCAAAATGTATGCATAACAAATCCAAGATTCTCTGATTGATTCCGTTTTCGATTTTCAAACAATTATAATCAGCATGATCGGGAGTTTTCAACATTTTTTTCTTCTTTCTCCAAGCGACATAATATGAGATATTTAATTGATTTTCAGCATTAGTTAGTTTTTTTTTTAAATTTCTCACCGGTACGTTTCCGATTTCTATTTTTCACTGGAGCTATTCCATTTTTTTTAATATTGCTTTGTTTTTCAGTTTTACTGATTATTACAATCAGTTTTTAATGGACATCTATCTCTTTACTTTTTGTTCATTCGTATTCATTTTTTATGATTTATTTAGCTTCTTTTCTAATTCATAAAGTTATTTTTTTCAACAATGCCTCTTTCTATCATAATGAGCGTAGGGGAAAAATACAAAAGCATATTTCGTATTTGAAATGAAAAAACTTGATGGGGCCATATGAATCGATATGATTGATTATATACATGTGTGTGTGTGTGTGTGTGTGTGTGTGTGTGTGTGTGTGGATATGTGGTGATGTGAATTATTAAAAAGATAAATTAACTGGAAAAAATAAATGAATAAAAATATAGTTATTCACCTACGCGTACTATGGAATCTTGAGAAAATAAAAATAACCATAATAATCGCAGCCGATTGGTCAAAATTGGCTCGACCAATGAGAATCCTAAACACAGTCAGGTGATCTAAGCGCCACGTTTGAATATCAGTCTCTTCTTCAGACCCCGATGTAAACTGGTGCTGTAGCATCGCTCTCCTGTCTGGAGGTCACCGTCGAACCCAGACAAAAGACAAAGTTTCCACTATGTAATCTTTTCTGCTAAGAAATCATACTTCACTTCACAAATATACACCTCACGATTTTCAAGATAAATGGCATAACAAAAAAATGCAAACCTTCATTTTCCACACGCATTATTGAAGTTTTTTGAATAGACACGCTTAAAGGAAAATACACATAAAATCATGCACACACGTCAAAATCCCATTGTATCCAATACAATGGATAAAAATTCGTTTTCCCCAGAAATCTCCTCTGTCTTTTAGTTGCTGTGTTCTGTCTGTACGTTTTTTTGAAAAAAACTGATTAGATTATTATTACGATTAAAAAAGAATACTTCTGTTCTGATTGTTGTGATTGAGGACATTATAAATAAATGAATAATGAACAGCTTCTCATTATTTCAAGTTTAGACCTCCTGAAGATTTTCGTGAAACCGGATCAGCCTTTTCCTAGGGCATGACCTACTTCTTTAAATTCAGCATTTTTTTTAATGTTATCAGAACATGAATGAAACTATATTCTACTACGTCAATTATACGAATGAGATTTTATTCAATACGTCAGTTGCGCCCCTTAATGTGACAGATGACAAAAGTGATTTTCTTGGTACGCTGAGCGTATCACTCGACTCTTCCAGTGAGGATTGGGTAAGATACTTCTTATACACCGTCCCAAACTATGCACTCTTTCCAGTAAACGAATTCAATATCCCCCCACCCCCAAATTACATCTCTATCCGAATATATCCGTGTTTTTCTTGTACTGGGATTAACGAGTGGGTCATATGAAAAATGGATTAGGACACACGCCGTAAAACGATCGTCTGCAAGCTTATGTTGCTGGATGTTGTTCGTGGGTTCGATCCTTACTTGATCTTCCACCATTGATGATCTGATACATAAATTCTATGTTCATAAATATGGGAAATGCAGTTTACAAAGCACGTCTTATAGTAATGATTAGCAAGCCAATCTTGCCAGCAATTGTTAGTTGGCCCAAAACACATTGGATCTCCCAGTATTAATTGTCTGATACAAATTTTGAATGTTATTAAATGAGAAAAAGGGACCTGGACGCACGTCGTATAGCAATTATCAACAAGCTAATCTTGCTGGTTGTTGTCCCACTATCGATGGTGAAACTAAGCTCAGTAATCGTATGAACAAAAAGACGATCAGGTCGCATCGAGAGCTGATCTTGCTGGCTGTTGTTGGTGGGTTCAATCCTAATCGAATCTCCCAATATCAACTCGAGTTGATATACTTGTATAATGAGCAGTGTGATCTTATTGTTTTAATGTCCTTAAGACTGAACTCATCCACTTGGGGGTAAAAATTTTGATGATAAAAATCCTTTTTACTCACCATGAAACCACGGACTCTTCAACTGAAAAAAATTCACTTTTTTTCTCTAAAATATTGTTTCCTAGAAATTCAAATATGTCTGATTTTTTTCACGGGTATTAAATTGTATATTTATAAACCAATCCTATATTTTGCCTTTGCTTACAACCAGGCAAGGGGGTATCATCAGTGTCAACTCATACAGCATATAGTATATATATAAACAATTTTTTTAATCGATATTGTGATTATTCAGCCAACACCTTCAGTCAATAATCTTCCTAATATCAAATAACATGCAGAAAAATGATGTAATAATAAAAGATACTGATTCACCAGCTTTTTGACGAATCGACTCCAAACAGTTATCGCTGGAGATTGAATGACAACAAATCTCCTTAAATCTTCAGCACCTTCCACAGTATCCTCGTCAAGACAGGTACTGCTGTTGTCTACAATTTCACAGTCCTTTTCCTAATCTCCAATTTAACCAAATTTTTGGTACGGTTCTAAGTGCACCAATTATTTTGTGTACAGCCATTATCTCAATAGTCTTCAGCTTCCTCAGTCCCCAGACAAGGTCCTGGTACTTCTCTAAGTTTTTGTCTTCACCCAGGTACCGTAACGACTAAGATCTAGCTGATTTTTTCCTCGTATTCGCAACTATCAAATCCGATCTTCTCGCTTTGACAGAGTGTTTTACTCGTTTTATTTTCGTTCATGCCCAAAGCATTTGTTTACATAATCAAATTACAAAGTCATTTGCACAATTTTCAGTACATCACTGCCCTTACTCTATCGGGCACATTTTTTTGTATTCCTTTAGAGCCTGCTTAATACATTCACTAAAGATGTGCTTTATAATCTCATCTCTTTCTCCGCAAAGGTGACGTACTCTTTTTCTGTTTTGCCCATATTCACTCTGATATGATTCGCTCTTGTGCAGTTGTTCTTGACTGCGATGATAAGAGGTCATGTTCCTTTCTAGGTGTCCTCAATGTAACTGCGCCCATGACTGATAGTTTCTATCAATCATTTGAATTCTCCATCGAGTGTTTTCTTCTCTCTTCCCCCACTTCTTGTGTTCCTCGTTGTCCATGCGTTTTTCGTCTTTTTATCTCAGTGGTTCAACGTTCCTTTACACGCATGTCTGTTTTGTACGTCTTTTACACTAACTTGCTACATTTACTCTTATTGTTGTTATTATCTGTAGAAGTAGTACTGGTGGGGTAGTAGTGATGGTGATTGTGATAGTAGTTGTAGCAACATGTAACCTTTATCCTTATGATCTTTTTTAGCTGAAGTAATTTTTTGTGGTTCCATTTGAGGCTGGCACGAAATTTTGGTGAAAATAATGTGCACATGATTTAATCTCTTTGGACAGCTTCAACGAGCGAACTACTGGCGTCAAAAGCGAACACAAGGATTCTCGGTTAAAATTTAAAAAAAAAATAAAGGTTTCAGGGTGGGCTTCTGCAGACCTGTCTCAGGGTGTGCGAGGGCTGGTTTGGGTCTGATCGGGAGTGTGTAAGCACCCAACCGAGATAGAGGGATGCACACGACCGGAACCCCATTCGTTTAATTGCATGAAATCTCTATAAATACCACTAGTTTTCCTGTATTGTTGTATTTGATTTTTCCCTAGGCAACGCTACGTATCCTTGCTAGTTTTATTATATGTATCTTCACATTGCAAGTTACTGTCCTCATGACTGGGAATCAAGTTGATATTTTTTTTACTTCGTTCACACTTGAAACATGATATTTACCATTTCTTTTTTCTTTTTTCTTTTGTTGATAGAATAGTCAACCGTCTCATTAAAAGTATTATTAACAAAACAGCCGGAGCTTTGTCCTGTTACTTTTCTTTCTTTTTTTTTTCTTTTTTTCTTTCTTTCTTTCTTTCTTTCTTTCTTTCTTTCTTTCTTTCTTTCTTTCTGTTTTTGATTTCTTTTTCTTTCTCACTCTATTCTTTTTTATTTTCTCTTTTGTTTACAATATTTCTATCCTTTTTTTTCTCTCTTTTTCCTGTCATCTTCTCTTTCTTTCTTTCTTTCTTTCTTTGTTTCTTTGTTTCTTTGTTTCTTTGTTTCTTTTTTCTTTCTTACTCTTTTCTTCCTATCTTTCTACCTTTCTTTTTTCTCTCTTACTTTCCGTCTTTCTTCTCTTTCTTTCTCTATTTCTTTTCTCTTCCCTACTTTCTTTCTGTCTTTTTCTTCCATTCTTTTTCTCTTTTTTTACTTTATATGAAAATACATCAGCCGGTACTGCTTGTGAGGCATTAAGCCTAATGTGCTCCATCCTTCTTAGATGTAGTATTAAAGGGAAAAAATATAATCAATTCGTTATTGTTTATTCGGTGAAATAAAAGATATGATGTAAGAAATTCTATTCAATTTTTTTCTCTCTCTCTCTCCTTCCTTCCTTCTTTCTTTCTTTCTTTCTTTCTTTTCTTCTTTCTTTCTTCCTTTTGTTCTTTCTTACCCACACTCAGTCTTCATTTTCACTTTCTTCCTCACCCCCTTCTTTCTTACAAAGGCACCCACATACGCACAGAGGAAAGATAGACGCACGCTCAGGAGTCTACACATACTCAAATGTGAAAACACGTATATACACACACGCACGAATGGGTATATATTAACAGATTAGCACGTACTTATGATTGTGCACACTCCTATTCCAGCAGGGAATTTTCCTTTCGAATCGTTATACTGGATAAATATTTGTTGTCAGGATGCAGAACGATTATTTCATTCGAAAAGGTGCGTCCTATGTTCAGTAAAATATACTAATATGATACTTTCTTTCCGTCAATACTCTGGCATATAACTGAGGTCTATGAATATCTCTTAGAATTATATAATAAGCTCTTTGCAGCACTTATCACAAAACTGTTATTGAAATTCTTTGATGATGTTCAAACATGAGGGAGAAAATGGGAAACTCAGCGTTTAAACGAAACAATACAACCAAAATACATCAGAATATGTTTCTCTTAATTCCGAATAACATTGAAGAAAATTATAAAACATTCACGCAGAGAATAATCACCAGAAAAAAATACTTCAATTATCATGTAAAGCATCAAAAAGTCATTGAAACTAGTAATGATTTCTATTTATAATTCCAACTGGGTATCTAGTAGCCTCTTGCCTGATAACAAACGAACTTACGCGCTGTAAAAAGTGTCATGCTAGTGGTCCAAGGGAGAAAACTCAGATTCGAAAATTGGGACAAAACGCTCAATCTAAGGGAGGTAATCACTAATTTATGAAAAAAATTGACCATTTTGTATCGTTTAGACTAATTAAATGGCCCAAACCTGGTCAACATAAGCCCATGGAGAGCATTTAATTCAGCAGGATCATCTCTTGTACCTTGTGAATGTTCTCATTTTGCAATAGATTATACGGTAAACTTTTGCTTCATCTAATTCTTAGCGTAAAAATTTTGATTCTATGAATATAATTCTGATGCATTACATCATTTGAAAATGTATTTGACATAAAATTCCAGTATAACACGGAAAATGTATCTACTGGCCTAGACAGTGTAAACAGAGTTAACTATTAAATAAAATGGGGCTGCAGCAGAAATCGACCGAGACAGATTAGGAAGACTCTTTAACGAAGCGATGTTCCAACCATTGACTCACGTTCTCATTTTTGTTCACTGTTAATGTTTCTCAACACAGAAAACTATATCATTACGAAATCGTCATTAAAGCCTCTACCTTGGGCTGTTTAACTTATTGTAAGAGTTAAGGTGGCTACCTAATCTGTCGCAAGTTCGATTCCTGCAGCAGCCCGATCATCTTCAATAGTTTATTATATTTACGTTGTCTATATCAGATGACATATTCTCTGTGTAATTGGTGGATATCGTTCTGAATGATAAAATGCATCATATATATATATATATATATATATATATATATATATATATATATATATATATATATATATATATATATATATATATATATATATATATATACATATATATACATATATATACATATATATATATATATATATATATATATATATATATGTATATATATATATATATATATGTGTATGTGTGTGTGTGTGAATTATAAATTGCGTCCTATTATATAGAAACTTATTCGAAATGATCTCTCCTCGTTACACGGTTGATATGTCACTAAATTAAAACAATGTAAATAGAATAAACAATTAAAGAAAATGGGGCTGCTGCAGGAATCGAACCTGAGACCGATAGGATATTAAATTCAACTTATTTTGCAAAAACTGTTGGTTTTCATAGGTTTTTATTTTTCCATAACAACGTTATTAACAGCAAAAAATCCACTTCTACCACATCGTAACTACGCTTTGCTTGATGTAAATTCACCATTGTTTTTTCTCTCTCTCACTCATTCACTCACTCACTCTCTTTCTCTTTCTCTCTCTCTCTCTGTCTTGCCCTTGCTTGCACACACACATGTATATACACATACACACAAACACACACACACACACACTCACTCATATATATATATATATACATAAATATATATATATATACATATATACACACATATATATATGTGTGTGTGTGTGTGTGTGTGTGTGTGACAGAGAGAGAGAGAGAGAGAGTATTAGAAGGGTATAATTTTAGAGCTGCAATCTGATTTACGAGTAATTTGTGAGAGAGAACTTCAAGGGAGGTAACACACTTATGAAGAGAAGATGAATTACCTCCCTTGCTAAAACCGACCGATGTAGCTTCCAATTGTTTTCCACGATTTTTTAGAATATTTTTTTCGCGACACAGCAGTTCAACTGGCTCAGGACAAGTATATATCTTCGTGACACATCTAGAGATTATCGGCAACACACTTAAGTGTTTGTAAAGCTCCGATCTACATAAATATTCGAGAACGTCAGTTTTTTAAGAAGAGAAATTTTACAGAGAGTAAAAAGAAAATACTTTTAAAAGGGAAACCCAAAACACTTACAATTCTGAGAAGTTTTATGGTGGACGCATCGTTCAACTCATGGATCTTATTTTTTCCCTCCTTTTTTCAATAATCTTATTTTTTCGCTTTTCTTTTATGACATCTTATGTCTCGATGTAATTAACAAATAGTTTTAGAATCTCTCATTTTGGAGAAAGAACATTCTTTATTGAATAAATTTTAATTCAGACTTGTAAATACTCGTTCCTCTTTGAACAGTATACGTAAAGCTATGAACTGTGTCAGAATCTTCATACAGTAATTTGAAAGGTTAAGGTAAGGTATCGCAACCTAAAATTCTTGTGTTCATTTAGTAATAAACTTGAAAAAACTAAAAAGCTTAGATGTTTAAGTTGGGTTTTTAGTCATTAGGTTACGTAAAGTGGTTTCTGGACATAATCCAGAATGGAGAAAAATCTTACATAAAAGTTATTTTCTTTCATTAATTAGAAGTGGGGTTAATTGTTCGGTTCGATATTTATAAGGGTTTTATAATTCATTTTTTAAAATTTGGTTTATTATGCAAAAAATATTTACATTAATCATTTTTTACGACGTAACCTCTTCATAAATGAATTCAGTGATCAAGGATTAAGTACGGGAAGTTTTATCAAGTGGAATAAGTAAATTTATTTAGTGAAATACCCATTGCTTTGCAAATTGCATTCCTATAAAGCAATATAGTATCTAAGAATATCATTGGAGTGAAAGGGAGAGAAAAGCAATATTTGATAAAATAAAAATATACAGATAATTTATATAAAATGATTAACACATTACCTACTAATTAATTTCCGACCTCCGTATTTCGAACAACAAAAAAATATAATTTAAGGGAGATCACTCTGAGGGTGATTTTCCATCTCATTCAGAATGAGAAATTATTCTGTGCATAGGAAGGTAACTACGAATCAAGCAGTGGAAAGTTTTTCTTCGGTCTTAATTGTCATTGTATAGGGCAAGCAGTTTTCCCATCCAAGATAGAATCAGAAATTAATGTCAGTATAGTAAGCTAACCGGTCAATGAATTTGTAGAAAGAGATCGACCTTTATTGTCATTGAATATAACAAGTAAGGGAGACTGAGGACTGTTGCAACAAGGGACGGTTGAAACAAGTCTTACTCTCCCAATATTCAACACGCTTGAGTGACGACACTCATACTGCACATGTGCAGTTAGATCTTTCATCCACCAATAAGACAGAGAACACATTCAACGTCTGCTGTTCTTCAATCCAAATAACTATTATAAGCGATATGCCATATGTAATAATCTTTAAATGGTCAATTAGTTGACTTATGTAAATTTAATGTATAGGCATTTTGGTTGGTCTTGTCTCTGAATAATTGAGAGAAATACGAAATTGTTGTAACAGTCCACAGTCCCCTCTCCCCAGTTTCTCCAACCCAGTCATGATATAAAATGAATCTGCGTATTGTTAAGGTAACTTGTAAATCAGGCTGTAGACAATATTAGTCTTCAACCTTTATTGTCATTGAATTGTGGAAATGACTTCTGGTGATGAGATATGTCTGGCTTCTCTCCACCATTCTCTAGCAGCATTTCGTGTGTCCTGTCTTTGAATTTCGCTAGTACTTTGCTTGTACGCTTGTTGTTTAAGTTTAGAACTGGTAATACGTTCATCATCTTCCACGGGTAAATAAATAAAAAAAATAAGTAACTGGACAATGAATTTCCATGAAATCCTCAAAAGAAGAACAAATCAAAAGATAAATCATCCTAGGTTGGCATATATTAATCCCGAAATGGAGGATACACAACCAATGTGTCCAGCCGATAGTTACCTACAGAACTGAACCATGGAACTTGACCAAAAGATTGGCCCTCTGACTAAGAAACATTAGAGAAACAACAACAGGGGTCAGAGATATCATGAAATCCATTAGAAAACTCATATGGCAACGGACAGGCTATGTTGCAAGAACGCCTGACAACCAATGGACATTACAATCCATAACAGGATATCATATGCGAAATCGTGATTAGTAGAAAATGAGATGGCATGACGACTTGGATAGATAGCGAGATCTAGCGAATCTTGGGAAAGGACATTGAAGAGTTAATGATGATTTTTATCAATTTTTGTCGTCTGTTTAAATTTTCAACCTTAAAAACAAAACAAAAATTGATACTTTTTCTCCAAAAGAACTACTGTTAGTAAAACTTCAGTATTTTGAGATTTTATCTT
>OY735209.1:34499039-34526539 GCA_963457665.1 Thysanoteuthis rhombus | reverse complement strand
GTTAACTTTTATTCCCCTAAATCTGACGAGGATTGTTCTTCTTGTTTTTGTTCTTCTTATGGTGGAAAATAAACTCAAGACTTTGAGAGTATAGAAAGATGACTACAGAGAGAGAGAGAGAGAGAGAGGGAGAGAGAGAGGGGGAGAGCCATAGATAGATATAAAGCTATCTCAAAAGCCATACACCAAGCACCCTGCTGTTATTGTTTTGTACCAGACTAAGCTAGAATATCAAATATCTATATGATACTGACTGCATGAGTATATATGCACCGCTGTATATATTTTATCAGCATGACACATGTTTATATCTAATATGTAATGCATGTGAACACATGCTTAGATATGAATATATTTGGTTGGTGCAAAAATAATTGCGCTTTTCAAGGTTGAAAGTTGATGCTATCATTTAATTATGTTCATGGAATATATCATTTTGTAGATTGAATTTCGCACCATCTATTTGGGCAAAACGTTTCACTATTTATTCTAATTTATTTGAGGCTGTTAAATGGAAGATGCAAAATAGCTAATTCGAGCAATTTTGTAGAGTTCAAAATGGGTCGTAAATCAGCGGAAACTGCTCGCAATATCAACCAAGTATTTGGCAATGGGACGGTCAACGAACTTACGGCTCAACATTGGTTCAAAGAATTTCGAAACGGAGACGAGAGCCTTGGAGATGAGGAGGCTAGCAGACGTCTCACTGTGATTGACGACATCCAATTGAAAGCCATTACTGGGTTGGACCCACGCAAGGCAACTCGAAAGGTTGAAGAAGAACTCGATGGGTTGCAGAGGAAGTAAACGCTGAACATTCAACAGTTGTTCGACACTTGCACCGAACTGGAAAAGCTCGATAAATGAGTGCCGTGCACACTGAACGAAAATGAAAGACAAAATCGCCATTACAACATCTTCTCTGCGCTTCTTTTGCACAACAAAAACAATTCACTTCTTGATTGCATTGTGACGAAAAATGGATTCTATACAACAATCGACGGCTTTCCATGCAGTGACTGGATAGAAGTTAAGCATCAAAACACTTCTTCAAACCAAACTTGTACCAAAAGAAGATTATAATCACTGATTGGTGGCCGGAAAGTGGATAATCAACAACGACTCCACGATTCCTTACGAAACCATAACAGTAAAGAAGTGTTACTAAGAAATCGACAAAACGCACCCAGAACAGTAACATTCACGTCCAATATAGGTCAATCGAAAAAGACCAATTATTCACGTGTCGTGCGAATTGAACGAACAAGGCTACGAAACTGTGGCTCACCCAGCTTACTCCCCAGACCTCTCTCCGATCGACAAACACTTTTTGAATCATTTTGACCCTTTCCAGCAAGGGAACGATTCAAACAACCAAGCAGCATCTCAAAACGCTTTTGGAGAGTTCATTGGTTCCAGGAAGCAAGAATTGTTTATTGTTGACAATAGTGTGTTGATTTGGAAGATTCTTATTTCGATTAATAACTTTCATTCTAAGATGAGATATACTGCTTTAAAGTTGATGGTGAAAAACTGCAATAAGTTTTGCACCATCTTAATATATATGCATACGCACATTTGAACTCCCCTCTCTCTCTCCCTCTCTCTCTCTCTCTCTCTCTCTCTCTCTGTACATATATATATATATATATATATATATATATATATAAAGAGAGAGAAGGAGGGTGGGTTAAGAAATACACACACACTCACACACACACACACACACACATATATATATATATATATGAATTTGGTTGTCAGTAAATAATGATAAATAGGTCAAGGTACGAAATATAACTGATATCAGCGGCACCACCACCAACAACAATCATTAATACTAGAAGGTCAACTAGCAAGAAATGAATGGCCTATTTATTTTTATCAGATGAAGTACCGTAAACCAAAGTAGGGGTCGAGATCCGTCCGGGGTCGTGTAAAGAGAATAGATTTCTTTTTTTTGTAGGATTATCAAGATTGATTATGTAACAAGCATTTTTTTATTTTTTCATTTTCTTATCTCTACACAGATATTTACTCAGATTGGTGCTCATCGTGAAAAGACTCAATGCGATTCAATAATTCTTATGATACAAATTTTGATTCTGTCTCTCATTTTAGCATTTCTCCATAATGAACAGTAAACATAGCAAATAAATTTTTATAATTTCTTTTTTTTCACTGGGGGGATAATTTGTTTACATGTTCAGTTAAAGCAAAATTATGACAAGAGATTGATTGTATTAGTGTCAATTGCTTTTATAACACTGGGTGAGGGGCGGCGAAACATTTGTCTCATCGGCTGCGAATTAAAAATAAGTTGGGGGAGTTCTGTTGTAAACCATTATTACTCATTTTTTACTATTTAACTTCATCTTAATTTTTTAGTTTAAAGAAGTTTTTGATTTCTCTTACCAGTAAAATCAGAAATTTCTTTTCCGAATATTTGTTGTGCTTTCAATCAATAATACCATATTACTTTTGGATAAGTGTCAGTTGTTGAGGGGGGGGGGAAGCTGTTCTTTCGTGCAACTGACGAAAAGTGAAAGTCCAGATTAGCATTATATTTAGAACATGAATAAAGCACCCCCGAAGTTGGGGTTAGGGTTAATCCAGTACAGTTTTCCAGTTTTAGTGGTTCATTACTTAACTCTGCAGTGAATCTACGACATTCTCTAAACAGCACAGGCAGAAAGTCAAGAATAAGCTCTCGGTGTGAAGAATCTAATTTTCCAATTTGTTGTGTTGTGCACAAAGAAATATATTAAAGAGCTTTCTTTCCTCTGTGTTGTCAATTTTGAAGGTATTTTTCCTGGGTAGCGTCGGGTATTCCTGTCCGTATACATATATATATATATATATATATATATATATATATATATATATATATATATATATATATATGTGTGTGTGTGTGTGTGTGTGTGTGTGTGTGTGTGTATGTCTCTCTGTGTGTGAGAGAGTTTGTGTGTGTGCATCAGAGAGAGAGAGGGGGGACGCGTGTGTGTGGGTGTGTATGTGTGTACAGAGGAAATAATTGTATGAATGCAACTTTCCGTTACCAATTTTGATACATACATGAAACTTTAATTAATCCAATTTTCTTTTCTATCTTTTTTTCTCTCTCTCGCTTCTGTGCCCGTGTCTCAGACTCACTCATCCTTTATCTCTCTCTTTACACACACACACACACACACACACACACACACACACACACACACACACACACACACATATATATATATATATATATATATATATATATATATAAGAAAGAAAGCACGAAATACAAGCTATCAAATTCCCAGTGACAACACAATATATAAATCCACTGACCGACATCAGCCGAAATTAAACCTATTGCAGCATTTCCTTACAAATAATTCATTAGAGTTTACTTTCCACCATTTTTCTTTTCTTCTTAATTTTCATTTTACTTCTGAAATTGTATATTTTAATAATTAAAATATGGTCGGAAAAAATGGGACTCACAATAAAAAAAAAAAGAGGTGACAGAAAGAAAGATAAAGAAAAAATGAGAAAGAAATAAGTCTTAGAAAGAAAGGGGAAAGTGAGGTTTCGTAGCTATGTTGAGCGAAAATGAATATAATAACAGTGGCACCATGACAAGTAAAGATAGATGGGAATGCTCACGAGCAACAGGTCTTTGCGCTCTACAGTAAGAAGGATCCATATAAATATGTGGAGGGAGAACATGTGTGCTTATCTGTGCATGTATTTCTGTACATGAATAAATATATATTTGTGCTTGTATATTTGGTTAAAAATGACAGACCTTTTTTTTTTTTATCGAGTTGACTTTTTCTTCGGTTTTTCCTATCCGAGGATCGATTGTTTATCTTTTTTGGTCCCTGGAATGTTGAACCAAATAACTGATCCGCTGACAGGAAAAAACTAAATAAAAAGTCAACTCAACAGAATTTACACGTGTATGTGTGCGTGTGCGCACTTTTATGTATACGGATGTAAAATATCACTCATCAAAGATGTGTTCTTTAATACATTTATCCCACGCTTTTCGATCGTTCACTTTTATGCCATGTTTTGCTTTTACAAAAAAAAAAGTCGAAAAACAAAAACAGTGTTTGTTTTGCAGCAACTGATATGGAGGCAGCGCGTACCCTTTTCTCACCCTCCCACACACCACTCCAACCTCCCACGATTCAGCCTAGCATATAATCATTTTTAGAGTCTGGGAACGCTCGAAACGTTTCCCGTATCAATTAGTAGTTATCGCTCCGCTTTATGCCGTTTCGGCTTACGAAAGTTTTTTCTTTATAGGAATGCACTAATCTTAGTCGATATGAAATGAAAGGAACGTTTTGTTCCATTCAAAATTTTATCAAAAACGAATATTCCAGTAGAGTTGGGTGAAAATATGATAATGTAATATCTCGTCAGGTTTCTCAAATCACATTCCCAGATCATGAGTCGCTGGTTCAGCCGGACAGTAACCATTGGGCCTGCTCACTCGTTGAGAGAGTTGCGTATTTCTTACCTGATCCATTGGTTGTTGTACAAAACAGAGTTAGAGACACGATTTCGAATGCTGATCTCCACGTTCCCTAGGCCCTCCCTACACGGAACATTAGCGTAGCACAATTGTCACTCTCTATCTTCTAGTTCTGCGTCAGACTAAAGTAGGCTAAGTATTATGCTTAGAAGAGGAACGAAATCTCCTTTTATAAACCTTGGAATAAAACTTTTTGCCAAGTGTAAGATTAGAGAATTAGAATCCAACGGTTTTCAGAGTTGAACTAAGAGTTTATGTATACCTTGATCTCACGATCAGGATTTATTCAACAAATACGCCAAAACTTCCATTCATTATAATTATCATGCAATATGTAGTAGTAAAGCAAATTTGGATATTAGAGCAAACAATGAAACAATGATCACGTTTTCAATTAAACTGCCGACTGTATTTGATCCTGGTATACGTACACAAGGTTTCTGCTTTTTTATCGTTTCAAATACAACTTTATCGGGGGCAAGGGGACTGATGTTGAAGCACACAATCATAGTGTATGTGTGTATGTGTGTGTGTGCAACTTTCGAATGCTTACTTGCAGTTAGTTATATGCCAATATTTTTGATTGCGGAGAAATATGGTTAAAATATTCATTACGACCTTATCAGTTAATCAGTCTGAAGGAAATCACTGTTCTCACACAAAGATCATGACGCAGTATAATCAATTTTACAGGACCTGCGAGTGAAGAATTTGTTTAAACCTGTTGTGAAACAATAAAGCATTTCGTCTTATAGCAGACGTAAGTATTTTGTCCATAACTCCGCAGGAGTTGAAGGTAGGTCATTATGGGGAAAATTTTGCGGTTACACTTGAAAAAAAAAGTGCGTAAAAATATTCAAAGAACGCAAAAAGTGATAAAATAATCTACTTGAATGCGATTAAAGTAGAGATATATTTACCTAAAAATAACGTTCGTAGCATCAAACAAACATCATTCTGAATAATTCAATTCAAGCTTCCGAATATTTTTCTTTAATAAAAACGAAAAACTACACGCAGACAACACTATTTTTCTGTCAAGTTTTCTCTGATTTTTTCACAAAAGGAAATATCTTAAAATCTACTAAATGTCTAATGTGTTCTTATTCTTTGTAATTTTGAGGGGGAAAAAAAAGGTAAGAAATGTTTAATTCTTTTGCGTAAGCAAAATTTTTTATATGTTTGTACACACTAAATGACATATCCTCTTTTTTTTTTTGCTGTGTCCCCGCGGGAGTTGAAGGCACGATAAGTTTACGGATGGATGAATTTATGATTGATGAGAAGGCAAGTGGGTATAAAACGACAAAAAAAGTATTTCGTCAGAGAGAAAGTAGCCAGACGGACAAAGAAAGAGAGAAAAAAAAAAGCCGAAAAGAACCTTGGGAAATCTAACCAACGAGAAAATTTCAACCGATAATATATTATCAGTTAATGTCTCTTTCGTATATCGTATGTTTACGTACGTAATTCGTGATAAGCTCAGATATACGTACGAGGCCCCAAAATTTGGAGCACTCGATAGCGATTGAACTTATAAGCAATGTGTCAAAGGTCTTTGCTGACTTTTGTGCTCATCTTGGATCCTTTTTTTGAACTCAACGTTTCGGCTGTTGTATCCTACGGCCGTCTTCAGGAGATGAATTGGTGTATATTTTCTTTTCTTCCATTATCAGAACAGAAGTTTTAAAAAAAACAAAAACAGTCTCGTCAGTTGCATGGGAACGTTCGCATTCCATAGCCTAATATCGGGTGTGGTCGGTTTTTTGTTTCTCAGGTCGTTAGCTGTACCCATTTATCTCCTGAAGACGACTGTAGGATTCAACAGCCGAAACGTTGAGTTCAAGAAATGAGCCAAGATGAATGCAAAAGTCTGCAAAAAAAATTTACACAATGATATTCCCTCACGTGGAAAAATCAGATAGAAATTATAAGCAATGGTTTGCAAAGCTAACCTGCATACAATCGCTCGGCAACAAATGCCCTTCTGCTCTAATAACATATTGATTTGATAATAAGCCTCGTTTTGGTTCAAAGTCACAATAGCGGGGCAGCCGGTAAGGAATCGGCACCCTTGAATTATGTCATATCAAGTGTAAGGAGAATTCTACTCAAAAATGCCCTGCACCGTTTTTAGGAGGGTCACATTTCATTTTTTGACTTGACTGGTAGGTTCCCTTGGTAAAGTTCTAAATAAGTATAGTAGAACCCCCCCCCCAAAAAAAAAACACCTATGTAGAACTTCCTTCAGTGTTTGTTTCACAGTGAGCCGTTATATAGGCAATGCTCACCCTCTTACACTCTTTCCTACTCTCCAATCTCCTGGACCTACCACTACCACAACATCCGACGACTCAGCACAATATAACATCGTCACCCCGTGCTGGAAAGTTTGAAAAGATCCCCACATAAGTTAATATTATTTGATTCTTCACTTCAATAATTTCGATTTGCGAACGATCTCTGCAGGAACTCTACTTTCGGATAGCGGGGAAAACCAGTACTTTCCTTCTGCTATTCTTTTTAGCTGTTCAAACATTAAGTACAGACTGGGTAGATCTTTGTTCAACAGAGTCAATTTGACAATGTACAAGAATCGAAAAGCCGACCGTAAATGAAAGGACACGTGACCTTTTCAACGAAACATGACATTAATGCCCAATAGGTAATGTTATGTCTCGTTGAAGCATTACTAATGATTTCAACGCCGGGACCTTTAACTTTGTTATCAAGTTTTATCATAGATTAAAGCCAATGCAAATATTTCTATACCGGTTTAACAAGGATACAAAGTCGAGCGGAAGAAAGAATCAACTTGGAGGCGTCCTTTTCAAGTCTCGATAACTGCTTTCTCTCTCTCTCTCTCTCTCTCTCTCTCTCTCTTGTTCTCTCTCTTCCTTCTCTCTCTCTCATTTCTTGCTTACTGATTGCATTTTGTATATCCTTTCTTTCATGATTATCTTTTTTCTTTTCTTTCTTTCTCTCTTAATTTTCCCTCAATTAGCTTTTGTATTTTTCCCTTCCCTTTTTTTCCAGCAAAAGCCACCACTTGGACGAGACAAAATATCTAGCTCGCCACGAACTGCTCCACTACACCTCCAGCGTAAATCACGTTTTGATGCTGTTGAACTTGACAAGGAGTGTAAAACACGAGACTAACCGAGAAGACATGAGGAGATTATAATTTGGAACGAGCGAGCAACGTTCAAATTCAGTTGACAAACTGCAGAGATTTTTTTTTTCACTACACCATTAAAAACTTGAAATCTAAACGTGTCCAAACGATCCAATATATTTCGTGTGCACCCTAAGAAGGGTCAACGACCCCCTCCCCCCCCCCAACATTCGAAAGTATTCATGTGCTCACTTATGGAGTCAGTAGTTGGCACATCAAATCAAACCGGACGATTTAAACAATGCGCAAGTTTTATTGACATATACGGGTTGAGTTTATAGTGAAGGGTGGGTTAAGAGGTTTACTCAAAGAAAACATGTTTTGTCGACGGATTAGGATCAGATTCCTTGAAAAGAAATATTACCAAACTGGCATAAATACTGACCGAAAGTGATATTCCCATCTACGGTTTCCTACGACTGACAGGAAATAAAGGTCCAGTTCAGCATTATAGTTATAGTTATATTGCAAAAAGAACCCTCTTTATAGAACCTTCTAAGATAATTCATGACTACTGACACATTTTCAGAAGGTTTAATAGGTTGAAAGAAAAAATATATACCTCCATCGGTATTGTATCATTGGATCGACGGTGTTCGTAAGTGTGAAGCATTTTAGGGAATACCCGTGAAATGGTCTTACGATATACATTATTTAGTCTCCCACACTTGTTGGAACGAGACATAAACGCACATAGGCCTACGCGACCGCACACACTCGCCTGTCGTAAATTATCAAAACAGCGCATATATACACACAGAACAAATGACCATAAATAGACAAAGATAAAAAAAAAACTTCTACTACACTTGAACGGAACGTTTACACCGACACCTACACAAAACAATCCACTGTTAATGACCACCGTAATTTGATCCTTGATAAATTCCGCTCAACTCGGACATGTACACACACAGAGGAGATTAGACTTCATTTACGACAACTGTATATGACCCGTGTTAGCCTCTCCCCAACGTGAAAATGACCTTGATTAATGAGAACCTCCACCTAATTATATCCGGTATATAGGTCCGCTCATTTCAAATGTTTTCAATTTTTCCCTGATGAGGCTTACATACTAGCGAAATATGATGGATCTGCAATAAATAGTTTAGATGTACGAAAGTAATTCCAGTTTATAATTTCCCTACTGTCAATTACTAATATCACACACACACACACACACATATATATATATATATATATATATATATATATATATATATATATATATATATATGTATATATATGTATATATATCAATAATTTTGTCATCCACAGACAGCTGTTTCGTTGAATTACAACTCTTCAGTGTGGCCATAGACAATCCAGTATCCCTTCCAGTACAGCTAGGTAGGGTCGAAACCTTCGCTTCAGACCAAGAGGCAGATGCTCTACCCTTGCTCGAACTGGACAGTCAGTAGGACCGAATTAAACGGTACGTTTATTTTCACATAATTCCCCATCTATCAGAGAGCTCCATTCAAGAGTTGGAAGAGCAATTCTATAGTAGCTTATAGTAAACAAGTGTCCTACCTAAGAGTACTCAACCCTGAAGAAAGGAGCGTTAATTATAAAATATATATGCAGCCTTGGAAACAAATTCACTCATCAGTTACATACAAGCCACAAAAACCTACAAGAGAAATAGTTTTTGAAATTAAGAAATAAACAGGCATGGTTAGTTATTCAATAGTAATCGTCACACGAACAACGTTCCCTGGCAATGCAAGAGACGAGGAAAACCCTTCCAAAACTTCGTTTGCAAATCCAAATGATAATATAGAGTTGGGGAATCGGCTCGAAACATTTCTCATCGTCACTGCTGGTCCGAGTTCGAACCGAATCGAAAATTGGGAATTCGATAACTGATTTTCAAGGCATTTGATCTACTCTTTGATGTTTCCTTATGTGAGACTGAGTTGAACAAAAATATACGTGTGTGAGAGAGAGAATGTGGCTGTGTTTGTATGTTTGTATGTCTTAACCTGCACGCACATCCGATTCATACAGGCTACGCAACACAGATCAGAAAGATAGACTATTGGCCTCATCTCTTAAATTCGTGTATATTCCGGCCTTTTTCTTATCAGTTAGTATGTATCGAATACTTTGAAGATCACTTATACAACTCGACCCATTTTGTAATATTCCAACGGGTTAAACAATTTATGATGTCTTTCTCAATACTTTATTCGTCCAAGAAAAGGCAATGCTAAAAACGCGTTTATTATTGGTCTGTCTTGACATGATGCCATACTTGACTTTCACTTGGTTTATTTATTTGAATATTAACACTTTCTGACCGTCTGCGCCAGAACTCTTTCGGCCTAAGATAATAAAGAGAGAAAATAGGAGAGGATTAAGAGAAATTTGTTGAAAAAGGGTGAATTCTTCGCCAGCTTTGATTGACGAAAGGGGAAGGTACGTTATAATGCAAAAAGTTTTGTGAACTAAACCCTTACTGAAAACATGGACTCGTCGCAAAATATACATATGTGTATGAGAGAGAAAGAGAAGAAGAGGGGGAGAGTGAAAGAGTAATACAAGTAGAATGTGGATGTGAAAGAAGAGTAATTTATATATATTCATATTTAACAGCTTATATACTTTCCTCGATATATATATATATATATATATATATATATATATATATATATATATATATATATATATATATATATATATATATATATCACTATACATTTCCTTATATCTCTATATATCCATGCCTGTTCGAACACATACGCATACAAATATATATTCTGTACTCTATTGCATTCCTGTAAATATTCAGCAAACATTAGGACTGTGGTTCTGGGGGTATACGTGTGTGTGTGTGTGTGTGTGTGTGTGTAAGCGTGAACCTGTAGGCTCATGCTTGCAGAACTTACGACGTATATATATATATATATATATATATATATTTATATACATATATATATATCGTCATGTAAACATTTCATATTGTAATGTTGAAAAAGAACAAACTTTTAGTCAATTTTTATACATGAAGGAATCCACGACAGTGTGTCATGAAAGCCACTTCTGACCTGATCTATGTTATTTCAACGTATTGTTTTATATGTTTATTGTATAATTCTAGGTTCTTGTTGCATGTGATTTAGTTTTTATTCATAATATCCATCAAGATATATACAAAACTATAAAAGCATATGTATGCATGTATGTTTGTGAGTATACATTATAAAAATATATATATATATATACGTTTGCCAACGCAGATATAAATACACTCATTTTGTTATTGAAAGTCCTCATAAGCACACATATATGTGTATATATATATCATTACTTATCATATACCTGTATATATATATAACATGCATTCTTTAAGACGCTGTCCGGTCATTCATTCTTTTCAATCCTACTTCAGCCCGTTTAGCTTTAGATCAATATTTTCTTTAACGTTTTCCTCCAGATTGAGTTATTGTCCATCCGGGCACTACACAAAAGGACACCTTGCCGAGAGTCACTTGATATATATATATGTGTATATATATATATATGTGTGTGTGTGTGTGTGTGTGTGTGTGTAATTATATACTTTTATAGTCTCTTTTTATTTTTTAGGCCTACCAACTGCTTCTGTTCCAAATGATGTAACATCAATCAAATTCCTTTGCTGTACCCGTATTACCAGATCGACCTCTTTCCATTCGCCACCCGTTTACATACACACCGCATACACTTGTCCAACCCATTCAAACTAAGTCTACTTTCCCCTTCGTCTGTCTCTCATTTTTTTTTTCTTTTCTGTCTCCTTCCATGTTATTTTTCTTCCTACTGTTTTTATTTTCATTACATGTTGTTTTTAGCATTTTCATTTTTCTTTCATTTCCTCCTCTTTTCCAAATGCCGTTACGTTTGGTATTGAATTACGAAAGTGATATATCGTTAAGTTTTTTTTTCCCTTGTCGCCAATTTTTATGTCAGCAAATACTGGTCGCCAATAGTTGAGTCTGTACCATAACTCATGGACAACAGTCATATATTCGACTATTATAACCGCGGCTAGATGTTATTTCAACGTCTTCATCTCTCATGTTTCAAGAGTTGTTATACCTTTGCTTGGTTCAAGGTAATACCTTATAGACTAATTACGTTTGTACTTTCGGTTATTTCCTCGAATATGTTGCATCATCATCATCTTCAACATGATCACCAGCCTTTTAGCATCCGTCATTGGACGTACACCGTCCCTAAGATTCGCCAGACCTCTCTATCGTGGGCCTCGCGGAGCCAGTTCTTTCAGAACATATTCAGTATCATACTAAGACTTGTCTAACTCTATTGTTGAACTTGGTACACTGAATTGTTGACTTGTCGTTGGTTCTCGACACTTGGACAAAATTTTGTGGTTGCTGAAGCAAATATCGTAGGTGATCTCTTACTATATTGAAAATTGTATGGCAAAATACTGTGTATTACTCTAGATTTATATTTCTTAATATACTTTTGATTGTGAAATGGTAAGTTTGTTAGATGGTAATGTTTACAATGGTTGTAGTCGGGTAGTAACTCACATATCCTAAAGAAAGCACACGAGACGAAATTAAGAGAGAGAAGAGAGAGAGAGAAAGAAAAAGAGAGAGAAAAAAGGGGAGAGAGAAAAAGGGGAGAGAGAAAAAGGGGAGAGAGAAAAAAGGGAGAGAGAAAAAGGGGAGAGAAAAGAGAGAGAGTGAAAGAAAGAGAAAAGAGGGAGAGAAAGAGAGAGAGAGAAAGAAAGAGAGAATGAGAATGAGAGAGAAGAGAGAGAGAGAGAGAGAGAGAGAGAGAGAGGCGCAATTAACCCCTTGGTGACAGGTGATTGATGGCGACCATGAAGGCCTACAGCATCGCCAATGAGGACAGGGAGGCCGGGGCAATGAAAAGAGATGGATAACGGACTGCAAACGTCCGTGCTGTTCACCCATTGGCCTGATCAGACACCACGGACACAATCATCCACTTCAGTGCAGGAAGAAAGGTGCACAAAGGTACGCATGCGCATTCATGCACACACTCAAACACACCCAGTCATTCCGGAAGAAACAGTTCGACTTCGCTAAAAATGATAAACGTAAATGCATGAGAGTGTGCGGGGTGACCTGTCTCACTAGTCTCGCAGCTCGCGAGTCCTTTCTTCGCAGGGGTGCTCCATTTCCTCCCTGACTGAAATCTCCCCACACCGCTCATTCTTGATCCCGATAAAATCATACTCCTCGGGAAATTCACCCCCCCCCCGGCAGTTAAGTGAGTTCCGTTTCAGAATCACTGATTTAGATCATGTATTGATAATAAATAAGGTCGTGTGTCAAACTCCCCACGTGGTTGGAATACACTTGTCACAACCAGTATTTAACCCCAGACAATTTATGTTGCTTTTCTCCACAGTGCACTGCAAAATTCGAGTAGCAGTCGTAGAGTCAACAGTAAAGAACAACGTAAATGAAATTCTCGCAAGGAATAGTTTCTGTCAGGAAATTCCTGGCTTTACAAAACGTTTGTACTGAAATAGACGCACCAGACTCTGTCTCCATAACTCGTATCAATAAACGTTCCCTTACGTTTGTTTCGTGTACATTGTGGTTATTTCGTAAGCTTTGTTTTGTTACTGCAGTCAACATTCAAAATCCAGACCTTTAACTAGGCTCGAACACTGATTACTAGGAACGTTATGTACATCTATGCTGACTTTCTTGATAAATATTATTTGGGCCAGTTGATAGTAAGTGTCCGGTGTTTCTCTCCTTGATTATTCCAGAAGGCTCCTTACGGAGCATAGGGCCACAACCACTCTACTGTAGTTTCACGAGCAAAGTAGGTTTCGAGCTTTGGAGTCGCTAGCCCAATACCTAATTCTCCTTTATCCGGGCTTGGGACCAGCTATAGCGACTGCCAAGCTGTACTTTTTTCCTGTCAGAGTAACCTTCTCTTAGACGGGCTATCTTACTGAGCCAAAAGACTCCAACTGTCCTACTATTTAACCATAACTAGTGCGGCAGGTGCGGGAGGAATTGAGTAAAAGGATGGGGGGGGGGGAAACAAATAAGAAGGAAGAATGTGAAAGAAAAATCCGGAAAAAAATGTGGAACAAGAACAAGAGGAATAAAAAGAGAATGAAAAGAAAAGATAACAAAGTATGAAAGAAAAGATTGGGAAGTAAGAGGGTGAAATATATATATATATATATATATATATATATATATATATATATATATATATATATATATATATATATATATAGAGAGAGAGAGAGAGAGAGAGAGAGAGAAAGAGGATGGGGAGAAGAGAATAAATAAAAGGAGACAGAGGGTGAAGATGTGAAAATGTAGAATTAACCTAAAGAAGTGGAATAAAAGAAAAAAAATATGATTAAAAAAATAACAAAACGTATTTCTTTACCCAAATTTATGGCGAAAAATAAAAAAGATCAGAAATAAGAAAAATGAATAGAAAAAGTTTGACCTGTCTCAACACAAGACGCTGCCGAGAGCAGTAAGAACAACATTGACAAAAAAGCGACATAACAAACATTGGCGTTATAACTTCTATCACTTGACTCTGTTTCTTTCTTCTTTGTTTATCAAAGCGCACTAAAATCTAATGATTACACATCAGTTGTTATCAATTATTAGAAGCCGTTATCCAAAACCGTCACCAAAAACTGCCAACATAGGTTTCTTCACTTTTTGTGCTGGTTTGGTTGATTGTGTATGTATGTATGTATGTATGTATGTATGTATGTATGTATGTATGTATGTATGAATTACGCGTACAGGCCGTACCTATGGAGCGAAAGGAATTAAAATTTAAACGTCAGAAATTAGAGAGTTCCTATAAAAACACATCATCATCATCATCATCATCATCATCATCAGTCTTTCAACGTCCGTCGTTGGACGTAGACCTTCCCTAGGATTCGCCACACTTCTCTATCATGGGCGTCGCGGAGCCAGTACTTTCTGAATTTGCCTAGCTCGTCTCTCCATCTATATGTTCTGCCGGCCTCGGTTCCGCCATTCGTGCAACATGTCCAGACCATTGTCATTTGAGCTTTTTGATGGATTCTATGATGTCCCTGACTCTTGTCTTTTCCCGGATGTACTGTGCTGTCTTGTGGTCTGTCCATCAGCTTTCATCAATTAATAGAAATCGTCGACCAAAAACAGTCGCCGAAACTGTCGACATAAGTTTCTTCAGTTCTCAAGTTGGTCTGTCTATCTGGCTAGTTATGTATGTATGTATCAAGCACCAATGGAGCTAAAAGGCTGAAAACAGAAACATCCAATTATTAATTAGAACTGTTATTCAGGCCTGGATCTATCTATATAATTATTAGCTAGACGTGTGGAAATTTCAAGAGGTGCTGCCAACTAAAATATTATAATTTTTTATCGCGTGTATTTTTCTGCAATCAAACTACATAATTTTGTAAATATAATTCATTACCCATGGAACATATCTATATTAACTACAGTGGCATGAAAAGGCAATTGAAAAATAATATATCTGTTGATATTATTATTTATTACTTTTGCTATCTGTCTCTATGAACCTACTATCTTGGATTTTTTATAAGATATATTCTACTATAACTTGATGTTCAGGCTTTAGACTTGTGGGGAGAGCAATGAATGAATGAATGGTTAGTTACAGTGCAAGTTGAATATCTTTTGCCCCCTTTCAAGCATAAGCACCAACTTCCATTCTTACCTTTACTCAGAAGAGAAAAGATGAAAGGTACGAGGATACTTTTATCCCTGGAAGATACTTTGCTTTAGTTTCTGCGGTCAGCAATTTACTCACTGCCTTTTTTACTCACTATGTAAGCGATGAAACATCAAAAAGCGGAAAAGATTAATAAAAGTCAAGACCACCATAAAACAGATGAATTAACCAACTGTATTGGTTGACGTACTCCAAGGAACTTTTTTTATTACTAATGCTCTTTACGTAGGGCGTAACCTGAACTGCTGCTGATAAATTTATTCCTCTTCAATCTTTGTTTGCTTTGTAGTTTGATAGGTAAACGAATGATAATTTTGATGTCGACATTTTTTTTAATTCACTCGAAATACAGATGGTAGATAATAGTCGACTCAACGAGAAATCATGTTTAATCTTGGTATTACTTGAACCTGTATTCAACTATCCTGGATTTTTTACAAGATATATGCAAATGAGCTGAACCCAGAAAGATCTCGACTACATATATTTTGGTATATAATGCCAATTACACTTACGAACAAAAGTTTTGAACAAGGCATAGATCATATAGTCTTTATCTCTATTGCTAATAACAACCATAACTGTTGATGATAATTTGATTCTCCCAAAATCGTTCCTGCCTTCGTATTCAAATGAATGTGGATATCGTGGGGGATAATTATTTTTTTTGATAATTCGCTCGACCAACACGATCCAGATTGAGAAAAATCATAATCGTCGACGTATCTGAATCCTGTATTTGATTATTCTGCATTTTATATAAGATATATGCAAATGAGCTCCGAGATGTATATTTTACATGAGTCAAGTTCAGTTTATTTCAAACACCGATTTTTTTTTCATCGTGATTCAATTTACTGGACATATCATTTCGCAATGCTTACACAATTGTACATTAGTTATATAAATTTACTATTTCTCATCATTGACCTTTAATAAGAAGAGCAACGTTACATTAAATCGGCTGCACTATCGGTCGCAGGTTCGATTCCTGCAGTAGCCCCATCTTCTTTAATTGTTTATTCTATCAACGTTGTCTAGACCAAATGATACATTCACCATGTAATAACGGGAGATCGTTTCAATGTGATATAACGCAATCATATATATATATATATATATATATATATATATATGTATATATATATATATACATATATGTATATATATAAGTTTATTCTCTTAGAAGTGCGACTCATCACTTGAGCCTACCAAACTTGTCATGTAATTCACCTGTTCATTCATTTATTTTATACTCCTTCACATTTTGTCATTTATTTTCACACTTTTCTTTTTTACAAACTTTCTCCGCCTTCTTTGATTTATTCCTTTTCTTTAATTTCGTTCTTTTTCCTTCCTTTGCTTTTAATTATTTTTCAGCATTTGTTCTTTTTATTCATATTTTTGTGTCACTAATTCTCCTTTCTCTCTTCCCCTTTTCCCCTCACTCTTTTCGTTTCACTTATTTTCTCCCCCTCCAACCCACTATCCTCTTCCTTTCTTTCATTGAATAAAAGAAGCCAATACAAAAGTACAAGGCTACACAGGTGCGGTGCAACATGGTTGAAATTCCTGAAGTCTCTGTCTCCCTAGTTGAAGTGACATTATCTTTTGACTTTCTGGTCGGTTGGTACGTTCATACATTTGGTCCCGGGTTCGTACTAAAACATGCTTGTGTTTGTGTTTGTGTATGTATGTTTATGTGTGTGTGTGTGTGTGTGTGTGTGTATGTCTCTCTCTCTCTCTCTCTCTCTCTCTCTCTCTCTCTCTCTCTCTCTCTCTCTTGCATAAACATACACATATATGAAAGAAGAAAAAAAAACAGTTGCCTCTGATTTTATGTAACGATATACGCCAAAAACATAGAAGTATTTTCCTTATTCTTCACATTTTTCTTCATCTTTGGCTTTCAAGTTAAGTTGCAAGAATTCAGAACAAGGAAGTACTTTCCAACGAGACTTGAACTCGCATCCTGTATTCACTAGAGCTTACTATATTATGCAGCTTCTGTTGCCAAGACTTAATTGATGTTGCTAGAGGGGTTTATCGACCCTGAGCAGATGTACGCTGACAATAGCGGTCTGCTACCCTCTCAGAGGTGTAATCTGATAGTGTACCGGCCATTGCAAAATGCAACCCATGTTACTCTCCAGAAAAAAAGTGGGGAAGGGGGAGGAGAGTCACTAGGTTTGTCGAATGAACCGACAGTCTGTGGTCAGAGGTTAATACAGAGTTAGCTTGATTGGTAGAGCTTAGACCTGTTTTATGGCATTTCGTAGCAATTTCAGAGTTCTTCATACAGGGATAACCCCGTTAATGATCATTTTAAGCACAGACTGAATAGGAATTTTCTGATACACATACATTTTTGGACACATTGATGTATCGTTAGCTGTACAAACATATTTGCATGCAGGGGTTCCTCGAGGTATGAAAGTTATTTCAAGAGTTTCTCCAATCTAAGAAGGGTAAAAAAGACATGTCTGGGTAGGAGTTTTTAAATCAGAAGGTTCCTTGATGAACTGTCTCAAAGTAACTCATGATTGTAAGGTAATGTGCTTTGAGAAAGAGCAAGGATAGTGAAAGCGTTACGTGCACCGCAGCTGTACAGGTCGGTAATAAAGTAGCAAAAATGTCAATGTGCTTTGAGGGAGTGTAGGGAGCTCTGCGGACACCATAGGTACGTAGGTAGTTACGGATATACATGTATGGATAGATTGGATCTGCTAAAAAGTTTGTTCAGTCCATAATGTAAAAATTATAAGACAAACAAATCTCAAGCACAAAACTTCGCTAACCACTTTTTAGATGTTTGATTATCTACAATGCCCTCTCTATAAACAGCACAAATCTTTTTTTTTTTTTTTGCTTGCGTCGCCTTTTTCAGCTTAATGTGCAGTTGATATTGCTTATTCTATTTGATCTTCAATATCAAAACCAATAAAGAAAAAAACGACTATAAAAAAACATCTTTTAATGCTTGCTGATATGACAGCAGTAACAATACAATCAAAAGTGATTCCTTCCAATGAAGTTAATTGAATTCAAACGCCCCTAATGTCATCTAACAACAAAGACAAAAAGTTTTGGCTAACCAAATAATTCGACTCTTTTCCCTGGAAAAAAAGGAGCCAACATAAATTCGAGGCAACAACCCCCCACCCAACACCTTTGACACGACGAACCTAGTATACGACTGATTAAATACTAATTAACCCCCCCCCCAAGACTAAGCGATTACGGTGCTTAATGCTTGAATACAAATGTCATTGTGAACTTTTAAAAGAGATCTAAGATATATATCCCAGCACCGAAAAACCTCAATGAATACAGACCTATAAGCCTACTCACCTGGATCTACAAACTTTTTATAAAAATAATCATCAACCACATCAGAAAACATTAGATGAAAACCAACCACGGGAACAAGCGGGCTTTAGAAGAAACTACTCGATCGTGGACTATCCCCATTCAATAAATCAGCTAAAAGAAAAAGCAGCAGAATACAAAATACCACTCAATCTAGCATCTATAGACTTCAAGAAGGCATTCGACTCTGTGAAGATTCCTATGGTCATGAAGGCCATCCCTCTACGAGGTGTAGAACCTAATTACGTCTGAGTATAGCAACATATATACAGTCATATCAGCTCCTTTATCAGGCTACACGAAGACTCTGAGTCTTTTCAAGTCACAAAAGGGGTAAGACAAAATGATACCAGCTCTACCAAACTCTTCACAGCCTTCCTCGGGATGATCTCCAGAAACCTAGACTGGGAAAATAAAGGAATCAAAATAGATAGCGAATATCTAAACAACCTCAGATTTGCAGACGATATCGCCCTTTTCACAGAGAACCTACACGACCTCTAACTAATGCTAGATGAACTGCATGAAGAAAGTAAGAAAGTCGGTCTATACATGAACTTCAGCAAAACAAAGGTCACGTGCAAAAATCACGTCAGAAATAAGAACACAACGATCAAAATCGAAGTCGGAGAAACCGGAGAAAGTAGACCACTACATTTACCTAGGACAATGAATCTCCATGAAACCCTCAGAAGAAGAAATCAAGCGAAGAATCACTCAAAGATGGCAAGCCTTTGGCAGAATAAGCTCAACCTTCAAAAACAAGACATCCCATTAATCTTAAAAAGAAGGGTATACGGGCAATTTATCCTCCCGATAGTCGCCTGCGGAGCTGAAAAATGGAACCTAACCAAGACTGAGAAGCATGCAAAGTGCACATGAAAGAAAATATGCTCAACCTCACACGGAGGAATTACAAGACAGCACAGTATATCAAGGAGAAAACAGGAGACTGAAGCATCATAGAATCCACCAGGAAACTCAAATGGCAATGGGCTAGTATTGTTGCAAGAATAATGGACATCACGACTCACAACATCCCCAGAGATCACATGCGCAACTGAGGCCGGCAGAGCATAAGATGAAAAGACGGAGTAAATGAATTCAGTAAGTATTGGCTCTGCAAGGCCCACGATAAAGAGGTGAGGCGAATCCTGGAGAAGTTATATGTCTAACGGCAGACGATAAAAGACTGATGATGATGATTCTTGGAAACCTAAGGATATATATATATATATATATATATATATATATATATATATATATATATATATAAACACTGAAGAAAATTACATAAATTGCACTGACAGATATTGAGAAATAGGTGTCTGAAGTGACTCAAGAAATATCTTCTGAAAAGGTTTTCTCATGTTTATTGATAAGCCTTTTCGACTATATGGCTATACAGCCAAAAAAACCCTATTCCTCTCAAAATACCTTATATATATATATATATATATATATATATATATATATATATATATATATATTCCAGGTGTCTTTAAAGGATTATGGTATTTTTTTGATAATCAACTCATATTTTCTAACCCTTCATTGTCATAACCATCATAGTCTTCATTATCCATATTGCCACTGTTATTCACTTGTTTTCTTTTCAACATGATAAGGCTCTGTTAGTCTTCGGGTGGAATGTAGGTTTTAACTGGCCACACTTGATATCCTCACCAAACTCTTCTTTTCCTTTACCGGTCTTTTTCTCTTCATCCCTACAGCCGGGGCCCCATCGCCACGAATCTAAACGGTGGATTATTTTCAAAGTGTGAGCAACGCCCGGTTTCGTATGTTCCGGACAAACAAATTATATAATTTGAGAAGTAGTTCTTTTCTTCCGGAGATCTTTCTATTGGGATGGGGGTTCTTTTTTCCATCCCTGGGCAACACTCTACCCAGATCCATGCGTGTAAATAGACGGCATTACGCCCCACGTCTGTGAGTCTATTCATCTGTTTGCATTTTAGTCAAACAGTTAATTAAGACGAAAGTCTGAATTGACTAATGGTAGACCAAACTGCGTTCACATCGATGCAAAACGCGATTACACACTCACACTCATTGGATCAAGTGCCTTCGATTGATACTCGTGAAAATCTGCAATGAGAAAGATTTCTTTAAATTTGCATCAGCAAATTAGACTCGTGTTATAGAGACGGATTGGGGGATATGCCAAATACGGAATATGTTGAAACTGGCAAAGAACAATACTTTCACGTAGATCTCGACTAAAACCATGTCCCCTCTGGGGAATCAAGCCATTATCAGAAAGTAGTGATTGCGCGCACGTTCTAATGGGAAGATGTTGGAAAGAGAGAACTTACAAAACAACTCCTGAATGCTGTGCATTATTTCTGAATGAATTCGAACAATACTACCAGCTTTTAAAACTACCAATAATGCTTGCTGGCGTCCAGGTAACTTTCGGTTCCAAATTTTGCAATAGATATTCAAGTCCCTCGGGACCTTTGTTGCTGCTTTTTCATAACGCCTCAGCCGGTCCATTTTCCAGTTTTCTCTCTTCTATTGATTTTACAAAAATTCCACCCGAAAACATTAGATAACGAACAGCTGAAATGAGGAAAAAAGTATAAATTGTTAATGAATATTAACAACTAAATCTAGAGTTTTCGACCAGACTGTATCTGTTTGTCAACGGTTGGCGCTGCACAATATACTTATCCCATCGAGCTACCAGTACATTTTAGTGTTTGTAAAATATACGGTATGTATGCAGTACAAATATATCATGTCTCGTGCTGCCCAGGTTATGCACTGAATTCACGTCCCAAGTAGAAATCACTGGCTTTGCAATTTACTGTTTCCTTTGCAACTGCACCCCGCCACTCCCAATCCCACAAAACTCCCGGGAACAGGGACGGAGGATGAAGCAATGCTCATCTCTTTTACAATGCCCGAAAGACCAGGTACCGTGAGAATCGTCTGCTCAGCTCTGCCAAACGTGCTATTATGACTGCTATCAATCTGAGGTGCTCTTGACACTACAAGAAGCAGATAATTACTCAGGAAGACACCATTTTCTGTCACGTTACTGCTTCCAACGATACGCACGTGACACCTTGTCGCTGAGCGTGAGACCAATTGAGCCGGAGATCGCTGAACAATACCGAGCAATGCCGAGCAGGGGTAGTAGGGTGACGTATCAAGAGAAGGTTAATATCTTATCTTATTAGCACTCGTCAAGGTTGACAGTGGGAGTAGCAGCTTTTTGTAGTACTTCTCCTTTTTTTCTCCGTCAACCATGGTAATATACCAATGACGAAACAATACTACGAGGAATGGATTCATGCTTTCCCAATTACAGTAGGGCACTGCCTCAGTCGAAATTCGAACTCGGTAAACATGCTAGTACCCGTTACTGCTCCCCCTTCCCTCTCCTCAAATACTAATATGAACCCGGGAAGTTATGTTGTGCGGAGCAGTCTGGCATATTTGTCATGTAAAATAATATTTGTCCACCGAACGAAACTACGACTTCGAAGTATTCCGGTTACTTCTTTCCAGTGTTGCCAATTTACATACTTCATATCCAAATTTAGATAATTCTATAGAACAGAAGTCAAGGGAGACAAGACAAGATCTTCAATTTAGTTAGATTTCTTGAGACTTGTTTATCCTGAAAAAAAAAACTTCAAACTTGACACTGCACTGCCTTGTGTGCTGACTAATGCGTCAATTTCGTACAATAGCCAGTTGTTGAGTAATCTCGGTGCATACACACAATCAAAAACAGAGACTTTTTCAATTGTAGTTGGAGATTTATTCATCATCATCATCATCATCATCATCATCATCATCATCATCATCAGTCTTTTATCGTCTGTCGTTGGACACAAATCTTCTCCAGGATTCACTAGACTTCTCTATCGTGGGCCTCGCAGAGCCAATACTTACTGTATTCGTCTACTTCGTCTCTTCAGCTTATGTTCAGCCGGACTCGGTTGCGAATGTAATCTCCAGGGATCAATGTCGTGAATCACGATGTCCATCGGTAGTCTGTCATTCTTGCAACAATACCAGCCAATTGCCATTTGAGTTTTCTAGTGAATTCTATGATGTCTCGGTCTCCTGTTTTCTCCTTGATATATTGTGCTGTCTTGTGATCTCTCCACGTGAGGTTGAGCATGATTCTCTCGTCCGCATGCTACATCTCTATGAAGCCCACAAAAGGAAGAAGAAATCTTGAAGCCTTCTCGAAGACCACTGATCCAATATACTTCAAGTTCGAAACTGCACTGCCTTGTCTGCTAAAGAATACACCTGGCGAATATCAAAATCATACAATGTCTAGTCGTTGAGAGATCGTAATGCATATACACAGGAACACCGACAGGGATATCTTCAGTTGTAGTTAGATACATCATAAATATCGTCGTAGACGCGCAACTACCAATTTTTTGATGTATGAGACTCACCTTCTTCTTGGATGCGCCCTATTTCCTAAATTACACATAATATTTATTACAAGTAGTTATTCAAATATGTACAATAAATGTGTTTCCCTGTCACTTGGTCGACAGATGTTTGGTTTCCTCTGACAGACGTGTAGCTCAAAAGCCGACTGAACTAATTGCCGAAGTGAAAACATTTGTTCTTTTCAAAACATGTGTAAGAGTCATAAGAGAAGTAAAATATATAGACAGGAAATTTTATGACAGAGAATATTTGACACAGATAATGGGGATGACACTCTCAAATACCATTATATAGATAAGGGACTTTATTAAAATCACTTTCGATTTAAAAAAAAAAAAAAATACACCCCTCAACTTATTGTTTGATAAATGGACCGTTCGGTGAAATGTCCGTCAGCGAAATGCCCATTCGACGAAAAATCCGTTGGTGGAATGTCCAACGACCGTAGCAGAATAAATATATAATTTTTTTCAAACTGTTACTCACAAAATGACGGTGTATGTTTCCTTTTAAAGGTCAAAAGTGAGAGGAAACTTTTTTTTCTTGAGTCAAAATGAGACGAAACTATTTCCCTCTTTGAGGAAAATTACAAATTATTTTTCCAATAAAAAGGAAGTGACTTGGCATCGAGCTTAATAACGGGTGAATGAAGCCTTTAAGCGAGATTCAAATAAGATAGACTGCTTATTCGCAATGAGCCTTTTCATATATTTCAAAGTAAATAAACATATGAGTCATAAATGTATTTATGAATGTATATGTATGCACAAACGCGCATGTGCAGGATCACGTGACGAATAAATAAATTCATTGAAAAAAAGGAAAGAATGAACTAAATAAAAAGAAAAGACAATGGGTTAACACTGGTGAGAGAGGAGGGAAAGATATATGACTCGAGCTGCGACAACAAGAGAGAGATCAGGTTTTTATGTTACTTTGAACGACAGTTAGGATGGTTACCAGTTCATTTGCCCAAGAAAATAGAGAAATAAACCCTTTTTTACGGTGTATGGTATTATTTTGACTCTCACTTAGATGTAAACAAGAGAGGCGTTACGTGAAAGTGGGTAAGCAGAAAATCTATCGTGATGACCATGAAACGAACGGAAGAATATGGACACCCAGCATTGATCAAAGGGAGAGATCTAGGATACAGATGCCGATAGCCACACAACAGTCTCGTCGCTAAAGCCTTAAAATGCTACTGTCTTCAGTGGCCATTCTCAATTTTCTTCTTTTTTTCCTTTTTTTTTGTTTTTTGCCACGACCCCCAGAAGAATTCTCCCAAGATTCCAGGGTACCCTGTCTCAAAGGATTACAACAAGAATGGATAGAAATTCATTCATTATTATTTCAGCCTATGAACCCTTTCAAATGTGCTAGAGCAGTTGTAAAAATTGTCGTTGAACTGGGACTGTTCCTTAACCGGTTTTTAGGCTTTGTAAAGCTGAATTCTTCGTAGAAATAAATCGTTGTAGAATTTGCATGGAAAGTTTTGGTCACCATTGAAACAAATACGCAAGGACAGCTATAATTTGAAGAAAAAATGTAAGCATCTAGTGATGTAAGCAAAATAATGTGGTTGCATTCATTCTAAATCAATAATTATGAACGAACATAATCAAAACGTGCTGAATGAATTTAGAAGACACAAATGTGTGAAGTAAAATATTGGCTGAATATTCAAAACTAAGAGGTAAGAAATATTTTACATTTATGTGAGAGATGGGCCCAGGGCGCATTTGTACGTTGACACCATTTAATTTACAGTAAACGCGTACGTAATAATAGCACGCGAAGAACGTTGAAGTCTCTCAGTTAAAAATTGTTGTTTAACTGTGTTTCTTTGCCTTTTTTTTTTTTTAAATCGTTAGAGTGTATTCTATTAAAGCTATTTAGTTGTAACTTTGTTAAAAGGTGTCTACGTTTAGACAAAATTGATTGTAAATTCATACTTCTAAGCTAAATGGAAAATATTTAGAATTTGTTTTTAGTTCAATTTGAACTCAGTGAGAGAAGGTTGATTTCTGAGTCACGACATATAGTATCGGGTTTTCTAACAACCTGTTCCTCGAGTACACCCTGATCATTCTAAGAATGTTTATTCCTGAGTGGTCAATAATAAAACTGGAATGGTATTTATTTCACAAGATGTACCATTGTTTTGACTCTTAAAATCATGCTGGTTTTACGTAAAGAATGTCCTGCAGCTATGAATAAAACCTCCGTCTTTAACGACATGGGCATTGAACAAAAAATAAAACTAGCACAGAACTTTGAGTAAATAACGCATTAAGCATAAAAAGAAATTACTAACAAGTATACATGGTCCTTGACGAGCATAAACAAGCCACAAAGAATGAGCCTGTGAACGGATATTTAATAAAAGTTAATTTATATGAGGTTTGATGATAGTTATAGTTCAGATTTCTGTTCAGGGTATTGAAATCGGGAAAATCATGATACTAACAAAGATGATCTCAGCTGTCTTTGAAAATAATGAAGGAGGTTCAGTCTTTAACTGAGACTCGGATAGTAATCCAAACGTATATGTTTGTGGACTGTTTGCAATAAAACTAATACATATTTGAGAATACATTCATGTACGTACACATACACACACACACACACACACTCATGGGTGGCCAACGTGAATGGAGTTTCATGTCCCTTGTCCTGCACGGGCCAGGCAGGTTTTTCCACAGAATTCTGAAGAATGTCTAGCAGCCGATGTGAGCCCCAGTTATATAAACATATGCATATACAGTACATATCAGGAATAAAATATAATATAATGCAATATCCGATTAGTGATGGGTTTATTTCACAAAGTGCTCGATACATTCAACATTAGGTTGAGTTAATGTAGAGCTTGAAATATGATGATTTAAGGATTCGCTGCACAAACGCATTTATGTTTCTTCAACGCATGAAAAAACCCAAACAGGGCAGAACTATGAACGTTTGTGTAGCAAATCCTTTACTTCATCATTATACATATACATATATATATATATATATATATATATATATATATATATTCATATATATATGTATATATATATATGTGTGTGTGTGTGTGTGTGTATATGTGTGTGTGTGTGCGTGTGCGTGTGTTTGTCAACAATGGAAGCTACCAGGACGACTCTATCTTGTCCAAATACGAATGGAATCGAAAGCTTAATTAAATACACTTGACAAAATGGGAATTTCAAAAATCAACACCAATATGCAAAAGCCACACTACAAATGCATTGCAAACTACATTACTCGACCCGTTTTCGATGTGTGAATTAGACTTAGAAACAACTCACACTCGAAATGACGTCACTCACTTTAACTTGCGCTATTTCCTTCACAGCTGAAGAGAGAGATGAACCTATGCCTATCTCCCAGCAGGACTTTGAAATTCCATTCTCTATGCGGCAACCCACTTGGTCTCATCTCCATACATATATATATATATATATATATATATATATGAGATAAAAAAAAGAGAGCGAGCCTCACATACCTACATGAGAGGAAGAAGCTCATGCTAGGCCAATATTTCAAGAGGGGAAGAAGTGTACTACCTTGAAAATCGGCATTTGAAATATTACAGGATCACAAATTTCTATATGTGCATTTGCGTAACTCTCTCTCTCTCACTCCAATATTCCTTTCTACTTCTGCTAATGATCCCTCCTCTCTCTCTCTCTCTTTCCCTCACTCTCTAACATATTTGATTTGCAGATACACCTTCTCTAAAGAGAAAGGTGTATAACCAATGCATCCTCCCAATAGTCACTTATGGAGCTGAAACATGGAACTTAACCAAGAGACAGACCCGTAAGCTGAGAACCATGCAACGTGCACTTGAAAGAATAATGCTGGGCCTCACATGGAGAGACCACAAAATAGCACAGTACATCTGTGAAAAGACAAGAGTTAGAGACATCATAGAATCCATAAAAAATCTCAAATGACGGTGGGCTGGCCATGTTGCAAGAATGGCAGACAATCGATGGACATCACGACTCACAACATTGATTCCTCGAGACCACATGCGCAACCGAGGCCGGCAAAATGTTAGATGGAGAGACGAGCTAGACAAGTTCAGGAAGTACTGGCTCCGTGACGCCCATGATAGAGAAGTTTGGCAAATCCTGGGGAAGGTCTATGTCCAACGACGGACGCTAAAAGACTGATGATGATGATGATGATGATGATGATGATATAAACACATGCGCGTGCGAT
>OY735209.1:34486539-34496539 GCA_963457665.1 Thysanoteuthis rhombus | reverse complement strand
TTTCATTTAGGTGCACTCCACAGAACATCTTTTGTGCATCAATTTTACCGATCTCGAACGTACCCATTAGGTACTCATAGCTGGGGGAGTAGAGATGGGTTCATGCCTTCACACTGGCTTAGCCGACGTTTGAACTAACTTCGAATATTCTATACGGGCTGTTAACCGTTTGGCCACCTCCAAGTTCTCACACAGATCAATAAAAGATTTAAAAAATTCAACGTGAGAGATAAGTAATAAGTTAATGTGGTTCGATGCTAGGTGCAGACGTTTAGCAACGAGTCTTTAATTCGATAACATCAATGCTTGCCAGTCGTCCACAAAGAGGTGTTTCTTTGAGTGACACATTTTCAGTTGAAATCCTTTTACGTACTTGCACTACTTTGAGATGTAGAGTCATTAACTTCGCCTCCACCAAACGCTGTACATATATTATGAGAACCTACTGGTTTTGTTCCGAATTTCTATTCGTAAGTAATATCGACAATTGTTCTCACAATCAACGGGGATGGGCAGGACACATAGCAAGAACAGAGGATAACAGATGATGCAAACAGTTGGCCCAAGGGATGATAATCGCAGTAGTGGAAGGGCAGATAGAAGATGGCGAGATGAGATCGGATTTTTTGCTGGTGAGACAAGGCAGCAGATAGTACAGTCACGGTCGGCATAGAAGGAGCTGAGAGTTCTTAGTCCAGCAGTGGACCTGAAATGATTGCTGCTGCTGATATATCTATATCTCTATACATATGTATATAGAGAGAGAGGAAAGAAGAGAGAGGGACAGATAAATCAGTGCTTCACGGTTACTACGAGTTTCACGCTAATATTTTGGACCTATCATCAAACATCATTCAGGAAAATAAAATGTATCAACTTATGTATCTGCTTTCAGTATTGATAAAACATATGTACACAGACACACGCACCCTCCATATATATATATATATATATATATAGATAGATAGATAGATAGATAGATAGATAGATTGATTGATTGATTGATTGATAGATAGATAGATAGATAGATAGATAGCTTGGCTTCGTGAATGAAGATTTCTGAGTGTTTCAATATTTATTGCCAGCACTCAAGTGGCCAGCAAGACATGTGCAGGAGAAGCAGGCCGTCGGAGTGGGGCGCACTTCCGCCTTACCGTGCTGCCTTTTCCCCTGCTCTGCTTTTGGTGCACTGGAGGTTGCATGATAGACCTTGTTTACCTCTGTCAACGCAGTTAAAAAGAGGCATCCCTATTTGGTGGCGTCTATTTGTTTGTTTGTCTGTTCATGAGTGTCAAAGAGATATCTCCAAGAGTTCTCAATGAAATTCCGTGGATGGATGGACTATAATATACGAGAAAAAAAACAAAAAAAAAACGGTTGGATTTGTGAGGGTGGACTGCACAAAAACTTTTAAATTCTAATTTTGGGTCGGATCCATGCACAATTACCCTCCCCACACACACACACACACAATGGCGTTGACAGGGGTATGCGTTCCCTGAGTGATTTTTAGTACCGCCCTGCGTTATGGTCGACTGCCTCTGTTGTCCACAAGTGAGTATTGTCGCTGTGGGAGACGAGGGTCCTTTTCAGGGTGGCTTGGTGTCTCTTTTGTGGCCTCCATTTTTCCGCCGTCCGTGAACTAGATCTCCTAATTGGAGGGTTTTCATTAGCCGATAGTATCCCATTCTCGTCACGTGACATAACCCAGTTGAAAATATATGTAAGAATTTCCTTTCATCTTGATGAGAGATAAGCAGCTACTCATTAAGGTTCAGCTTAGTCTGAAAAAGGGTTTAATATTACATGGCAAAAATTTCAAATAGAAATTCAACTAATAACTACGGACTTGTTGATCCAACCGCGTATGATTACTGAAGATATACTCAAATTTATTCATTCATATCTCTCTCTCTCAACACGTGCATACTCACACACACACACGCACACATATGTATGTGTGTGTGTGTGTGTGTGTGTGTGTGTAGTAGGGTGTCAAGGAAGGGTAGTGTGTTATTGGATTCTTTTTTCCAGTGTGAACTTAATAGAGGGTTTCACTGTGTTTAGATAATAGGTTGTCTAGATCTGTGTGTTGGGGGTATAGGATTGGGACATCGTCGATGTAGCGAAAATAAGAGGCTGTTGAGGGTATTATAGAATTCCCCTCCCTCCACAGGACACTCTCCACAGACATACACCTAACCACTCTAAAAAAATGAAATAGAGAACATCAAATTTGACATTATCGGTATCCGTGAAATGGGAAGACCTGGAGAAGAACTGATCGAACTAAAAAGCAAGCATCTCTTACACAACTATGGAAGGGAAAAGGGAATGCAAGGTGGATTTGGCTTTCTAATTCATAAAAAAAAACCCAAGGACAATGTTGTTGGATACAAAGCCATCGTAGACCGTGTGGCCAGTGACACTGTACAGTTCTCAAAGAGGTATGAACCGAACATCATTCAAGTTCATGCTCCTGCTTCACAATCAATATAGATTGAGATAAACAACTTCGATTACATGAATTCCATACTACAAGAAACCAAAACATATTCCAACATCATTATGGGAGACTTCAGCGCCAAAGTAAAACAAGTACTGAAAAATGCGTCGACAAGTACGGATACAAAATGCAGAGCGAGAGGGGTCAATATCTTGTAAATTTTGCAACTGCCAACAGGTTCAAGATTATAAATACCTTCTTTAAAAAGAAGGCCAAGAGAAAAAGGATTTGGACCAGCATCAATCACAAAATCAAGAACGAAATAGTCTACATCCTATCGGACAAAAGCGTTATCGTTAAAGACATGCAGGTCCTAAATCAAGTTAGTGTAGGAAGTCACTATTGAATGACAAGATACAAAATTCAATTTGACATCAAGATAGAACGCAGGTAAATGTTCAAAACAAAACTGCAACCACTTAGCGTTCAAAAATAACTCACCCAGTCATTCAAACTAAAACCGAAGAACGGATTCAGATACGAATTCCTCACGTAACCAGAAGAGAACATCAACAAGCTCAGCAGCAATATAACAGCTTAAGTTCCATGTTTCAGCTCCATAGGTGACTATTGGGAGATGGTTATACACCCATCTTTTTAGGATTAATGGGATCTTCTTACTTTTGAAGGTTGAGCTTGCCCTGCCAAAGGCTTGTCATCCTAGTTTGATTCTTCGCTTGATTTCTTCTTCTTTCTCCTTGTTAGAAGAACTAAATGGTGCAAGCAAGAAAATTGGCCTCCACATTTCAGCCAAACAAATGTTATGTTCAACACACACGTTGGGGATAAAGACAAAACGATCAAAATCGAAAATGCAGAGACGGAGAAAGTAGACCACCAGATCTACCAAAGACAGCGAGTCTCCATGGAGTCTATACAAGGTTGGCAAGCTTCCAGGAGAGGAAGCTCGACTTCCAAAAAATAAAAAAATCCCACTAGTCTTGGAAAGAAGGGTATACGACCAATCTATCTCATCGATAATCACATACGGGGCTAAAACATGGAACATAATCAAAAGATTGATCCCGAAACTGTGAACCATGCAACGTGCACATGAAAGAATCATGCCCAAATCTCAAATGGAAAAATCATAAGACTGCAAAGTATATCAGAGAATAGACAGGAGTCTGAGACATCATAGTAACTGTTAGAAAACTCAAATGATAACGGGCTGGACATATTTCCAGAATGGCAGACAACCGATGGACATCACGACTCACAACGTGGATCAAGTGCGAGGCTGTGTCCGACAGAAAGTAAGATGTCGTGACGAACTAGATAAATTCAGGAAGTACTGGCTCTGCAACATTTGTAATAGAGAGCTCTGGCGAATTTTCGGGAGGGTCCAACGACGGTCGCTAATAGGCTGATGATGATGATGATGATGATGATGTGTGAAGAGGCTTGATTCTAGAAGGCATGCTGAAACTCATAGGTGACCACATTGATAACTCGAGTTTTTGTTTGTAGAAATTTCCGTTGAAGCCGAAGAAGCATTGGTTTCTTATGAGTGTCCATATTTTGATTGAAGAAGTTGCAGTTATATGGATATTAAACGTGTACCTTACAGTCATGCAACTTGCTCTACCAATTATAACGATAACGAAAATTATAGCGATTCTTATGTGAGTATTTAGGGTTAAAATTATCTTCCCACTTTTATTAAGATAAGTGTGAGGGTTGTTATTGCCCCTTCTCTCTTTCTCCACACACACACGCATATATATATATATATATATATATATATATATATATATATATATATATATAAGTGTGTGTACTTTCTTTATGAATAAATTATCGTTTTTATCAAACAAAAATATAAGAAGTACAGCTCATAATCATTTGAAGAAGCACAAAATCTGTTTTTATTACCAAAGATTTGGAAGACCATTGATGAGTTCGTGCTTGAGGTTCCTAATTGACCTGCCACTTTGGTAACTCTTCCTTATGAGTTCGCTTTTTCAATCTCCTTGATTGATTCTGGGCATAAGCATTAAAACAAAAGGAACAACTCTTTTTCTTCCACATAAGAATATTATATCAAATTTTTTCCCCAGAAATGTAGCATATATATATGTATATATATATATATATGTGTGTGTGTGAGTGTGTGTGTGTGTGTGTGTGTGTGTGTGCGTGTGCTTGTACGTGTGCACATGTGTATATTGTATATATATATACACACACATACACATATATCAGTGTGTGTATTCATTTTATATGCTTTTGTGTGTTCATATCAAAATGCTTGCATTCATTTATTTTTCAAACGAAGAATTTTATAGTTGAATGACAACAAAATTGAAGAGCGTTAGCACTAGGCACCGGGATATTTTCGTGTGAGGTCATATCTGCGAAAGTTCAGCCGCCCCAGAACAATCATCGCTTCCATCGCTTCCACCACTGTCTACGAACTATGTATTGTCTTAGATCATTATCTGATTCACTGCCGGAGTAAAAAGTTCCAAATTTCAAAGAGAGGAATGTTACGTAATTAAAGTCATTTGGCACTTGACGGGTAAAGTTAATTAACAACCTCCGGCGCTTTACGTGTCAAAAGAAGTGATATGATACCGTTGTAGACCATTGTGTGCCAGATTGTTTCATATAGGAATTATGATTGTTGAACAAGGGTTTAGGGTGTTAAAGAAATTCTCTTATACAAAGATGACAGTGAATAACATGTTACGCCTTGATGATTAATCATTCAAAACGTACAGATTACTTGAACGCAAATTATAAATCGCTCTATAGTGGTCCACGACGTAACTGAATCTGCATTAAGCTGGGGATACCTGTGTTTTTTTCTAAAACTCATCTCCACGTGAAAATGAATTTAGTACACGGTTTTTCTTAAGGTGACATGACCGAAAGGAAAGACGGTATTAACTGCAGACATAAAGAAAAGTCCTGGCGTTCCTAAAACACAGAATACACGAATAATGCTGCACTTACCTTGGTATTCGACAGCAAATTAATCCACAGGGATGATTCCAGCCTCTGACATATGTCGGCATGGGGGGACAATCATCATACACGATGCTTACGGCTGTAGAGAAGAGAAAAAACGACATTAAGAGAAATGAATATGAAAAAGAAAAAAACATGATTACAAAGTCGATCATGGATTACATCTACTTGTAGTGGTGTATTCCAATTGTATTGAAATCTTTTCGGGGCAAATCGAACACGGTGACCGACGTCCATGACGGAAATTGGTTTCGAACTCAACTATCAATTACGAACAAAATACGTGGTCAGATTAAAAGCAAATAGAAAGAACAGTTTCCATCTAAAGACTGCGTCGTAGTGCATACATTTTTGATAGCTTTTGTCTACATTTATGTCTCTAATGAAACCATTTGTTTCCAGTTGAGTTTTCAAGCTAGTCCCCGTTCAAAAGTCCGAAATGAGAATAATGATTGCATGAAAAATATCGTCCAAAATGCAATATACATACATATATATATATATATATATATATATATATATATATATATATATATATATATATATATATATATATATATATGGATCTACCTTCTTGCTTTCTTTTTTGTACTTTCTATCTATTTCATCTCGAGATTGGATCTGAAAATAGAATGACATTACGCAGTGTGGTGTGAAAAATTGTCCTTCTTTCTTTGTCCATCACTTATATCGTATCTTTCCATTTTCTCCAACTCCAAAGACTGATTAAAAAAATAGTCTGTCAACATTCCTTAACCACCGTCTTCTAGGGTCACTTAATTCCTTACAAACTCTATTTGATGTCTAGACGCTTCCAAGGTAGGTAACGCGCCAACCACTTCAACCTGCTTGTTAATGATAGAAATTGCTGGATCAGATAGTAGTCGTCCAGGGATTCGTCGAGTAAGGATTCTGAGGGGCCATATTGACAAGTAGTCCGACGTTGTTGTATGATTGAAGAAGTTTTTAAAATTTTCTTTTTCATTTTTAGGATATTCTCCGATTTAGCAGGGTGCTACATTATCATCAGCATGTTGTAATTAGGTGACCTCTGAACGGTCAGTCGCTTTGGTCGGAAGCGTGATATGTTGATAAGGCCTTCATCAGATTTGCAATAGATTTTAGTGCCTGGACTGTCTTTGGGGATGTCATAAAGCAGCCATATAGACGGAAAAAAGGGTGTGTGCAAGAATGCATCCTTGCTCCATGCCGAATGTGATATCGAATCCTTCAGATAGTGACTCTTGTTAGTAGGTGCACATTCATTCAGTCGAGGAGAGCTTGGACAAGAGACGTGAAATGATCTGGACAGCCAAAGGGGTTTTCCGCATTGCTCGACGTAGTGCAATATTAGATGCTTTTTGTAAGAGGTAGAAAATATTGGTATATATACTGGTTTTTGTTGCTCCCCACTTATTTCTTGAAGCTGCCAAACACAAAAGATTATATCGATCGTAACCAGAGACAGTTCGAATCCACATTGTGATTCCAAAAAGATGGTTTCAGCCAGAATGTGTCATAGGTTTGAAAGAATTCTAACAAATATATTGAACACAATGTAGAGAGGTGAGATGCTTTAATAGTCACTACAGATACTTTGATCACCTTTCTTGAACAATGTGATGATTACGGCGTTTCTCAGATCTTGGGGAATCAAAATTCCTTCCCAGATACACAGAAGAAGTATAAATGGGCGTTTTTTCAGCTCTGCTCCTCCATATTTGAGAAGTTCCAATGGGATATTTTCGGGCCCCGATGATTTACGGAGACGTACACGTAGAAAAACGATGTTGAAGTTCATAAATGATTGTGATTTTTCCATTCCAGGTTGAATATGATACTGTGGAATATTCCATAGTTTGTCATCAGCAACAGTTGATTCTTTGTTTAGAAATGTCTGAAAATATTCTTTCCAACGCTGTAGGGACTCCTTTGTTACCTGTAATGATGGCGATATTTCACTCGACCGATGAGAGATCGTTCAGATTCAAAGATTTCATTGGTTCCAGCATTTCTCACATTGCGAGAATCTGCGCATGCCTGTGTCGTGTCTTCCGCTTTCGGTCAATAAACTCACTGATTTCCTCATTAATGGAGTCAAAATTGTTTTGATGTTTTTTCCTTTCATATCCGACGGTTTCTTTTGTATCATGTGATGATCTGCTTCAAGGACTCAAGATCTAAAGAGGCTTCTCGTGGAGAGTCACTCAGGCGTTTGATGATGCTGGCATGGTACTTTGACGATGTCCCAGGATCAGAAAGATGCTCGGTGGCAAACTTCTTTCACGCTGGGTTAGTGCGTTGGGCATATGATGGTTTTTGGCTCAACTGGATCTTTACTTTTGATATCAACAAACGATGGTCAGTTCAGCAGTCATCGACAGAAAGCATTGGGAGCACATCTTTCTGATCTCGTTGGTGAGCAATTAGGCAGTCCAGGAGATGCCAATGCTTCGTTCTAGGGTGGACCCATGTTACTTTGAAACGCTTTTTCATCAGAGAGAATGTGTTTTTGATAGCGAGTTGATGTTCTGCGCATAAACCTTGAAGCATTAGTCCATTGTCGTTAACAAGCAAGAGTATTTTAACTGTTGATAGAATGGTACTTATCAAGTCACTGAGCGCTCAGTAAAATTCATCTTTGATGTTTCTGTCAGTGCCCTGTGTTACAGAGTGGACATATATAGCTGTCATAAAGGTAGAACATGATAATGGTAGTTGGATTAACGTCATTAATGGCTTTTAATGTCAAACTGAGAGTCTTTACAAAGTCTGGCCTGAGGGCAAATCCAACACCCTGATACCTTGGTATGCCGCATTCTTTTCCTTTCAAAAAGATGGTGTATCCATTTCCTTTTCCCTCTAAAAATCTCACATCCTCAAATCTAGGTTCGCTCAATGCTACGATGTCAATCCCAAAGCAACCGACTTGGATGACAAAAAACATACATCTTCCGTTGTTATCCATCAGATCCAGCAAAGTTCAAACATTCCTTAATCCGATAGTTAGGGGCCTAAATCGGGGATTTTATCTTCTGCTTGTCGACTGCAAAAATGGCTGGCCCGTCAGACATTAGTAATGGCATTCGATGTTCGGTCCACCTTTTCTAGGCCCCTCCTAGTATTGGTTGGAGAGCGGTATTCCTAAACAGGCCTGTCCAATCACAGAAACAGATAACGAACTAGGGTATTACCACCAAATTTTACATCAAGAACGACCTTTACATGTTTGCCGTCGATGAGAAAATTTCAGACTAAAAACATCTGGCTTCACCAAAGTCTGTTTCCATCGCCCTCAGTCTATCGCCGTCGGATTAGTGAAGGGTCGGAAAAAATGAAGAAGACGAGACAGTCAAGTAATACGCTGGACTGCCTTGGCATGATAATATTCAGAATGGACATCAGCTTGCCCGAAGAAGTCCACGCACTTGGATCCCATATCTTATCATCGCAGCGTTTGGGGGAGGTGACGGGTGATCTCTGGAAAAGGAACAACGAACTGTTGCTAATTCAGATATGTGACGGTTGGTGCCTTCTAGCCAGTCTGTTTGGCATATTCTTGTTCTGCCTGTTCAGCCGTTGAGATCAGATGTGTTAGTCCCTGATCTCTCATCTCCTAGTCTCTGTTGTTGCTAAATAACAACATATAGAATTAGTTGTTCGAAAATAAATTCAACCAAAGGCCAGGTTGGTTGATTTTCCTATCAGCAGGCGTTGTTACTTGGTTACTTAACTGCAAAATTTCAAATGCCATGAAGGGAATGAAAATACGTTGCATTCTCACATAAGATATACATTATCTTACATAAGATTGATTGGTCCAAGAAGAGAAATCAAGAGTGAATCTTTTCACCCGCTTGTTCCGCTGTTGGACAATCGAATAATACCTTAACACCAGGGTAACCCCCTGATAATAGAAGAAGTCTGACAGGTAATTACACTTTGCCCAAGGGTGAACTGGATTATGCAAGGCAGGGGTGTTCAGCTCCCTAAGGTATCTTAGTATACCCGCATACCACATAAAATATTTTTTAAATACTATTTCAAAAATTCCATATAATAACAGATTCTACCGAATTCTCAACATAAATACAACTAAAATAGGATATAGTTGCATGAACAACGTTGAAAAAATTATTCTAAAATATCATGACAGTAAGATAATAAATCGAAAGGAAGAAACAACACAAAAACACCAAAAAATGAAAAATGAAATTGTAGAAGTTCCCTAGTAACGTAAGTAGAGAAACAAATATCCAACTTGTACGGGGCACATATTTCCCATTTCAAACCAGAGTAGCCAACAATATAAAAATCAAAAACAGGGGACATTGATGACCTCTCCTCTCAGAGGGAAGAAAAACACTACTAAAAGCTTGTATTCAAAATGTCTATTATGTCTTGAGGAAAATTCAATTTCAGACAGGAAATCAACAAATATAGATATGTATGAACCGTGAAGAAATAAGAACAGTAATATCCGATATAGCAATTATCCGAACCAAACACGGGTCTGAAGAT
>OY735209.1:34449039-34481539 GCA_963457665.1 Thysanoteuthis rhombus | reverse complement strand
AACTTTACATGGAGAAACCACAACACAGTACAGCACATAAAGAAGAAAACAGGAGTCTGAGACATCATAGAAACTATTAAGAAACTAAAATGGCAATGGTCAGGCCATGTTGCAAGAATAAAAGACAACCGATGGACATCACGTCTCACGACATGGATCCCCAGAGATCACATGATAAACCGAGGACGAAAGAACACAAGATGGAGAGATGAACTAGACAAATTCAGGAAATACTGGCTCCGAGACGCCCATGATAGAGAATTATGGCAAATCCTGGGGAAGGTCTATGTCCAACGACGGACGTTAAAAGACTGATGATGATGATGATGATGATGATGATGATGATGATGATGATGATATTCAGTGAGTCTACATCCAGTGTCTACCGTTTCTACGACTTCTGCTTTTGGCCAGTGCACTTTACATGCATTGATATACTGTGGTTGAACGCATACAAACTCAGCGACTTCTTCATTTTTTTTCTCTTATACGCAATCAAATATAATAAGTAAAGTTTAGAGTAGAAAAGTATGTGGCCATTGAACGTCGTATCAAAATATAATAGCACACCGAGAAGAAATAAACTATTCTAGATTACTTGTGAAAAATAGCGTATAACATTTCACAATAAAAAGTAAAATAGTTATGGAGGCTGACTTCTTATACATTGTCAGTGTTCAAGCACGTGTATTTTATTACATGCTAGTATATACGTAAATAATTACACGCGGAAAGTGGATACAAACATGAAGAAGAAGAAATGGCCAGGGGCCAAATTCCACGATGGTTGCTACCGACAGGGTTTAAATAAAAGAACACTAGCTCAGGGAATTGTTTCGGTCCTACAGCAAGATAATTTATCATGGTTCGTCCAAACATTCATTTAACTTATTTACTGTGGTTAATAGTCCGTATGTATCATTGATTTTCTTCAAAACTCCACGGACGTCCCGAAAGGCTCCGCTTGAGAAGTGAAACTGACGGAACGATTTCGATCCAAGGTGCCCTCTGTCCAAGATATTTTTAAATAATACAAATTTATATGTATCTCATGGTCGACAAAACTTGAAAACAAAATGGAAAACCTTGGGATCCAAATTATAAACAGTACATCTAAAACTATTAAAGACATAATCAACAACAACATCCATTAAAAACAATCGATATAATTGGCAGCTAATATTGAAGAAAAAGTGTTATTTTGGGACAGTGAAGCTCTTCGAGAGCTTCGTGTATTCACCGAATATTGTCTATCTTCCAAAACTTCAGATATCAGGTGTGAAGCGAATAATATCTCTGCAGATTCTGAGACAAGAATATTCAGACTCCTCGGAGCACAGACCTCGATCTCATAGATTTTGGCATCTGGCTAATTTTGGAGGGTGATGTTTCAAAGATCTATTCCAGTACTATTGTAACTCTGAAGCAAGCTCTTGTCAATATCTGCTCCGATTAGGACGAAGAAACGGCGTGGCCTTCGCGCAAGTCAATCACCTCTTATCTAAAACACATGATCCAGGCAAGAGGCAGTCATATCGAAAAGTAAATGTTTGTATGGACTCAGTACAGCCATGAATACACGTGCTTAGTACTGTATACATGCAATTTGGAAAACAATCGAAAAACTAATGGATAATTCTTCATGGTGCACCCTGTATTTGCTTTTCGTTACAACCTTTAAAAAAACAAGATAACATTACTTCTAATAACTAAACATAGTTTGTGTCTGGATTACCATTACTACAAATCATATCGTAGAAAAGTCTTAACATAAAAAAAAATCTAATGACTAAAAGAAAAAGAAGAAAATGCAGAGATTTCTAATATTACACTTCCATCCAGTCGAAGTAAATCTTCAGAACTGATAGTACGTTCTCAATGTACTTAAACAGGAAGAAAAGACATTACGTAATGCCTGCTCATTAAGCGAGTTGCCTTAAGCCTTTATTGAATAGCCGAACATGTAAGATTTCGTATTATGCCAGTATACAATTGAATATAAAAATTCTAAACATTGCAAGAGCTCGAATCCGATTAACAAAAGTTCGGGGAATTTGAACAGTTCGAGCCGTTATCATCTATGAGACGATTATGTCACAGCATACAAGAGAACGATTTCGGAAGAGACTTTGGAAACCAGATGTTGGGGCATATGAATCTTTCTATGGTCAGTCCTCGAACTTTTGTGTAGCACTTAAAAACGATATCATTGTTTCCTTCCGTCAGATATTTCAATGAAACGCCTCATGATCAACTCGGCACTCGGTTTCGAACTGTAAATCCTGTGGCGGTACCGGTGTTTATGCATTAGTATTACATAGCGTTAACGATTGGAAACTGTTCAGTTAGCTACTTTACAAATTAGTTATTTTTACGGAATTCCTAATGTTCATAACTTCTGCATTGACCACGATCAGCAGAAACAAGGGAGATAACTCCATACAAAGGAACACTTTATTGATGCCATCGAATTTTGCTTTAATTTCGTGAACTTTACCTTGTCGAACTTCTTTAGTGTCTCAAGGCCCTTCATTCTGCTGTCCCATTTGAGTCGGGGTGAATCGGGCCACGGGTCTATGTACTCAAACACTGTTGCTGGGGGAGCATTTACAGTCATCTCCGCCATGTACCTATCAAATAAAACAAAAAAATGAAAGCAAGTTAAGAGCAATTCCAGATTTTTTTTTCTCGATTTTCTATTTGTTTCACAATTAACTGCAACCAATAGATAATTGAACCAAAATTGAAAAGTCCACATTAAAATTAAAACGATGGAGGCTTTCATCTGTCCTATAAAAACATTCAGTTAGCGGAAATGGTGTGAAGTGAAAAAGTAAATTCTATTAATTTATATTGCAGAAATTTTGAGCTTTCCCAAACTAAAAAAAAGATGATGATGATGATGATGATGATGATACTTTCGGCTGGGTCGTCGGAGTGTAGGTAAATACAAGAGGCAGGTGCAGGATAGAGAGAAAGGGGTGTTTATTGCCTCTATAAAGCTTCCAAGGTGCAAAATACACAAATATAAACAATCACTATATATATATATATATATATATATATATATATATATATAGAGAGAGAGAGAGAGAGAGAGAGAGAGAGACAGACAGACAGACAGATAGACAGACAGAGCAGAATGTGGATTCTCTACACAAACTAGCTCATGTTTCTGCCCTCTTCGGGCCTCATCAGACGATATATATATATATATATATATATATATATATATATATATATATATATATATATTGTGCGAAATACTTTTCAATGTGCATGCAGAGAAGTGCTAGAGAGCGACAATAGCCAGAGCGCACAAATACTATGCATCGATCCTAGTCTTCCAAATGAGGGAATGCTTTCCTACCTAAAAATGCTACCTCGGCTCGAAAGTCGACCCCTGACACTGATAATATACGTAACTATTTCTGTCATTATATATCACGCTTTCACCCAATCCTCTATTTCTCCTCTTCTCAGCCAATCACTATCTATCAGCGTCTCTTCTTTCTCTATCAATCTGCCCGAGAAAAATATTTTCCTCTTAATCTAGTTATTAACCTATCAGTCTTACAATCTGTTTTACTTTTCTGAACCCCCCTCCCCCCCGCTAATCAAAACAAAACTAGGCCAATCTCTTATCATAAGATCATTGAATCTATTGCCCTAAGTGTTGTATGAATATTTCGTCACCATTTATTTTTGTCGCCTCTTCTCACCACCGGTTCGTTTTGATCTTCGCGGACAACAACATTCTATTCTGTTCCATGTGTAACTTTCATCAAAACTTTTTAGTCCATCAAAACAAACCAAATAATAATAATAGAAATGGAAAAGAAAGAGTGTGACAATCCCAAGTAATGAATAAGATAATTGCAAAGGTCATTCAATCCATTCTGATCCCCTATTTACTCGTATCCATATCTGTGGTTTGCAAAGTCCTCTTTCAGGACCGCCATCAGCAGTCTCTCCTCCATAGCGTCTACGGTGTGAAATGCTCTCCACTTTTAGCGGTGAAAAGCCAGAAGTTGCTGAGAGCCAAATACGAAGTGTTAATGGGGACGGCAGATCTGCGTGAAGCGATGCTTTTCCAGGAAAAAAACAAAACATACGAAATGTGAACACTGACTTGTTCTCGTCATTGTGAATACAACAGTTGCGCAGTACACAAACTAACTCAATGGTGTCTCACTGTTGACGAGACGACCCTACGGAAAAGTGCCTGTTCATGCATGTGCATCGAGGTCTCATCTTATTAGTTGAAAAGTCACATTGTGATTATTCAACCGGTTCTCGAGATACACGGAACGGCCGAAATCTTCCCGGACAAATCTCATTATCTATCCACCTTTCTCCAGTCTGTTTTGAGATGGATGTTTTATGGTTTTGTGTTTCATCTCACTGTCATTAGTCTGTATTGATTTTGCTTGCATGGAATCAAAACGAGAAAAAATTAGAATGTGTCATAGATTCGGCCAAATTTCAGAATGTGCTGGTATTTTTTTTAAACATTTACTCTATATCGAGCCAGTTCGTATTCACTTCGTACTTATGTTCTTGGAAAAGGCTTTAATCCTCCCCTCTCATTAGGTGAAGTCAGGAACAACTTCCTGCAGCTGGTATCATGTAAACTTGCACAATCAATTGCATGACACCAGGAGGGAAGATGGGCACCGCCAAGTAAACCCGTTGGTTCAAGAAATATCATGAATGTACCAGCATGATACCCCTACGATCATGGGGGAATGATTGAATTCCTACAGAAAAATAAAATCGCAAATTATTTGCTTCTCAATGATGAGATTTGAACCTACGACTAGGATGAAGTAAGTTGTATTTTGAATCAACTATTTTCCATCATTGATCAAGATGAGGTAGTAAGCTTCAGAATTTTATGTGATGAAACGAAAAAGAGACGCTCACCTAAGGAACTCTCCTAAGAGTTTCATTACTCAGTACTCAGAGAATTTGAAATCAAGGAAAATTTCATACAATAAATGCTTCTTTTTTTCAGGGCTTCAAATCGTGGAGCATACCAGAAAGGTAAGTACTAGTAATGCTAAATATGAATTTCCTCAAAAGTATCATGTTGGATTGCAATGAAACTTGGTCCATTTTATATAAGCCTCCCCATATCTATCTGCACAAACTCGTCCTCCCCACTCCTCTTATCGTATTATATTGTCTTGTCTAGCATGTTCTTTTCCTTGGAATTTTGCATGCATCCATTAATCAATAATTCAAACTGGCTGCATCAAACCTGAATGTATACCTTGTATTCTCGATTTAAAAAATATGGGGAGACATTTCTTATCTCCAACACTTGAGCAATCTTCATCTTCAAACCAGCGATCAAACCATGGCATCTTCTCGAGCCTGAAAGCAGGTGATTGGCTTTGAAGAAAATTGCGTCACGGTTTTGCCCATCGAGTTACTTAAAGTCTCATTGCGTGTGTGTATGGCAAATACCGAACGCGGGTTCCCCCTCATGCAAGAGAATTGTGTTCGGGGCTATCAAAACCTTCCACTATGGTTAAAGGAACAAACTGTCATAAATATGCACAGGCTGATAGACAGATAGTGTAACTAGTAAAACTAAAGTAAGACAACAAGATAGATTAGATCAGTCAGGTTCAAGGCCACAATTATGGAGTACTTTGAGAGAACCAAATAGATGAATATTATTTTAATCTAAGCTTACGAACCATCCACACGACGAAATGAAAGAATGAATGAATGAAAAGAAAAATGGAGAAAAAAAGGAGAAAGAAGGAAAAAAAGCAAGATTGTTTGAGCGTAGAAAAGAAAAGCTAAAAAAAAAAGGAGACATGAAGAAATATAGAAGAAAACACCTGTGATAAATAAAATGAAAGAGAATATACAATTTATACAGAAAAGAAAGAATGAAGGAAAACAAACGAGGAAAAAAGAAGTGCAACAAGGAAGCAACTGACAATTGAAAGGAATTAGCAAAGAAGAAAGAATGAATGTGAATGAAAAGAAGGTTATTAGGATGGGAAAAAATTGAAATAATTTTAGAGAGAAGAAAGAAAATCGTAAAGAAAAGACAGTTTTGAAAAACGGACTCGTTTGGACAATGCCAACTCGATCACAAGTGTTCATATTCATATTGAGGCATAATCTCACTATCACTTGTTTTCGAAAGAAATACGGTATTAACAGTACCGTAAGCGTAGGGCTTCCTGCAGGAAGCGTAAGGCTAAAAAAACTAAGAATGGAAAAAAAAAAAAGACAGGAAGAAGAAAAGCTGAATTGATAGTAATGTTGTGACAGATTATTTCGGAATTAAGTCTTTGAGGCTGGAATTGCAGTTCAAATTGAGAACTAGCGTCTGGGTTCAGAGCGATTCGGTTGATGGTGTTATCAGTGACTGACAGTAATGTCACAATAAGGTGATCTTGCGGCTGTTGTCTTCGTTTCGCGATTAATGACGGATCAGCTGCGATAGTCTTCGTCAGAAGGAAGCATCCGTTTCTAATTCCATCTCTATACGCACACATACACGGGAGAGCTGACATATACACCAAGACACACACTCAAATATTACACACGCAATTACAAACACATACGTACAGAGAAACTCATGTATACGCATACACACGACATTCGTATGTATTCAAACAAAAACGTACAGATCAGCATACACACACAAAGGTACACGCACACATAAATACATGCACTGATTTGAACACAGATTCGAGCACATCCTAACACACGCATGAGATTGGTTATAAGCACACACAAGCACACGCGTTTTCACAAATATGCACACGATTACGTGCACATACGGACTAGAACCTACACACTTTTACGCAGGTACTCTCACAAACGTACGCGGGTGAGTACACATACACCAACGTGTGTACGTCAACACACATGCACAAAAGTGCTGAGCTACAAGAACTAATGCATGATCACATGCATACAAAAACATAATCATCATCATCATCATCATCAGTCTTTTAATGTCCATCGTTGGATTCGTCACACTTCTCTATCGTGGGCGTTGCAGAGCCAGTACTTTCTGAATTTGTCTAGCTCGTCTCTCCATCTGATACTTAGCCAGGCTCTGTTGCACGTGTAATCTCAGGGGATCCACGTTGTGAGACGTGATGTCCATCGCTTGTCTGCCATTCTTGCAACATGGCCAGCCCATCGCCATTTGAGATTTTAATGGATTCTGTGATGTCCCTAACTCCTGTCTTCCCCTGGATTTATTTTACTGTCTTGTGGTTTCTCAGTGTGAGGTTGAGCATAATTCTTTCAGGTGCACGTTGACTGGTTCTCAATTTGCGGGTCTCTCTCTCGATAAGGTTCCATGTCCCAGCTCCATAAGTGACTTTTGGGAGGATGCATTGGTTGTACACCCTTCTTTTTAGGATAAATAGAATCTTTTTGTTTTGAAGGTTAAACGTTACTAAATTCATGCACATATGCAGATGTCTGCATGCAAATCTGCAAACGTACTCCAATACATTTGAATAGACATGTATACACTCACACATTACGAGCGCAAAGGAGCACACATTTGTAATACAACTTTTGCCACAACTCTTTGTGAGCAGTACCGTGACACTCAGATTCCACCATTTTCTTCAAAGTAATAATTTGGAGGAGACAGTGGAATCAAGGTGTTGGAGAAGTAATTCTTTTTATTTGTGATTGGATTCCCTGAATTTTTGAGTTGCTACTCTCACACACAAAAACGCACACGCACAGTCGAGCCGATTAGATTCATCCAAATCTTCCCCCAAACAAAAAACGAAATGAATATTTTTCGTGTAAAATAAATGCTTTTTTCATCATAAGTCTACGGACTTATTGGTGTACCTACTATGAATATGTGTGTGCACATGCACACGTGTATGTGTGTGTGTGTGTGTGTGTGTGTGTGTACGTGCGTGCGTGTGCATACGGGCGCGTGTGTGCGTAAACGGTCGCACCTTAGTCTAAGATGATCAAAATTATATTGCAAATATTTATTTAACTTGATAATCATCAAGAATAAAAGATAGAGACACGAACTAGACAAATTCAGAAAGTATTGGCTCTGCGATGCCTACTATGGAGATGGGTGGCGAATCCTGGGAAGGTATGTGTCCAACAATGATGGGGGTTATAAGACCGATGATGATGATGATGATGATGATGATGATGATGATGAGACGCTAGCAACATTGGCTCTAAATTTCAACATTTAATCCTTATGTCAAGAAAAAAAACCTTTAATTTAGCATTTTCAAACTCCATTGCCCCCGTGGGGGGATTACAGAGTACAATTTATAATGTAATGACATGCTACTTGTATCCAGCAGCAATTAAATTTATTTTCTTTAAATTCAGACTTTTTTCCATTGATCACTGCCCCCCAAAAACGCGAGTGAAATTACTTATTCATCGATCACTTCGTTTACCAATTTTTAATTATAAAAAACCAACACGGCGCACTGCCAAAAGGCTTTAGTTTCTTTTGAGTGACTAACCGGACCTGCTTTTATCTTTATTTGTTTTAAGAAGAAAAAAAAAAGAACTACGCAAGTCGTTTCGGTGGAAGAATCCATTGTTTCATATGGCAGGTAGGAAATATCTTTATCGACAAAATTGTTACCTTAAAGTAGAGGAAAAAATTCACACAGCCAATTATATAAGTAGATAATGTTATCAAACGGTTACTGTTATCAAAATTAGTCAGTCCCAAACACTTAACTGAAATGAACTAAAGAAACACTGCTGACTAAAAATCAAGTTTCCGGACATTTTTACCGAAATTTTCCGGTAAACCGTATTTAAAAGTGGGTTTGGGCGATTACCAAGACACCCTTCATCATAACAAAGTACTATGATAAGTTGCCCAGAATGAACCAGTGCCAGTTGAGTCAGTTCTGCAGATTTGATTTGGCAAGGTTCGCGAAAAGAATTAATGGAGCATTGAGGCGTCGGAATTGGAAGAGTCCCCCCAGAAGAAATGGGTTAAGAGAATTTCACAGTGACTGAAGAAGAAATTCCAGAAGCTGCCCTAAACCATTTTCAAGAAACTTTTTAAAATACTTCGTCGCAGCGTGTAATACAGATCAATAGAATTTCAAAAGCATCATGAGTATGAACAATTCAATGAACTGTTGAATGCAAACAGTATACACTCAATACAAAACGCCTTTTTCAAATAAACACATTTTAATAAGATATATTCCAAGTCCCATGAATAATTATTTTCTAGTCAACAAATTTCGTATTGATATCTTACAATTTAATGTTGTCTGTAACAAATAATTTAATAGCATGATGGATTTATAACAATGAATGTGAATTTATAAAAATGAGTGTAAAATTGTCCCGATTTGCATCATCATCATCATCATCATCATCATCATCATCATCATCATCATCATCATCATCAGTCTTTTAACGTCCATCATTGGACATAGACTTTCACCAGGATTCGCCACACTTCTCTATCATGGGCGTCGCAGAGACAGTACTTTCTGGATTTGTCCAACTCGTCTCTCCATCTAATATTCTGCCGGCCTCGATTGCACACGTGATCTCGGGGGATCCATGTCGTAAGTCGTGATGTCCATCGGTCGTCCGCCATTCTTTCAACATGGCCAGCCCGCTGCCATTCAAGATTTTAAATGGATTCTCTGATGTCCCTGCCTCTTGTCTTCCCGGATGTACTGTGCTGTCTTGTGGTCTCTCCATGTGAGGCCCAGCATAACTCTGTCATGTGCACGTTGCATGGTTCTCAATTTGCAGATCTGTCTCTTGGTTAGGTTCCATGTTTCAGCCCTATAAGTGACAATTGGGAGGATGCATTGGTTGTATATCCTTTACTCGATACTATCTCAAAGACCCTGTCCCAAAGTGATCACAGTAAACGGTTTCATATATACCTCATTTTACAACTTCAGACAATACTTTAAAGGTCACCGACCGAAACTTTGTGATCGGAAGAAAAAAGAATGAGGCTACTAGTCCAAATAATTCATGTAATAAAATTTCAGGTATGTAGATGTTTATTAAATGATAAAAACACGGATATAACGAATTCTACCGGTATATGACAAACCGTCAAAACACGAAGTTCTAGCATCGGAATGAATCATGATTTCTTATATCTCGGGTCCACTTCAGGCGTATCACATTCGTGAAAAGTACAAAAATTGAAACAACAAATATCTTTTCCTTACACGAAATATTTCAACAAGTGTCATCAGGCTGGAAATTTGAGATCCTTTCGCTTATTGTAGTAGCTCCACGACTGAGTTATTCTGACAAGGGTCTGGTGCCTAATCTAAACGTCAACAATATGAATGATCGGACACCCATCACCAGAAGAATGTGTGATATTCTAGATTTACTTGTCCTCTGAGTAAAACGAACCGTACTAAGAAGGTGTAGTCCTTTCCCAAGCAAAACATACGCATGGGTGAATATGTTGGTGTTAACTGAGCCATAGAAAGCGCTGGCGGACCGTAAGGTTGTTACGCCCAGCTGCGCCGCCTCCCCTTCGTGTTGCCAACAATAAGAAAACAAAAGGAATTGCGGTCGACTCTGTCTGAGATTTGGGTGGCAGAGACTACAGCTGAAGAGGAGTTTGTGGCATTCTTCCGGTCGTTACATTGGTGGAAGTGCTAACAACATTGATATTACGTGATGTCACACGTCTGCTCAAGATGGTATGTTTGTGTAAGACGTACAATGTAATATATGTTTAATAATCCGGACATTTCTTTAGAATATACAAAGAGTGTAAAAATAGAAATAATAATAAGCATTATTATGATTTCGTACTTGTTCAGTTTTTCACACAAGTAGTATCCGGTGGGGGATCAAGTGACAGCATGTCCCCTCAATCCTCCGTTTCTCTCCTCTCTTTTCGCTTGTCTGGATGGTCACTTTCTTTCTCAGGTTTCCAGTTCTTTCAGTCCTTTGTGGTTTGTGCTTTACCAACCTTCCCCCACTTTATTTACACATGCATTTTTCATTCTGTCATATTTGCAGTACTCTCCTCAGTATTCTTATAAACTCCAGCATGATCTCAATCCTTTCTCTTATTTCCAACTCCCCCAATCTTGACTTCAATGTCATTGACACTGTTCCTGATGTGCTTACTAATTTTAGCACTACCACGACAAAATCTGGGCTAAATCTTGGCACCTACCGAGCTTCCCACAGTCGTTTGCATCGTTCCTTTGTGTATAACAGTTGCTATCATTTCATGCCTTTTCTTGTGCTCCTTCTGAGCTACTTCATATCATTCACTAACTATATGCTTCTGACATAGTTTGTTCTAATACATTTGTTTTGGGTCTACCGTGGTGAAGGGTTATTTTCTCTCTTCAGATGCCTTTTGTGTAGCCGTGTCCATGATAGTTCAATATTTCGTAATTGCCTTTTTAATTCTCCACGTTGCCATTTCTGTCCCCATTTTCTTTCTTTGTAGTTTTCTTTGCAACTCATTCATTTACAACCTTTTTATCGTTTGTTGTACTAATTAAAGTGCTGTCATAAATCACTGCATACTCACTTATGCTTTCGCAATCCCGTTTTGGCCATTTATATACTATCTTCTATGCTGATGAGTCCTCTGTCATCCTCTTTCCACTCAACATACAGTCTATCTGTGTCATCCCTAGGGTGAAGAGCCTTGTGCATCGTCATAAGTTTCCTAGTTCGCTGATTCATCCTTTTCCACCCAAGAAATGGTCCTGTGTATCTTACTAGCGATACTGTCCACGTGTTCATTCCTCTTATCAAATTTGTATTATTTAGCTTGGTCTCTAATATTTCCCCCATTTCCCAGAAGTATTTTTTTAATTCTCTCTCTCGTTTCTTTCTTTTTTTTATTGAGTCACGTCCGAGAACCTCTTGGGTATCTATATCGGCCTTGTGTTATTAATGCTTCAAGTTTCTGTTGTCCGGAAGGTTGATTCCTTCCACCGCTATGAGCTTTCCCTTACGTGTTACCAATAGCAGACATTTTTCTTTTCCAAATTTGATTCGAACATTGTTGCTGTATTCTCAAACCCTTTTGAACAGCATTTCGAGTCAAATAGTTTTATGTCATCCATGTCTTTTACCTTCGTGCAGGAGAATTGGTTTATTTTACTGTTCTTCAAGATTCCTTTCAGTGGTCTCATGGTCAGTACAAAGAGAAGTGGGAACAGAGAGTACTTTTGGAAAAACTACTTTTTTATACTTACTTCTGCTGAGTTTTCTTCTGCAGCAGTCAAGTTTACTTTTTCAGTTTGCTACTCATTCATTTAATCTCACCAATATAATGACAGATTTGCTTTTCTTGAATATCCTGGGGCATTCAAGTATCTACGTACGTGGGATCATGCTGTATATTTTTAGCCATCAATCCATCCCATTATTTTCCTTTTCTCCCTTACTTCTTTTAGAATCATCTGGTCAATGTAGAGCAAGTCATTCTTTTTTTGGTTCCTCCCCTGCATCATTTTTATTCTCATATTTTCATGGAAATATGTATTCTCCCTGCTATCTGTCAAGTCAGAGTTTTCCACTTTAGCGGTAGGCATCCGATTGGTCTAAAGTTGCATGCTTGATCCTTTTCTTTAGCATCTATTTTTAGCCTCCAGTGTAGGGACTCGCCTTTATCTAAGCAACTTTCAAGGTGGTGGATCAGTCTTGTCATGTAGTAACGTGAATTTCTGAAACCAATATTCATAAATACCATCAGATCCTGGTGTTTTCCGGCTCGCCTCTTTCCAGAAACTGTTTTTCAGTGTGGTATTTAATTCTTTTTTTTCTCTTCCTCTATTTATTTTTTAAATATTAGCAAAACATTCTGAGGATTAATTGTTTCTCCTTTGATATCCTCATGATTTTAGTACGTCTGTGACGTCTGGTTTTGTGTTCTGTCTTCCTTCTCCATTCAAGTTTTGGTAAAATTTTCTTTTGCCATTTTGGAAAGTATGGTTTTATGAGTATTGTGCAATCTTTTGTCTATATCTCCGTAGTCTTGCTGCTTTTTCTAGTCTCCTTGAGTAATCCTTCGTCTCTCTGTTGTTGAAATATCTGTTTTTTAATCTTCTTTCCCAAGCAGTTTTTCCCCTGTTGTTCGGGATTTCTTCTTGTGTCGTAAAGATGCTTGTTACCATTTTCACATTTTTTCAGATTAGATGCTGAGCTCCGTTATGTTGTTAGATTGAATATGCTGTAAAAGGCAACTGGCATGTTCAGTTGAAACCTTTTTTCCCAAATAATTGTCCCCAAGGAAAGGCAATGGCCTCTCTTACGGCATCGATTTTTTTCAGGGTTTACATAAGAGCTTTTTTTGTTTTCCGGTCAGGGTTTCTGCCTAAATTTGTTTCTACCTCGTTAGTTCATCTTAGTTGTGTCGGCGTATTCCTCTCAGGGTAGGCCAGGGAGGCGGGGTATTGGAACTGCAGACCCCCAAAACTGCGAGGGAACAGTGGCTCTTGGGTCATTATATATTTGAAGAACCCTAAAAGATCTATAAAAAAAATAAGAGTAATCTGAAAGAATTAAAAAGAAAAACAAAGAACAAAATCTATTAAAATAATCTAAATGAAATTTGCGGTTGGGAGAGAGAGGAGTGCAATCAAACCCAGCCCTGTCACAACGCTATGTCCACAATCTGACAGAGATCTTTTTGTTGTTACATATACCTTAAAGTTCTAGGAAATTTTACTATTTTTATATCCCAGAACAGCATCTGGTTTGTGCTGATACCATTTGTTTGCATGGTAGAACACAAGTCGTTTACACAATTCCGAGTGTACCACTGTCCCGATTCCGTCGTGCCTGTTTTTTAGGGGGGTTTCTTTTGAACCAATTTGCTGCATTCTCTGAAGAGGCGGCATTTGCTGTTTTTTTTAGGATTTACTATTATTTACATAGAGACTGAAATTCTAAGATGTGTCATATTTATTACTCCTCATGTCGTTAGGACAAATATTCATACTTGTTGGTTTTATCAGTTTGCAGTAATCCAACTGAAACATAGAGATAGAACCGAACAAGTAAGAGAACATTTGAAAAATCCTTCTATGGAATAATCATTATTATCAGCCATTATAAATCCACTGCTTTCTCATCTTCGGTAATGATGACCACATTTGCGCAACCCTCTACCATGTCTTAACGGCGAAATTCTCCATCTCAACCCTCCATCTTTGCTTGCTCTTTTCCTTCAGCATTTATTGTCGAGTGGGCACCGTGGTTAACCCTTTGCTCTATCTGATGTCATTTCTTCTGGCCAAGTGTCAAACCCATTTCTTTTTTTTTATCGTTAAATTATTTTTGGAGAATATTCTTCAACTTCACCTGCCCTCTGATCCATGTCGATTTTTTTCTATCTCTCAGAGTTATCCCTAGCATAGCTCTTTCCATGACTCTCTGTCCTTCTAAGTTGGGTTTTCAGTTCGTTTTTTATTTCTGTTGTATAGAACTTTATTATCTGAAATGATTCTTTTTACTTTGTACTTTTCGCCCGGCCCGGTTGAGTGAATGAAGTTTTTTTTTTCTTTTAGTTTGATTTGTATGTCGGATGGATAACTGTCAGGCGGTGGTTCTACGGTCTAATCGTTGCATTTGAATTCAACCTGTGACGAATCCATTTGCCATTTGTTTACTCTTTTGATGTTCACTAACACATTAAAAATAAACACCATTAAGTCACCAAAATAATGATATTTTGCCATTTATACGGGACATTTGTAAGCAATACTTTGATCCTACGGGGTGGGGAGTCTCTCTTTAAAAAATGAATAAACAAATGAACGAATGTTTATAGGACCAAAACTATTTAATGGAGAAATGACAAGGCAAAAAAAGATCATCTGAAAACTGAAACAAAACAATGAAGATATCGAAATAAAGTTTAAAGAAATATTTGAAATTCATACGTAAAATTATTTAGAGAAAGTCCAAATATATAGAAACATATGAAACATTTTGAATAATGAATAAATATTTAAATTAAATCACTGAACATTAATAACAAAACTTAGAACGAACTAAAATTGAAAATGCATGTATTCTATATTGTATCTCTCTCTTCATGTATCTCTCTCTGTATCTCTCTCTCTCTATTCATCTATATACATTTATGAACACACACACACACACACACACACACACACACATATATATATATATATATATATATATATATATATATATATATATATATATATATATATATGTGTGTGTGTGTGTGTGTGTGTGTTTCTGAGTTTTATATCTGAAATCAAATAGAATGAAAAATTAACTTACAGTGGTTAGAAACGATAAAATTCAAACCAAAATTACCGTGACAAAATATTTCTTTCAAAAAAAAAAAAAAACCTTCGTTATTTTTCCCCTTCTGTGTTTCATCAACGTATAGATGAACTCTTCGTAATATGGAGTATTTCAAATATTTACTAAACTTTACCTGTTCTGGTGCAGAGTCACAATAGTATGACATCTATAAAAATCGAACTCATTCGCAAGCTAGCAAAGCTCACTTCACAGCGCACACTCGATGTAAATAGGAAAGTTTGTTTTAATCTGGCACGAGTTCACTTCAATGAGAGACCCATTGAGGATCGAACTCATTTCCAGTCTCTCTTGCTAAATATCGTTTCATAGCTAGTGTCTATTGTGAAAAGTCAATAAGCTTAGCCTAGTTTTGTGCAACGCCTCTATAAAAGATCTCTCGTTGAGCTCGAAGTTGCTGACAATGGCTTGCGAGACTTGTTTGTTAGCCATCGTCATATTCAAAGTTTTTTTCTCACACACTCCTCTAATAGAGAATAAGGCCTTATAAAATCATTCCTGTGATATCATGGCTAAATTCGTCCTGTTAGAGTGCCTGCTGAGATAAAGCGGTTAACGAGCTTGTCTTGCAAATTATGCCTACAGTTTCTTCAACTATTGTGACAGTGTGTGAAAGTAGCCAAAGCCTTGTTAAACTGTGGCACCAGACATTTAATGTTTACTAGATAATCCTGTGACCCATTAGGTCAATCTTTGAGAGAAAACAGTGCAGTCGGATGTGATCAGAATTACCATTAAATGTGAAGGTCCGATTACATCCGGATTCTTTACGCATTTGCAAATAAGTATATAGATGAGGGAGAATACTTTATAATTAGCATTTTATTATTATATGCTTTAAAAGATATTTTCATTATCGGGATGACGTGGACGCCACTCTATTATTATTGATTGCGAATCACCTGGATTTTTACGTATTCTTCAAGGATATTTTAGGCGTACCTTAATTCAACACACATAGGTACAATGCTCTGCGTCCGTTAATTTGAGGCTACAATTAGTTAAACAAATAAATAGACTAAGGATTTCAGAATAGTATAGATTCATGAACTTAATACTTTCTTTTAATTGTACTTGAAAAGACTTACTCTAATCTTCATCATCATCATCAGTCTTTTAACGTCCGTCGTTGGACATAGACCTTCCCCAGGATTTGCCACACTTCTCTATCATGGGCGTCGCGGAGCCAGTACTTCCTGAACTTGTCCAGCTCGTCTCTCCATCTAATATTCTGCCGGTCTCTCTTGCGCATGTTATCTCGGGGGATCCATGTCGTGATTCGTGATGTCCAACAGTTGTCTGTCATTCTTGCAACATGACCAGCCCACCGCCATTTGAGATTTTTAATGGATTCTATGATGTCCCTGACTCCTGTCTTTTCTCGGATGTACTGCGCTGTTTTGTGGTCTCTCCATGTGAGGCCCAGCATAATTCTTTCACGTGCAGGTTGCATGGTTCTCAATCTACAGATCCGTCTCTTTTTTGAATATTCACCAAAATATGATGTCGCAAAACCACTAATGCAACACACCAAGAAGCAATCGAATTCATTACACAGTGGTAATAGTCTACAAGCTTAGCTCGCTAACCATCAATCCACAGCGAGTTGCTCATCCAAAATTTTTTCATTCGAAAGTTGATAATTTTTTTATATAAATGAGCTACTATTAGTTTGAATCTTTTGAGTGATCAAAGATAAAATGAACGCAAATCACATTCTTCAAGGTCGAAGTGATCAGTTTATTGAGGCCTCTATCACTAAACTGCACAAATATATTGAACAAAAGAGTCGAATCTAGCTGGAATCAAGATACTCCTCTATACAAAATGTTTCCCACGAACCTGAACTTAAAAAAACAAACAATTCCACAGCTGCATAAATTATAACCTATTCATGTGATTATTATACATCCAATTGCCCTATTCGGTCAGAAACACAGATTTAATTCTTGTCCGCTGACAATATCATTTCATAGAGTATGATTCTGTTGATCCTGACGTTTTATTATGATTGACTCATACAGCCAGAAAATGAAGTTTTATAGATAAGATGAGTAAACTGTACTGCAAATAAATACAGCGAACTGTGAATGTAATCTTGAAGCTTTGTTTGCCGAGGTCTCCAATAAAAACCTCATGAGTGTGATATTTTTTCATGTCCCTTTGGAAATAGAAAGTGGGAAATAAGACCAGGAAAATGAATATTGAATTTTATTCTCATTAAATGTTTATTTCAAGTAGAGAAACTATAATTGTTCAGCGTTGATCTCTCCCAAATGAGATTTACACACAACTTACTACGAGGCTAACCTTTTATTCCATTAGGAAGTAGATTTAATGAGAGAATAATGAGTGAACTCTATGCAAGAGAGCTGATATCCTCTTTGAAAGGCAACCAGCATAGGTGAGAGGAGAGAAAACAAAAAAATCTACCCTTTCCTGATCGTTGCAAACAAAGAATAACCTAACATATGCATACATTAGAAATGATGAAAAATTTTGACGTATCCGTTCGATCAATCCTATCCTTGATATCACGAATTATATAAACAGCTAGTAAGAATATGTTTGAAATAAATCTATTTTTCAGAGAAATGTTATCACATTTTCATGAATCATTTAGTCGGAATTGATTTTTTTTTTTTTAATGAAAAGTACCCAGTGCACCGGGCCTTGACCAATACGGGCAACTAATTAAACAGCATAAAGAAACAAAACATCTGATTAGTTCCTATCTTTGTAGTTCACAAAGCAAACGATGCTTTCTGAAGCCCTCTAAGCTTTGGCTCTGGTCTTGAAGTATATCTTATGTAGGTGTCATGATCAAAGCTTCTCATCTAACAATTTTATTAACATCATGAAAGCATTAGGCATTGAGCACTGCACCTACTTCGGTTTTGAACATCATGAACACCTTTGTGGTTATGAGAGAAAGCATTTTGATTAACACTTTGATGTTCTTCTCTTCGGCATGGTTCGTTCGCGACTCACCGGCAAAGCGAATACATATCTACATCCTCGAAGCAAGCACATGCAGGCGGAGATAGCTTCACTTTGAGCTTCGTCAAACGCAGGTACGTTATCAGAGACAAATTACTTATTAAGCAATATAAATCCGATTCTTCGTGAAATTTTCTCATGGGTAAATCATTATATGCAACAGCGAATCCTTGAATGAGCAATATTGTGATAGCCTTTGGGGTCACGGTGAAAAGGAAGCACGAATGCGTGGACGTGGCGTAATACCTGGATAAATGAGTGGAGGGGTTGCATTTTTCAGTTGCATTTTAAGAAAGAAAGAAAAAGGGGAAAATATGACACAGAGAGAAAAAGAATAAAAGAAAGAAAGAAAGAAAGAAGAAAAAGAAAGGCTGGCACAAAGAAAGAAAAAGGAAGGATGATGCAGAGAAAGAAAGAAAAGGGGGAAGGATAACACAAAGAGTGGAAAAAGAAAAAGAAAGAATGACAGAAAGAAAGAAAGAAAAAAAGGAAAGATAACACAAAAAAGAAAGAGAAAAAAGAACGATGATACGAAGAAAGAAAGGAAGAAAGAAAATGGAAAAATGACACAAAGAAAGGAAGAAAAAAAGGAAAGATGACACAAAGGAAGAAAGAAGGAGAGAAAGAAAAGGGGAAGGGTGATACAAAGAAAGAAAGAAGGAGAGAAAGAATTGGAATTGAAAAGAAGGAAATGATAAAACGAAAAAAGAAAAAAAGGAGCACAGAACAAAAATTGAAAAAAATGGAGGGAGAAAGGTTGCCTTGAAGAAAGAAAGAAAAGAGAAAAACCAACATGAAACAAGAATAACAATGAAAAACAAGGAAAATACATAGAGAAAGAAAAACGAGAAAGACTATCATGAAGAAAGAAAGAAAGAAAGAAAGAAAAGGGGAGCATAACATGATGAGAGGGAGAAAAACGATTTAAAAAAGATAGTTGAATGGAATGTAAAGGTTCAGTATAGCATCAAATTTACATTGTAAATAGAACTTTCATGTAAGAATCTTCAATGTCCTCAAAACATTTTACTTCAAAATCTCCCCGTAGGTTCAAAAACTCCTGGGGTAGGGAGACAAACCGAACCAATAGTTTTATATATATATATATATATATATATATATATATAGAGAGAGAGAGAGAGAGAGAGAGAGAGAGAGAGACAGACAGAGAGACAGAGAGAGAGAGAGACAGAGACAGACAGACCGACAGACAGACAGACAGAGAGAGACAGGGAGAGACAGAGAGTGTGAGAGAGATGAAATCCCCAAAATAAGGAGAAATCATGCGGAGAATCACACTAGGATGTGTAGCTTTCGATAAAGCAAGCTAAAACTTTCAGAATAAGAAAATCCAATTTGTCCTAAAAAGAAAGGTTTACAACAAATGCAACATCCTGATAGTCACCTATAGAGCAGAAACATAGAATCTAACCAAAGGATCAACCTTCGAAATGGAAACAGTGCAATATGCACAAGAGAGAATCTTGCTCAACATCACACAGACAGATTTTGAGATAGTACATTATATTAGAGAGAAGACAGGAGTCAGGGATAACATAGAACTCATTAGAAAACTCAAATGGCAATGGTCTGTTCATGTTGCAATGATAGCAGACAACCAATGGATATCACAGCTCACAACATAAGATAGTATGACGAAATAGACAAGTTCAGAAAGTATTGGCCCCACAACACCCATGATAGAGGGGCTTGGCGAATCTTGGGATATGTCTGTGTCCAACGACGGACGCTTAAATGATGATGATGATGATGATGATGATGATGGTTAATATATTAAATAGTACAATGTATATTTGTATATTGAACGGAAAGTAAAGGTTCAGTTTAATATAACATGAGAAAACCATCAATAAAATCTTTTTTCTCTTCAGGAGATACAGTGACAAACAGCCAGTTGTTTTTTTTATGATGAAATAGATGTGTGCATATGTGTCTATCTGTGAGTGCGCGCCTGTGTTGGTGTGCGTCTGTGTTTGTGCGTGTTTGTTTGTTCTTCCTGAGGGTGCACTTTGAAAGGGAAGGGCGGTTCCAGGTCTCAATCAAATCACCGTGCAACGGTAATGGGAACTCAATATCTAGTCGGCAAGCTTGCAAGTGGAAAAAGAGGCAGCAGCTAAGTAGTCTATGAATAAAGGCGAGTCCCGATTGAAATGAGACGACAGCAAGAAGCGATTTGGGCGGAGTGAAGAAGGTCGGGGATGAGTATGAAAAGAGGTTCTCTTGAAAGTTGGGAATGTTTTACAAAACGGTTAATAGCGCCAAACGTTCCCACGGCACATGTACTTAAATTCGACATTATCAACGATTAAATGATAATAGCAATTCTTTAAAATTACGATAATGTTTGGACTAATATTCTTAAAAGCAATAATGGAGCGATATTCTTGATAGTCCAGCTTAGTATGGCATAATGCAAAAGAAGAGAAATTTTGAGGAGGTAGGCTTTATTACGCCAATCTTTTGAATAGGGAACGCTCTCTCACCTGCCTAAATGAGCAACATTCGAAATTCTGACATTTCACCGTACCCTGGAACTTTGGATGATTATCCCGTTCAAGCAAGGAGTTTGAATCTGATTATCAAATTATGGATGGTGGAAATTGTCCCAAAAAACCTTAGAGTAAAGATTCGGGAAATTTGAGATTCGAGCAAGGGTTGAGACTGTCCAGATCATGACCGTATCGGAGTTGTCGAGAGTGCTGTGGAGAAATTGAGGCTATTTTCTATCATTCGAGAATTTACGACCACTTTACGCGCGATCAGACATGCAGAGACATAAATAGTAATAAATCGATCCTCATGTGATCGTGATAAGGTTTGTCCCAATATTTTTTGAGGCAGTGATGATGATATCATAATTGGGTCGATAGCTATAATGATAGCAATAACCAGCCGAATCATTTTCGAAGTAATGACTTTGATTATATTTATAATCATATTTGAGCTATCAGAATAGTAATAATAATAATATGAATACTAGAGTCACTTTTTTGTTCAGATATCTATGTGTCTGAGGCACTATTCCAAACAGATGCATAAAACTAAGTTACACTAACACGACTAGGATCGCCTGGCGCTGATCTTAGAAGTCTGATGACATGAGCTACCGCTACAGAGCTGGAAGGAATTAGATCTTGAAGTCTTAATTATTTTCAGTCAGTCAAATTGGATAAGAGAGAGTGGATACCAAAGGAGTAAAAGTTGCTGGACAGACGGCCCAATTGAAGGACAAAAAAACAAAACAAAACGAAAATACGTCACTGGAATTCGTAGATTACTTTGATAAGCAAATTACTGATAGATTGAAAAGCATGCAATGGTCTACGATATAAAATATTCAATGATTTATCTTCATTAATTTATTATGTACAATTCCTTACCGTATAAGTCAAATACAATGCTAACTCGATAGTAGTTTGACTCCCTTCCATGCTAAAATTCAGTAATATATTTTATCTTCTAATCGCTGCTAACTTGGAAATATATGAGACACAAAAACTAAAGCAACTTATAGATAAACACTAAGACTTACATGGCTTCAGATTTTGCTCACTAAATGTGGTTTGAATTTACGTAAAGATCCAAATTCTGTATATTAGTTGGTTTGTTACTATAATACAGCAAAAATGTTAATCGTCATTTTTGACTGGTTCTAGGCTAATAATTACCTTGCAAGGGTGGCTGGAGAGGGAGAAAAGAAAGGATGAAAGATATGAGATTTTATTGCAGTTGGATACTATGATTTTGTTCAACTGGAAAAGCAATTACCTCCCGGTCATCTTTATCCAAACATTAAAATGCGAAAAGAGTAATAAAACCAAAGAACTTATAAACGTATAGATCAACAAGTATTTTTTTTTTTGGTTGGTTGGTTGGGAAAGACACCAAGGGAGAACTCAATTATGATCAGAAAGCCTCATGGTTGTACATACAAAACAAGAAAAATAATATATAGGATAATTAGCCAAATATTGGAAGAGTTAATACATTCAGAACACAGACAAAAAAAGTTGCATACTTGATAGGCTCGCGTAAAGAACCCTCCAAGAACGGAAAAGAATCCCTCGTAATTGCTACTCGAAACATGTGTATTAGAATGAACTGCATTAAAACCAAAATAGGGAAGACTCAACAAAATGGCAAATAGTGCCTGTACGTAGACAGGAAGAAAATGTATAAGAAGTAAATATACTTAATTGGTTCAGAAGAAGTATGAAAATAGAGATGACTGGGTGGGCATGGTAATTGTGCAATCGATTTAGATTTGACCAAAAGTGGAAGTAAAAATAAATCGGACTTTGAAAAAAATACGTAAGGGCTGGAACAATCCAGACGATAGCAATAGTAAAAGTAGCTACAACCAGATTAAAATGATTTGATTTTTCGATGGAATGCATAGTTCTCGGGTTTTAAGAGTACAAATATACATACATTATTACTTTATACATAAATAGACACAGTTAAAAGTTGCTCCCACTCAAACTCACTCAGAGTCATCAGATACTATTGATTATAAAACTTGAATTTTGCCTTGGTCGTAAGACCCCAGGCTTGCCTGAGTACCAAATAATAATAATAATAATAATAATAATAATGATGATGATGATGATGATACTCCCTAAAAGTAAAATGTACGCAGAGGAGGTTCTTACGGCTGCAAATATCAATTGTTGATCAACAAGATGAGATTAGAAAACTACCGTAAAAAAAAGAACCCAAGTGCGTAAGCATAGAAATTGATGTGGATTGTAAATCACTATTAACGGCGAGTAACAGTACATAAATAACAAGGTGAATGTTGATATAGTTGTCATTAGTGCAAAGTGTAGAAATTAACTGGTGACCACCATATGTTTATCAATAGACTATGAAAAATCCTCCTTTGACTGGATCATGAAGTCACTAGAACTACAGAAAATTCCTCCCTTTTATATCAACTTTCAAAAAGTCAATATGAAAAAATTGAATACTTTTTTGATCCTCAACCACCTTGATGGTCAGACCAGATCTGATAACCTATAGATTAACTCTAGAATACTTCATGGGGACTCTCACTTGCCCCTATTGTTCTGTATTGCGTTTGTGCCCCTCTCAAGGGATCTGAATAACACTGATTATGGATATCACATATCCGGTAAGTCTAATAGTCACCTGTTCTACATGGCCGATTTGATACTGTTCACCAAACATGATAATGGACTAGAGGTATGCCAGCAACAAGAGGGAAATAGGCACAGACCACGGCTAGAGAACTAGATAAGGAAACCGTGATCTGTGATCTGGATCAGGAAGAAGAAGAAGACAAATATCTTGGAGTTAATGAAGAACAAAGGAGCCAACATGCAGTAATGAAAGAGAACATTTGAAAAGAATGTTTTAGACGAGTAAAGAGCGATAAACAAAACTGAGCAAAATGCACAAAATAAGTTTGAAGCTATCAACACTTCAAGACGATCAGTTGTTACATACCCTTTTAATATAATGAATTGGAATCTTGAAAAGGTGAATTGATAGAGGGATCAGGATGCTTCTCACGATGTATAGCATACATCAACCCAAAGCAGATGTGTATCGCCTGTACCTGCCTAGGGCAGAAGTGGGTAAAGGACTGATCCAACTAGTGCTCACATACAAGACCATAACCGTAGGGCTCGTGAGATATCTAAAATTGACAAATGACTTTGGAAACAGCACCAAAAAGTGTGTGACTTTGTATTTTGTTTGCATCTATATCTACATATGTATATTACGATTTCTATTTCTTACACGTCAACATGACTCTGTCACATAACATTATATGTCAGAAGAGATGGTCGTGCGAGTATTACCAGAATTAACCCCTGAAAATACCATGAACATAGCTCCTAAATGATGATGAATGTTATCATAGAGGCAATGAATCTTTTCGGTGCTGCATAATTCTCTTGTATACATAAATAAACGCGTATCTATAACAGATATATTATACAATCAAAATACGATGAGTACATGTTATGAATATATACGCACACTCCAATGCGTGCACGAACACATTCATACATGCACTGAGATATAATCAGGCGTAAGCATAGAAATTAATGTGGATTGTAAGTCACTATTAACGGCGAGTAACAGTACATAAATAACAAGGTGAATGTTGATATAGTTGCCATTAGTGCAAAGTGTAGAAATTAACTGGTGACCACCATATGTTTATGACTAACAGTCGACGGCCTCTGTAACGCCAGCCCTTAATTACTGTGACGTAGGAGGCTATTATTGGTTGGAAAGGATCATAACACCTTCGAACCAACGAACCATTCATCGTTCCAAGAAAAAAACAAGAATGAAAGGAAGGAAAAAAAAAAAAAGCTTTCATCATTAATTCCAGAGTGAAAACTGCTATGTCGACCCAGAATTTGTTCTAACAACAGTTCAGTTTTTTTCTATATCTCAGTCTGTTTTGTTGTCAATAACAGCACATTTATATGGAGAGGCTGAAACAGTGATACGCAAAGAGCAGTGGGGTGAAGAGGCGCCACGCACCTGAACATAAAAATGCAATAAACGTGCAATAAATGGATATATATGTTAGCGTGTGTGTCTGCCATATTAACATTCACTAGATAGATAGAAAGATAGACATGAAGAGAATTAGATAGAAAGATAGATAAGCAGATGTGAAGATAGACAGATACACGCATCGGTGTCTTAACAGAGGAGTATTCATACTCACAAGTGAATTTACGTACACATCACATACAGTATAGATACATGCTTATTATTACGCCATATGACACACACATATATATGTGCGTCTATATAAATATACAACTATATACGTATATATATATATATATATATATATATATATATATATATATATATATATATATATATGGATATATATATATATATATATATATATATATATATATATATATATATATATATATATATTATATATATATATATATGGATATATATATATTATATATATATATATATATATATATATATATATATGGATATATATATATATATATATTATATATATATATATATATATATATATATATATATATATATATATATATATATATATATATATATATATATATATATATATATATATATATATATATATATAATTGGTTGTCTATAATCGGGTTTGTGTGCACAATTTATCCTAGTGAAAAGTTGAATTTTACATCAACGTATCCGGATTTGAACGTACTACCTACTTGCTGGTGGTCTGCCGCTTTAATTATGAATAAATTAACTATGAATCTATCCATGCGAATGTGATCAAATTCAAAGGTAGGTTCTTATCAGAGGTAATAGCATATTTTTCAAAATTCACTGGTAACTTTTGCGCATATTATTTTTTCGCATTTTTTTTTCAATCCCAAGAATTCAAGATTGGATTCATTATTCAGAAAAATCGTATCTTTAATCCTTTAGAGCGGGTTGTACTTGACCGTTATCTTCCATCCTTCATACGGAAGTAAAGAAAGTAATCGGTACCTTCTATTAGTTCCTTTCAGTCACCTCTTTCTTAGTTAAAAAAATACACAGGGCAATCATTTGTTTTGTGAACCACAGCTGAAATCGACTATGGATGCAGAAAAAGAATAAGTCGTCAGGTTATATCAAAAGCAACAAGAGACTTTATACTTTAACTTCTTTTCCCCTTTCTTAACTTCTGGGTTTTTCACACACTGGTTCAGTTAATGTTAAAAAACGACGTAAAACTTTTGTGCAGCATTTTTAATACCAAGAGTGAATGTTAAACTCAACTGTTTATAATCTTTATTTGATAAAATTTGTTCTATTCCAGTTACGAGTCATTTTTGTTCCCCTTCTGCATTGTGTAGTCGATTTCGCCAATGATTGAAAGTTTTGCTTTCACAAAACGAAGGATTGCCAAATATCGTTCAAGATTGGAAGGCATTAAAAAAAATCACATTATCGAAATCATTAACTCAAACTTTCGTTTCCAAACATTTCAATAACGGTCACAGGAAAAGCCGAACTAAAATAACCTGTCCGACGGCGCATGGGTGCCTATCCAGCTATAACCTAAAGTTTGCCTGAACCTGCCCGGGTGTGGGAGACGTGCAGGCCAAGATTCGATCGTAAAAGCTGCCTGTTAGTACACTCAATACTCAATATACTCAATCCATTTTCTGGCTTGCACCACCACACACATGTTCGGGTTGTGTGGGGAAAATATATTAAAAAACATGTTTAATTTCTATAATGTCAAATGTACAGTTATTTCTTCATCAGGCTACACCGGCATTCCCGCTGCTCACCGACAGCCAGGATTTATATAAAAGTACAAACAGGAAATCCCAGCGTTGACAGAGATAAACAACCCACACATCAGAGAGAAAATAATATACTAATATATATATATATATATATATATATATATATATATATATATATGTGTGTGTGTGTATATATATATATATAATGCATATAATATACATATGATAAACTATGCAGGGGTATGAGTGGGCCGGTCCAGATGGCACAAGAAATTGTTTGATCCCTGCTAGTATATATATATATATATATATATGTGTGTGTGTGTGTGTGTGTGTGTGCGTGAGTGTGTGTGTGTTTATGCGTGTGTGTGTGTGTGTGTGTGTGATACAAACCAGGGATATAATATCCGATGTGTGATGGGTTTATTTCATAAAGTGTCCGATACATTCATCATCAAACATTTAGTTGATTTATAGTAGAGCTTGAAAATGTAATGAAGTAAGGACTCGCACGTTTATGTTTCTGCCCTTTTGGGGCTCCTTCAAGTTCACTTAAAGAAGCGTAGACAGGGCAGAAACATTAACATGTTTGGGTAGCGAATCCTTACGTCATCAAATATATATACATATATTCACACAAGCATACACACACACACCTTCTGTGAGGTCCCCTACGCCAACCGTGAGTGGTAGAAAAAAACTACAACTCCGCGAGGATGGATAGGGGACTTCAGGTGTACTCTGCACGGGCACTGATATGGTACTTCTTTTCCAGAAACTGAACACCTCTCCAGCCAGTCTAGGCATCTGCATAAACAGTGGTGAATCCCGGACCTGCGTTTCGATATAAGTACTGCCATAAATACTGTTACTGCTATATATTTTTCAACATAGTTCATATAAATGATTTTTTTCGCAATAGTAAATTTGCTAAACTTTTTTTCTTATGATCATGTGCATGCTTTAGTAAATATAGTTCTCAACTAGCGAATGGGGTGATAAAGAAAACAGAATTATGGTGATAGGCCTTTTTAAGGGGGTTCATAAACCTTCTGCTATTTTCTAACTTCTCTAACCACTTGAGATTTATGTATTGAACAATGAAGATATTCACTGGACATCAGACTGTTGTACAACGACCGGCCCATCCCTACAGAGTAAAGACCTCCATTGCTATCAAAGCTGTGGCAAACAGTTCAATGAAATCCTTTGAGTAAACAAAAAAATCATAGCTAGAGAAATTAATATTTCACCTGGATCAAAGTCCCGGCTGAACGAAACTGACTACGTGCTGATCATCGAGCTGTTATCTAATTTGTTGTTTCAGCGATACGTAGATAATGGTCACAGGAGAATCTTTTTCAGTGAGGAGAAAATTTGCTAAGTTGAAGACTGTTTCAATTGCCAAAATGCTTGTTATGTTGATAGTTCCAAGGAAGCTTCTGAGGTCACTCGTTAAGTGTAGTGATGCTATCATCTCTTCACTCGTGGTGTGATGGAGTTCCGTATTTTGCGCACACAGACCCCAAAATATGTCCGAATACAATGGTATTTAAAAAAAGAATATTCGTGTACTCAGAGCAGAATTTAGACTTTTCAATTATCTGTACCCTAAGTGGGAATCAGAAAAATGGAGGATCAGTTTTCTATTGTCATTAAGTAAAAAAATGATCCCTCTATGATTCATACTTGTATTTGGACGTAAAGAAAGTGTCCTCCTTAATCATTACACACACACTCTCTCTCTCTCTCTCTCTCTCTCTCTCTCTCTCACACACACACATATATATTGTTCCATGTATACACGTCTGTGTACAATATATAAATTTTGTATTTATGTTATAACGAGAAAAAATTCTTCTTGCGTACTTGGAGTAAGTTTCACGCTGTTTTTTGAGTCTATGATCTTGATATGATAGCGGATCAGTTTTCTTTTGTTATCAAGTGATACATTGTTCCCTCCAACGATTAAATTATTCATTCATTTATCCTTTTGAATACCAGTTTCAGTTGCTTTTTTCTCAGTCATCACACTATTCCGCCTGTGTGTTCCACCATTGATTAGTTTTAATTCGTTGAATTATTTGAAGAATTTTTTTTATATCTTGGACTTAAAATCGTTTAGTATGGAGCAAAACAAATGATAGTCTAAAGTTGGCAGACATAAAAAAAAAAAAATACGGCACAAGTAGTAGAACTTCCCATTCCAGCTCCCTGATCGTGGATTATTTGTAACAAGAAGGAAAGCGTTGTCATGTAGCAGAATCATTGGTCGACTCTTACGCCAATAAAAGACTGTCATTCAAACAATTTTACTTTAGGTTCGCGTGTTATTCGTGCTTCACCTTAATCAAAGGTTCCTCTATTTCATTAGTTTTGAAGTTAGACTCTCTTTTTTTAATTTCTAAAACCACTCCCGACACATGCTTGCACCTATTGTATCATTATCATAAGCTTGAGTGATCAACTGCCTAGCTTCTTCTGCAGTTTTTTTTGATTAAATATGAAATAAAAAGTATCAAACGTGCATTTTATATTCAGTCATGATTTTTCATCAAAACAGTGTAAAATTATCCTTTTTCTGCAAACCGTTCTTTGAAAACATACACGCATAAACAATAAAGAGAAGAATAAAGTTCAAAGACACTTCTAAGATTTTTCTAACAGTACGCAAAAGTAGCGTTAGAAACTTCTCTTTATCAAGTTGATATCAATAATCTTCCTTGCAACTGGAATACTTATTTTCCCCTTCTGGTGCCAGAGATCGGTTTTCAAGCTCAGCTAAAAGCTAGGATTTTGAATGCAGCTTTTCTATGTGGACATGTGGGCCCCACTCATTCGTAATCTTCCTCATCCCATTTGTTTCCCATTTGGTCTTTATTGCATTATGATGAGCCTGGTCGATAGATAGATAGATAGATAGATAGATAGATAGATAGGAGTTCAAAAACAATAAAGGCCAGAGCAACTAAACATTTTTCTTCGTAAGCTCCATCTCCGTCTCTCTACACTTCGGTAGATGGTGTGTTTTCCAGCCTTCAAAATCAGTATCTGTTTCGACTCAAGTAAACTTGGGAGCATTCAAATAATATTGGGGGTTCTATATGTTCATGTATTTCAGAAGTATTTCAGTTAACAAAAGGAGTATGAACTCATCTGAGTGGTAACAGTGAGATACCTAATCCGACTTCTGAAGTAGGAGTACAACTGATGGGTGTATAAATTATATCAGATACACCGCATTTGCGTAAATCTATATCTTTTTATTTATTTGCAAATAGTTGACAGGGACAAAGGGAGAAATATATCTTTCAATTGACAAAAATAGATACAAAATTAAATCGCCAGTGTTACACAAAAAACCCCACAGTACACGTTTGCATGTTTAAATGCCGAATCCATTATCCAAAAGCAATTATCAAAAGAAAATTACGTGAGAAATCAAACGAAAACTCACTCTAGGATGACAGGTCTACTGCAGATTTAGCACTACTTTCGAAAACAAGAGAATCCCATTTGAAAAGAATACAACCAATGCCTCCTCCCGATAGTCACATATGGAGCTGGAACAAGAAACTTAACCAAAAGACTGACCCTCAAACAGAGAGTCAGGCAACGTGAACATGAAAGAATCATGCAGAATATTACATAAAGAGATAACAAGACAGCACAATATATTAGAGGCAAAACAGGAGTCTGAGACATCATAGAATCTTTAAAAAAACTCAAATGGTGATGAGCTGCTCATGTTGCAAGTATGGCGGACAACCGATGGACATTACGACTCACAACATGGATCCAAGAGATCACACGCGCAACCGATGCCGGTAGAATACAAGATGGAGAGACAAACTAGACAAGTTCAGAAAGTATTTGCTCCGTGACGCCCATGATAGAGAGGTCTGGCGAATCCTGTAGAACATTTATTCCTCTCTCCCTCTCGCTCTCCCCTTCTCTCTCTATCAATCTCAATTTTCATCAAATGATAGTTCTAGGGTATTAGTATTGCTTGCCTTGGCTCCGGGAATCGAGTTCTCACCCTGAACCACTGCATTATATAAAAGAGGTAAAAATCAAAATGCTCTTGGTTATTATTGTCATATAGCAGGGCATTTTCAAATGAAAAGAGCTAAAAGAAACGAGAAAGAGAAAGAGATGTGTTCTGCGCAATAAATTAAAAGCGTTGTTCGATCTATTGAGATCATTCTTCGCGTTGCTTTTGTTGTTAGGCGTTCAATCCATAAGGAACAGGGTGGGCGTCTTCTTCAGAAAATGATGGCCAACAGAAAGAAACTGTGGCAGATATACTGACCGGTTCAGCTCATTTTCGGTCCATTGACCACCATTTAATGGAGAAAAGGTACCCCTCTCTTGCCTCACGAAACACATACAAGCCAGCAGAAGTGATCGTCTAAAAAGCTGTGGTATTAACAAAAGCAACGAAAAGAATGTGTTCAACAGTCCAAACACCTTTTAGAATTATAATAATAGTATTGCTTACTTGATTTATTCTTTATTAGATGAAGCATTGTCAACCATTATTCATTTTTGAGTCGTATTTATGGATTTTTGAAAGGCATTTGCGAGAAGTGATTATAAATAGCCTCAGCCAGAATACAGCTTCGGTTTGCTGATTCTGTTCTCAGAATTATTAGCCCAAGTGATGCCAACATTTGCTTTTATCAATACCTTCTGGATATCTTTTCTTTTCTCTTTCTTTTCTCCTCTTTGTTACTCTTTTTCTTACTTCCATTTACTCCCCCACTCGAATGGTTCCCCGCTTCTTACTCTTCTTCAAAAACCCTATTCCTTGTACTCTCTATCTTGGTGAATGTTTTCCTCTTTGGTTTCCTCTTCCTTTCTTTCGATTAAATTCCTTTCATTCTTTTCTTCCTTCAAACCCTTTTCCTTCGTTTACATTATCTTCCTCTACGTTACAACTTGCTTCTCTCGCCTTTTTTCGTTTTCATCCTTCCTTCTATATAAATTATTTTTTCTTCATTCATTTCTCCCTTTTCTGTATTTCCTTGTTTTCCTCTCTATCCTTACTTTCTTTCTTCCTTCTGTACGGTAAGTTTTTGAAGTTCCTCTTTTCTTCAGCTCATTCACTCCTGTCTTCCCTAATTTCTTTTCCTTTCATTCTTTTTTGTTTTTCCTTCTTTTTTTGTTTTTTTTCCCTTTCTGTACTCTATCTTTTCTTCAAGCTCTTTTATCAAATTTTTTCTTTCCCTTTTCCACCTCCCCACTTTCATTCATTTATCTTCTGTTCTCTTTTCTGCTATCCCTTCTTTGATTCATACTTACCCTCTATCTTCTTCTTCTCGTAATTTCTACCCCCGTCCATCTATCTTTCCAAGTGGTATCAGCTCGAAGGTTCTGTACCGGAAGTTGCCCATCATAAAGATCATCGTGACCCACAGTCTTGCACTTCTACAAGTGAGTAACACACAAAAGAGAGAGCGCCATCTGTCTTTGTTCAACTCCTGCGGGTGGGGCGCCATGGAAAGGCTCACGGGTTATATGGTCGACCAAACGATAGATGAGAGACGACGTCGAGCCCTCGATTCATAACCTCTATACGTCTGCGTTTCCTACAACCCACCTTCCCAGTAAAGTTAGGGTTTGGTAAAGGAAGTTAGGAATGGTTGGGACAAAAAACGATACATCCGGTTTTATAAACGATAGGGGTCTTCATTTCTTCCCAACCTTCAATTCGATATATATATATATATATATATATATATATATACATATATATATATATATATATATATATATATATATATATATATATATATATAAAGGTGTATTATTATGTGTATGTGTTTAAGAAGGAGAATAGATGAGAGCGAGTAAAGGGTGTGCTTGTGTAAGTATGTGCGCGCACACAC
>OY735209.1:34429039-34446539 GCA_963457665.1 Thysanoteuthis rhombus | reverse complement strand
TACGAAACTAATGTTGCACGCCCATTCCATCTTTGCTCAATAACCTTCATTTACAGCTTCTATACACTTTTCAGTAAGTCTCTCGACAGTGTCACATCATGACAACGTGCACACCTTATGCGTGACTATATATTAATGTGACTTTAATCAAGTAACCCTCTTCAAAAGACTAAGAAATCTCTTAATTTTCATGATGTTAATCGCCAACAGAAAAACCGAGAAAAAAAAGGGTTTCAACATATAATGACAGGCTGGCGACGTCTGCGCACATTTTTAACTGGAAAATAAAATTTAAAATAAAGGGGGGAAAATAGCTTGTCGTTTTGGTCCTGTCGGCAAGTGATTGGTGGACTCTACTGGTGTTCTTGAGCAAACGGGACTCAGGAGGTCAGTCTGGTGGCCACGAATGCTTTGTGTAGTTAATTACCAAGAAAAAAAATATATATATAGCCGTGACATGAGACGCAACAGTGTGAAAATTGCTACTCAATTGGATAGGCTACATGGGGCGTTGTATGGAAGTAAGGAAAAAAGGTTCACGTAACCGTTTCTCGTTATAATTATGTTTTAAGCCCCTTTGACAGCAAATAATGGTCGCAAAAACGGAAAAGGCTTTCGGGGCAGTAGCAGGCTGTTTCCCAAGCCACAAATAGAGCAATCTTTATTTTCTTTTTCCTTTTTGTAAACATACTTTTTTTTTTTGACAATTGTTTTACAGATACTTCGACTTTTTTCCCACTTCTATTTTTTTCTTCTTTTAATTTTTTTCAACACTTAAAATTTTCTGTGGCATGTACATAGGAATAATCAAACTATGCCTTGCACCAGATTCGAGTTTTCTAGCAAGGTATTAATTTACAATTGAGTTCTAGAATTTTCTGGCAAAGGATGATTTTGCTCTTGGGACAGAGGTGGGCTGTTTTACAGATGCAATTTGGCTTCCCCTATTTACATCATTCAGCATGTTTTGTAAGTCTTGTAATTTCTGATTTAGATATTTCCGTCTTTATTTACTGCCCCCTCCCGAAACCCAGTCATTTTTTTCGGACAGTGGTTTCAAGGCTCATTGTAAATAATTTCGCTAGAAGTGTATCTCCTTGCCTCGACCACCTTTCCGATCTTTACTTGTTTGCATCGTAATGTAGTCTAATTATTGCAGTGCCATTTTCGTATGTCCTGAATGACCTGAGTGTAATTCTTGTTGACACCTTGTTATCGCTTTGAGTTGAAGACTGCCGTGCGTTCTATCGAACCAAATGAGTTTTCATAACCTACAAACGTCAAAGTGGTCTGTTGTATTCAAACGCCCTTTCGATCAGTTGATTGATTGCATGTAAATTGATTGCAGAATATCTGCTCCAGAAGCCTGACTGTTTGCATTGTGGATTTTCATCTGAAGTGCTAATCATTTTCGCGAACAGTTTATACATGTTAAGTAATAATGTGATTGGGCGGTAGTTGCAGAGGTCACGATTACCTCATTACGTGTGAAGTGGGTTAACTATTCCTACACAGAGATTCGTAGGTACTATGGGGATAGCTGCGCTGGTCCTTTGTGAAAGACCCCTTCTTGCATCTTTAAAAAAAAAAAAAGAACTGTCCTTGTTTGGGGGGGTTTGTGCGTTTCATAATTCGTAGTGCATGTACTACTTTGTTTTCAGCTGTGTGTAGACACAAGTGATGTTCCAGACACATACACACACATATGTATGAATAATTTTGATAATATTTAATTGGAAGTTACATTGATTCATTTCACGGCTTTGAGTTTTGTGCAAAATCACAGACCAACATTATGGTCTGCAACCATCAGGTGAAATTTTTTTTGTGTGGCTTTTCATCATCATCATCATCGTCATCAGTCTTTCAACGTCCGTCGTTGGACATAGACCTTCCCCAGGATTCGCCACACTTCTCTGTCATGGGCGTCGAGGAGCCAGTACTTTCTGAAGTTGTCTAGTTTGTCTCCCCGTCTAATATTCTGCCGGCTTCGTTTCTGCATGTAATCTCAGGGGATCTATGTCGTGAGTCGCGGTCATCAGTTGTCTGCCATTCTTGCAACATGGCCAGCCCATTGCCATTTGAGCTTTTTAATGGATTCTATTATATCATTGACTATGTCTTTTCCCGGATGTATTGTGCTGTCTTGTGGTCTCTCCATATGAGGCCAAGCATAATTTTCACAGATTGTGAGCTAAAGTTTGATGATAACAGAATGTACGCAGCATTCCTAGATTTCGATATTTTTTATGTTTTTATAAAGATTCGAACACTCTTTTTATAAAAACAGCACTACACTATATATATATATATATATATATATATACATACACACATATATATATATATAAGATACATTTTGCAAATTTAGCGATACTACAAGCACAATAAATCCTTCTCAATTTTGAAAGTAAAATGTCAAACTGCACTCTCAAAATACTCCTTAAAACAGAGAAAGAAAACTTACATATTCTTTTGAATGGGCCATCATTAGTAACTCTAGACCTCCGCATAATCTCAAAGACAATCAATTGTGCGCCCAAAAGAGAAACTAAAAATCCTAGAATTTTAAGACGGAAAGAACCTTCTGAACCAGAGAAACGAAATGATGTTGAAATGTAGACATAAAAGAAAATTTATAATCAAAACTGACTAAACCCATATCAACACTACGTCTAAATGAAATGATAATATGATAATAAACAATAACATCCCCACCAATTCATAATAGTAATAAATAACAGCACATACTGCAGTTCATTTAAAGTTATACCATTAATCGAACTCACTCAATACGGATACAAATATATAATGCTACTTAACACACTTTAAACAACACGAGACTCATAATAGACTGTAGAAATATTACCCCCAAGGTTTCAACCAACTACAATAATTTTGAACAACCCAAAACCAAGCTAGTGAATAAAACTAATAGCATATGTATAATTACAATCAAACGGTTTAATACTACCACTTATTTAGCCAACAGTTGACCAAAAGTCATCTAAGCACTGACCTAACAGAAATTCACACTCAACCCCTGAAAAACTACAATTAATTCGATACCAACATAGTTTCCATACCCAAAACGTAAACTATGACGATGCAATGATATTGATAATATCGTATTTGAAGTTTAAATTCTCAAGATCCTGTTTCATTCTGACCAATAAATACATTTCTGTGGAAATCATGACCAAGTCAAACGTAGGTGGCTCTCTTACCAACCGAGCCAAACTGACAAGTCTAACATATCTATGAAAATTCACGTTCAAAATACAAAAGCGCTTAATCATTTTAATTAATAATTACTTATATACTAAAAATTGTCTTTTCGTTTAATAATTTTTCATTTATTATACATGCAATACGAAGGCAGTAATCATCACCAGTAGAAATAAACGAAGGAATGGAATCTAACACTGCAGCAGCCAAGCCTGTATATATAGTGCCGCTTATACGTATTTGAACAAATAGACATTTTGCTGATATGGCTCAAATGCATATATTGTAGTGCTGATTACAATGAAAATTAGTGCTTCTTGGGTAAAGCTCTGGTTTTTCACTCTAAAAACGAAGCCATTGAGTCGAAATATCCGTTTCGTTCGAATACTCACAGGTAGTCCTCACACTCAAGCGCGCACACGCGCACACACACACACACACACACATATATATATATATGAATGAAAGCAGAAACTCAATTAACTTGCGGTGATAGATATTCAGAATATCATTAATAAATTTGATTAGCACAAGCCGTAGTCAATGTGTGCGTCATGCAAGGAAGAGCATCTGAGTGAGTTCTTCTGTTGTTGCTCCTCAAATACGGCCTCAAGCCAAACTAATTTTCGTCCAACAAATGTATGCTACATTGTGTGTATGATTATTCCTAGTAGTTTGATGGTGTGATTTCGTGGACCCATCAGTGAAGAACCAAAAGTGAGTGTTTAAAGAAGGAAATTCGAGGAATCCTACGTTGTATTTTACCCGAGAAACATCGCTACCCTGACAATATATATGTTATTATATGTGTGTGAACATAAACGAATACAGATGAGACCCAAACAAACTTGTGTGTACTTTGCGCACATGCGCTTGGAAGAGGCATGGTCCTTTTTTGTCTTCCTCTCTAGCCTGATATCTTGACAATATTTCTTATCACATGCTAGTTAATGGTGAATATTGCATGAGACTGAGCACTTGAAATAACCACTCTTCCATAACTACCTTACCAGGCAGTGGCAACAAAACTATTATCCCCATATTCGTCCTTGACAGGAGTAAATAAAAGTAATGATATATATATATATATATATATATATATATATATATATATATATATGCACGCTAAATGCTACTTCCTGTACCAAATGTCATTCTTCAATTCCAGATGGAAGAGAGATTTAAAAACTGATCCCTTTGGAATGTGTAATTTCCCTCACTTGGCTCTGGTGCTGCACGATCTTTTAAACCATTTGAGCAAATAATCTGACACACGAACTAGCACCAAAGAGTCCAACAATGATGAAAATTGCCAGAATCCAACAATCTGTCAAACAACAGAAGGATTCTAAAGAGTTATTGACCAGAGCTTATGTGAGACCAGATCGGAGATTAAAAAAAAAAAATGAACAAATGATCACTATGCTTTTTAGCACTGGAATGTTTCTAAATGCGTTAAGAACAGACTGTCTAAGATTTACTTTTCATCTGGAAGGCAGCACCTCCTCCAGAACACCAACGCGGGAAAAGACAGCATTTAAAATAGATAGTATCTTCGCCAGTGGAAACGCATAACTCGCCTGCGCCTGTTTGTTTTATCTCAACTCATAAATACTAAATTACAAGTATCAAAAGGGCATAAATAACGCCAGAATCGTGAAAGGAATTCTATAAAACCAGAAATTCTACCGTCTACCATCTTTGTGTGAAGTGATTCGTTATTAGGCTGGACTTAGTTGCCCTATGAACACAGTGCATGTTACGAGTACTTCCGCTGCTCATGAAACTATATATATATATATATATATATATATATATATATATATATATATATATATATATATATATGTGTGTGTGTGTGTGTGTGTGTGTGTGTGTGTGCTTATGATAGCTTGAATACACACACACACATACACACACACACACACATATATATATATATATATATATATATATATATATATATATATATGCGTGTGTGTGTGTGTGTATGTGGGTATCCAACACTTATACATACAAACACATATACATATGTATCTCTCTCTTTCTCTCTCACTCTCTAAATATATATATTAGAACACTCGTACTCATTTACACACACGTACATATGTATAAATACATAATATATCCACGCGTATTCTATTTACATATACTTACAAGCGTATATATATGTAAATATACACACACATATATATATATATGTGTGTGTGTGTGTGTGTGTGTGTGTATGTACATGTGCATTATTGTCTGCTTACATGCAAAAATATGTACGTATGTAAGCAATCATACATATTTTCCAACAAAACTGAATATAGAAATACTTATTCATTTATATAAGTAATATATACGTATGCGCAGACATACACAAATATATGTTTGTCTGTGTGTGTGTCCATGTATACACGCTTGTATGTATGAGTGTATGTATGTATGTAAGAGAAAGCACAAAAATAAGATAAGCGTCATTTTTAAATTAAACCAAGCTGCGGTCGGTGAAGTAAAAGAAATTTAAATTATTTCATTTAATATATTTTCCACTGATGTGATTTCGAAAAGAGAAAAAATGTCAAATTCACAAGAAATGGAAACAAGAATATAAACTAAAAACAGTGGAAGCAAAAATATTCACACACTTTGCACTGAAGGATCTGAAAATATATATATATCTATATAAATAATAAAGCAAACGTGGAAGTACTCACAGATGACCGTTGAATTCTGGGGACTTTTTACAATAAACAGTTATGTCTTTCTGCAAAAAAATAAAACAAATAGATAAAATTCAAAATAACAGCAATATCATTTTTGGGGAAAATATTTCAAGACAAAGTGTTTTACTTGGTGAACTGGTTTGTTTGAACTAATTTCTTCGTCTTTTGTAGCTTTATTTACCACAGCAGTTCGGTCACTCTGCATTCTAGCTTTCATCGGCTGTCCGTTATTTTTTTTTAAATATTATATCTTGTGATTGGCCATGCACGTTCTTTCCCATACCTATCACATCAAGCCTTGGAGCTCTCTGAGGGATTTCTGTACACATATCATGCCCAAAGCATCCGATCGGTGGACAAAGCATTGATATCAATATCATATGAGAGCCACTGATCAAAGTGTAACAAGTGATTAATATCAGTTTCAAGAATATGACCTCCCAAATTGGAGAGCTGGAAAATCCACTCATTCACTGGAGAGCCACGGGTTCTGGGCGTGGACCAGGTGTGGATAATTCCATGAGCTTGAAGGAGGGGGCACTGGATGTGATGTGTATGGAAAGGAACAAACATGTTTCATAAGAACAAGTTTTGGATAGAAAATGAAACAAAACTCCGGGAAAGGCCGTGGGTAAGATATGTGCAAGTTAGGTCTCTAGACAAGTGGATGTCCTTTTCATTGATACAGTCGTTTTATGGGTGGATGGAGGGGAAATGGGAGTATTGTGATGGTGCGCTAGGGGTGGGAAAGAATTTTTTGTTTTTTTTGTTTTTTCCTAATTTGTTTGTTGAAAGGGTAAAATGTGTGCACAAAAGGATTCTGAAAAATAATACCTTTAACCAGCATCAAATTTGTTATTATCATTACTATTGGGTATGATTTTCCGTTGTCTAATGATTGGTTTTGCTATTTGTGGGACGAATTGGAAATCATCTTGGCTTTGGATAATAATGATACGCACCTATGCACACACACACATGCACACACACACACACATACATGTGTGCGTGTGTTTGTGCATGTGTGAGAAAGGGAGCGTGCGCACGTAATTCTCCTCTATTTCATAAGCTAATAACAGAAAGAAAGAATACAACTCCACACTTGAATAAATATATTGACTGAGCAAGGTCGCATTCACTTTTCATCAGATGAATAGAAGCCCTCGTAAGTTTAGCCAGTCATTTTTATCAATATTCTACATGAGAAGACTTATAGAATTAATTCGCGTCAAACTTGTGGCAGTGTCAATGGAAAAATCGATGAACACAGAGGATATTTATATTCACTTATGTACGCCGAAACTTTGTATATGCTCGTGTTAAGCGGATACTTTTCAACAATATTTTTAAGGTTGAACTGGAAGGGTGCGTCTGGAATATATGTTCGAATCTTAATAATAGCGCTTGTAGAAGCCCAATTCGTTGAAAAATATAAGTCCATGACACTCAACAATTTATCAGTTTGACTTTTACTTGCAGGATATTTCAGCACAGTTATTGTAGAACCAGTTTTACCGCCTATATATGGGGAACTTTTTGATTGATATCAGGGAGTAGACTCTTACATGAGATAGACTTTTACATGCGTATAGATATATTTGTATATACTGAGTTTTTCGATGGCTCATTAAAGATTAGATATTTTGTTGTTTTTTTTAAGTCTCTTTTCAAGTGGACAAAATGTACAATCTGTAATGAGCCATTAAAAGAACTTTACTCAGTTTATATCCGCTCTACTAATGGTATTGAGCACCTTTTTTTTTCAACTAAGATCTACCCAATACATTTATGCATTTACACACGTCTGTGGTATATTTTATTATTGTTCTTATATATATACATATATATATATATATATATATATATATATATATATATATATATATATATAGTGATGCGAAAGTAACTAGGGGAATGGAACTTAAAAACAACACATCTGTGTAGAAGTCTACTTCGTGTACAAAACGAGAAAGATCCTTCTTTTGCCCCTTTCAAAGGGTGTTTCAAATATATCCCCTTTTAAAACATTTCGCTCTATTTCTCGCGCAAGAGAAGAGAAACAGCTTGAGCTGCCCGGCTGGATGAGATAATACATTTCATGATAAGTAGGCCGGAACTTTATAATGTTTTCATGATGCAACAGTATCATCGTTCCATTTATTTTTCAATTGGCGCGGTTACCGAACGCTGTCCGGGCTAAAAAAAATATATTTTTCAGGATCATCTAAATGCTTTTGCTTTTTGTTTCTTTTTTTTTTCTTTTTTATCACAAACTAATTATTTTTCGTACATCTCAATTTTAACCTGTTACTTAATTGAACACGATGGAAACAAACATGGTGCAAGATGTCAGCATTTGGAGTAAAACCTTTGTTTTCTATGTACAATATGAGCGGCTGAAGTCGTCCCACTTCGATAACGTCAAAGGAAACATGAACTTCAAAACACTTGCTATGCAGGTACGGGGTCAGTCCGGGAATTATCCACCCATTGTGAGTATATCGAGAACCGGTTGCACAGCCTTATTGTAACTTGGCAACCTATCAGAGGAGAACATACAACACTTATGTCAACAGACAGTCCCTCGCAGGGTTGCTCAGTCGACAATGAGAGACCATCGAGTAAGACTATGACCGTTACATTCACAAAAACCAAGTCTTTCCGTTTTTCACGTCTTGTGTAGAAGTTTTTGGCAACAATTGCATCACCAAGATCTGTCAAGCCCCCCCCCCCACCACCACCACCACACACACACACACCGTATGCAATCCTGATCCTATCTCTATTTCTATTACTGATTTTCCCCCATTGAAATGGAGGACATTTCAGACCACGAACAAGATTAGGGAGAACGCAACAAGGCTGCCTAAAGAAAACTTTGCAGACTGTTTTGTAACGTTGAAGGCCTGCTGGAATGGGTGTGTCTGGTCACACGGGGCTAGATTGAAGGCTCCATTGCCCCTTAGATATTTTCGCCAATATCAAATGGCAGGATACTTTCAGAACAGATCTCGTATATACATCAACAAATGAACGTGGTGAAAGAGAAAACTTGGTTTAAGCTTAGTTGAAGTCAGGATGGTGATTTTTGTAATGATTTATGTGCTATCCTTATCCATCTTTAGTTTATATCAACCAATGGGGGGGAAAAAGGACTAAAGAACTCTAATTCATAATTACTGCCAATGCATTGCAGCCATAAAAATGTGAGAGGAACGAAAAAGAAGAAAATGGAATGAAAAAAGAAAAGAAAAAAATGAGAAACATTAGGAAAATACAGGAATGAAGAACTAAAGAAAGAAAGAATAGATGACAGAAGAAGTGAAAACAGAAGAAGAAGAAGAAGAAGAAGAAGAAGAAGAAGAAGAAGAAGGAATGATAGCAAAAGAAATTAAAGAACGAAATAAAAATAAATTCACAAGGAAGTACTTCAGACCGAATAAAAGAAATGAGAAAAGAAAAAGAAAAGGAAATAAACAGGAAGAAAGAACGAGACAAAAAGAAAGAAGACGTGATGATCAGAAAATATAAAACGATGAAAAATTCAAGAGAGCTTGAAAAGGAATGAAAAGATTGGAAAAAAGAAAGAAAAAAGGTCTGGTTAGTCACTCAATAGAAACCGTCACATGACCAACGTCTATTCGCAGCACTTGATAAAGGGATGATCAATGGATATATTACTTTTCTTGCCTTTTCTTGGGTGGAGATCACTAAAAACGAATTTTCAAAAAACAGAAAAAAAAATAGCAGGCATGAACACTTAATTTACTATAGACTTACACTGTCCTCGCCCTACTAAAAGAAAACTGTCGGTAATTTTAAGAAATCGAAAAAAGCCTTCTTCAGACATCATCATGAGTCTTTCAATATACGTCGTTGGACATAGACCTTCCCCAGGATTTGCCACACTTCTCTATCACGGGCGTCGTGGAGCCAGTACTTTCTGAATTTATCTAGCTCGTCCCTCCATGTAATATTCTGCCGGCCTCGGTTGCGCGTGGGATCTCAGCGGATCTATGTCGTGAGTCACGATGTCCACCGGTTGTCCCCCATTCTTGCAATATAGCCAGCACACAGCTATTTGAGATTTTTAATGGATTATATGATGTCCCGGACTCTTTTCTTTTCCCAGATGTACTGTGCTGTCTTGTGAGCTCTCTACGCAAGGCCCAGCATAATTTCTTTCAAGGAGTAAATGTTTAAATTTACAGCCTTAGTTCCATTGGCATGACCTGAACGCACGACGCATAAATAGCCAGAAAGACAAACAGACAGACCCACCCAAAAACTGAAGAAACCTACATCGATGTTGTCTTTGTTGATGTTGATGGTTTGGGTTTTTGGTTTCTAAAAGACTAAATAGAAACTAAGACAGGCCAAATGAGAGGGTAAAAAAGAAACAGAGAAACAAACAAAAAAAGAAACAAAGCTATACCAAATAGAAGGAAGAATGAAAGAGAGAGAGAGGGGGGAGAAAGGCCTATCTTTCTTGCAGTCCTTCTGAACTCCATGACTGATGTTTATTAAAGAAAGCGTGTCAAACCTTAAGAACTGGGAACAAAAAAGGAAACTACCCTAGCACCTCCCTTCTTAGACCCCCTAACCTTCTCCGTTCGCCCTCCCTGGCCCTACAACAACAATAACATAAACAAGTTTAAAACCGAACTCAGTTAGCACCCCCTTAGAAATAAAAATAAAAAGAGAGAGGAAAAAAAAGCGGAAGAAAAGAAAAAGCGAGGGAACGAAAACTCCAGCGTCTGCATTTGAAACGAATCCAAATAGATTTTTAGCGCCAGAAGGAGTCGAAAGGTTAAGTGCAAGCATCGTTCAACATGTCGAACCATGTTTGTAACATAACAGGAAGTTAATTTGGGTCGCATTTACCGTAGCCCCACGAAATCCTATTTAAACTGGACCATTAACAAGAGCCCCGTTAGGAAAAGAAGTCAGGTGAAAAAGACAGGGAGAGAAAAAAAAGTCATCTTTAAATAGTGCTTACCAACAAGATCGCTATGTAGATGTGGCAAATACATGGTGAACACGAAGTCCTCAATTTACATTTAAGATTTCTTATTGATTTGAAAAAAAAGTTAAATCAATATAAGGATTGATACTAGAGCCTATCACTCAGTAAAAATAGTTTAGATGCATAATCGTGCAAACAACTTTAGAATATTTTGTAGGTATTCAATAAGTGTGTCCAAAAGTGTGACTATCTATTTCTGTGAAAAGACAGTTTTATATACTTGAAGCGATCTCAATAAGGAACGTTATGGTCTTCCATCAAGACAAGACCATGATGAGAGGTCAGTGGAGTCTTCATGTTCAATTTCACTTGAAAAAAACGAAAAAGGTATACTGAGCCGATTATCCTGTGATCTAAAGACAAAAATCATCAGATAAAATTTAATTTAATTAAAATTCTCTACTGAGAAAGGACAACACACATTCCTCTAAAATGAATTTTGTTTATGTTTGCCACAAAGATTCTCTCTAAATACCCTTAGTGTGCAGTGGGCAGGTGTAATCTCTGGGATGGATCTTCGGTGTCAAGGCAAGTTATTTCGACTAGCGGAAAAAAACGTCTCATGGCGTTTTTGCGGAAGGCGTAAATAGGATCTCTGGCCCTAATAAGATATCAAAGCTTTTTATTACAGATTGCTCAATTCTATACCACTGGCCACAATGCAATTTTTCAGCTACTTAAAAGTCACATACAGTCTTTTAGTATTGTATATAGAAGTTGAAAATATCTGCCAACCGAGTGGTTATTCGCAGTTATAAGTCGCCTACGGTCATAAAAATTTCTACAAGTGATGTTTTAATGTTTCACGGCCGTAAGCTCCATATAGTTGGAGAAAACCGTCCGGAAGGCTTGTATTCTCAGCTAATATAGTGAATGGAAGAAGGAAAATGATAATCTCGACTTGTTGTTAAAAATACACCCTAGGTCAATTTTATTTAAGGAAAAAAAATTCGGATGGAGGTAAATTGGGTGTTGTTTTTCAAGTAAATAGTAAGAACTAAATTCCAAACGTTCAGTTTACTGATCGATTTATTCTAAACAAACGAACGTAAGGATAAATTTGAATTAGAACCGTCGCTTTTTTTCTTTGAATTCAAGTTCTATTTACTACGGAAAAGGTGAAAAGGCTGAGGAAATTTAAGTAAGAGTCGTAGTCGTTCATGGCAGTAACTTCTAGTACTCAGAAGTAGCAATTGAGATTCCGTTTAAACTTATTTTTTGTGACTGTCAATTCTTTAATGAAAAGCATTCTAATACTTGAATAGCAAATATAACAAGATTTTCTAAACATGTTTCCGCTATATTCATTGTGAAAGCGAGGCTAGGTTGACAAATAAGGCAAAAAGTAGCAGATTAGGCGACTTTTGAATGCTCGTTTCAAAGCTACTTTTTCTTAGTTCATTTCCTGACATTATTTCAATTTAAAGATATATAACAGTTAATCTGGAAAAATGTTGGGGTGACTTTTTATTCCTTATTTTAAAGACAAAAGTTGGTTGAAAACAACGTTTGTCGAGTCCCCCCCATAACAAGAGCACGAACAATCCTCACCTAATTTAGGGTAGTTAACACTTTACAGTTTGTTTATCCCGTCACGTTAACCCAAACTAATACATAAAAAATATCATCTCCTCGTCGTCATTTTAAATCACGACTATGAAATTGCTACCCAAGCTCTCAAGTCGTATATATGTGTGAATTATTGAGACGAAAAAGAAAATTAGGTCTCTCTTATCAAATGTATTGGCAAAAAATTGCACCATATCTCGGAAAATATCAAAAATAGGTTTTTACCATTCGATCGGAGAGTGTTTTGAAGATCCATTTAGATTAATTAGTGAAAACACTATACAATAGGATTTTCCTACCCTGATTTGGAATCGTAACCAAGTGATTGCTAGGGATCTCTCTTACCAAAAAGGGCCAAATTTGCATGTCTTAGATATATACGAATTGATTTATTATATATAATATACGAAAGTTGCAATCATCATCTTAATTTGAAATCGAAGTCGATGAGTTTGACCATGTATCAACCAAGTCTGTTGCATTTATTTTTATATCTTAGTATATATATATTAAGTATATCTACCGTTAAAAAAAAGAAAGAACAGAGAAGTTCAAACAGACTTTTTTCATGATCCTCTGAAGATATCTTAAGTTGGATTTCTATGCGAATGGAAACAGCTGAATCTCAAAATACACTTGAAAAAAAAACCCAAACAAACTGGTCTAGCATTTCATAGCGAGCACTTAATTAAGGAACAGCTTAAACTTGAGTAATTTCCTATTTTACGTCCATAAAATAGCTCCATTAAAAGAATTGTTTTCTTTTCAATTTCAGGTGCATGCAATACGTTAGACTCTCAAACCATCCAAGATGTGTCTTAGTCTCGAGAAAAAGATATTTAATGTTTTACAAGACAGGGTTCTATCTACAATGTTACCACAATGCTAGACTGTGTATTTAATATCTGCCATTTCTACAGAAATGTAGCTAAGATGATCTCATACATATTTGATCTTGTTTTGTCAAATATGATCATGAGAATAAGACTGGAAATGCTCGTCCAAGATTCCAAACTTTTTTAGGAGCCAAAATGGACAGTTATCCAGAATATCAAGCAGCGACGACAAGCAGCCTTATAAGACACATTTTCACATAAATATATTTATGTATGTATATTTAGTTATCTGTAAATTCTCATGTTAAAGTAAATTTTGTCCTACCATATTTTTTAGTAAAACATGGGGTCTGCCAATAAACAGATACTAATTTTGATTTTAAGAGTTTGGAATTTGTGCGTGAATGAAATTTATTAAAGCATTAATTGAAACCAACTCAGTAGAAAAGCATTAATCCAGGCCACCCTAATACAATCGAACCTTTATTCAGCGAGTTGAGGACAGTTATAGAATAAAAGCTTTTCTCACCATTTAGCGACTTCACTCAAAATCTCCAGAGGTGGTAATTATTTGTAACCTCCACAGTTGTGAAAGATGACACAGGTCGCAGATCCAATTTATACCTCCACATGATATGAGACACGATACTAGGCGACTTCTTTAACATGAGCTTCACGAAAACATTTTCCTTTCATTATTTGCTCCAGACATCTGATCTTATCCCTTCTGGCACAATAAAGAAGTGTGGTCTGACGAACATATCAGCGGACAACAATGTGCCATTACGACTCACTATCCTCAGCCTTTGGGCGTGGCATATCAAAAAGTAATCGGCCAGTTAAATATTCGGTGGTGATGATAATCTGCCAGATGTACTTTTCTATACTACGGCTGAGCAACAAAAACTGTAGTGATCAAAATAACATAATGTCGGGGGAAAAACTACTTTAACGTATATTGACATATGAAACGAATTTGACGCCCTTCTTCCAGTCATTTCTAATAGTTGGCTGTAAAACTATCATCTAAAAGACTTGAAATTTAACTTCTGGTGAACATCGAACTGTTGACATACGAAGAATTACCATAGCTGATCAAACAAGTTTTATGATCATGCTGTTGCAAAATCTTACAGCGTCATCTTATGCGCAAGGTTAGGGAAATAATACGTCCTCTATGCTAAGAATGTTCTCAATCTCCAAATAAAGCTAGACGAGCTAAATGAAGGAAGCAAGAAAGTTGGCCCTAACATGAACTTCAGCAAAACGAATGTCATGCACTAATTACTCCTTGAGAATAAAGACAAAACGATCGAAATCGAAAACGCAGAGCTGAAGAGAGTAGACTACTACATTTACCAAGGACAACGAATCTCCAAGAAACCCTCAAAAGGAGAAATCAAGCGAAGAATCACACCACGATGGCAAGCTTTCGGTAGAGCAAGCTTAACTTTCAAGAATAAGAAAATCAAACCAGTCCTAAAAAGCAGGGTATACAACCAATTCATACTCCCGATAGTCACCTATGAAGCAGAGACATCGAATCTAGGCCAAAGATTGATCCTCAAACTGAGAGTCATTCAACGTGCCCATGAAAGAATCATACTCCACATCACATGGAAAGATAATGAGACAGCACAATACATTAAAGAAAATACAGGAGTCATAGATATCATGGAAACCATTAGAAAACTTGAATGACAATGGGCTGGTCATATTGCAAGAATGGCGGACAGCAGCTGGACATCAAGATTCACAACATGGATCCCAGAGATCATATGCGAGATAGTGGCCGACTGAAAGTAAGATGGCGTGTCTAGCTAGACAAATTCAGGAAGTACTGGCTCTGCAACGCCCATGATAGAGAGATCTGGCGAATCTTGGTAAAGGTCTATGGCCAACGACGTACGTTAAAAGGCTGATAATGATGATGAGTGTCTTGGAAGTTTACGCCGTTTACATACTTGAAAGGAAATTCAGACACTGGGAAAATGGATTTCACATGAATCCACACAAAGGAATATGGCGTTCAAGCACTTGTCCTTCTTGATCGACAAAGAAAATGTTATTTTAGACCAGATGATAACTGGTGATAAAAGAATTCATATACTGTGAGATCTGAAAAGAAGAAAATCAAGGCTAGATTCAAGATAGCTTTCAACAATTCACCCCAAACGAAATTTATTGATTTACATTCTTATATTGAAAACAATATGTATTGTATTAAAAGGAATTATATAATTATACTACAAAGAACCAAAATTTGTTCCTTGATAACGATTTATCCTTATCGGAAATTCTTCTCGTTTAATTGTTTAATTTTATCATTAAACTGTCTTTAGATCGATACAAAATGTCAAAGTTCGTTTTTTCAAAATCATTTTCGTCTCATACAGAGGGTTTAGGGTTTGGAACAACCATACCGACAAAGGAGGATAATTCTACTTAGACAATCTCTCCCAACCTTAAATACGAAATTAAAAGAAAGTTTATGTAATAATCATATTCAAAATATCAAGACAGGTACTTGGATAGCACATTAGTGTTAGAGTACCAACTCTTTTTCGTTTAATTATTTGATTAAACCACCAACTGGTTTTCAGACTTTTTTAAAAAAAATGACTCTAATAAAACAGTTTGTTTACATGTGGCCTTTTTGCTTTTTGTTCAGATTCTTTTCACAGAGAAGATGATAATGAAATTGCCATCCTCTCGGGTGAACTACGGGGTCACCTAGGATCAGCAGTTTTGCTTCCTCGTGAACAAGCCTATTCCTTTTGAAAGGGGAACAAACCTCGAGGGAGGCTCACTCCTTGGTTTCCCACCGTCCTTAACGCAAACCGTTTTCACACTCAGACATTGAATGGTTACGAGAGAGAGAGAGATTCAAATTTTAAAAAAAAGGTGTGATGAGGAAATGACTCAAGATAGAAAAAAAGAGGCTGATAGGTATGAACAGAGATAGCTATATAGATAGATATGATAAGACAGACAGGTACATTCATATGAGTAGACTAAGATAGATCGATAGGTATACATGAACTAACATATACTGACGTGGATAACACAGACCACCTTATTACATAACTACATAAGCGCGGACCGAGAACGATATTTAAGCCCAAAGTTAACGTCAAATTCACAAAAACAAAAATTTACTGACTCGAAGGCTGTAGCTAAACTTTTTTGCTCCTAAACTGAGGGTTTGGGGAAAATATTCCCTACCTTGGAATTCGTCATTCGAAACCTGACTTTAATTTGTATTGAGAGATTGCACCAAAGCGCTGTATGTCGACAGATAAGTTGGCATGGAGCCTTCATCGTTAAATAAAGTCAAGACGTGTATTTGCGTGGATTAGGTATATTTCGTCTGAACTGAATTTGCCCAAATATCTCAGTTGAAATATCGTTGTTTTAATCTTTGACTACTTCATCTTTTATCCGAATTTTGATGCTTTTTATCGAAGCTCTAAGGTTGTTTTTATTACATTCTCCGACTATTAAGTGAGGAGCAGGAATTCTCCCACAATATTTGAACGCGCATCGCGTATCTTTGGGAGCTTGATCTTCATAGAGCTATATCAGTAATCTGTGAAGTGTAGTGTATGACAGATATCAGGCATGGAGAGCGCCTCGCTGATCAAGCTGCAGAAGCTTACTTACAGGCGTCATTGAAATTCAGTTGTAGAGCAGCATTCTTCTATATCCAATCTTACATCATGTTATATTTCATGTTTACACCCAGCAATAGTTTTGCGTCCAGAAAATCCCTAAAATGTTCATTGTTAATCTCTGACTATATCCTCATTCAACATGTTTTGATACCTTTTATAGCAACGCTTGAATCGTTTCTCACAGTCTACAACCGTTAATGACATCTGTTGGTTGGTTTCCGTAGCCTAATCGATAATGCGTTGTCCATGTTAGAATCCTTTAATGTATGCAGGATGCGTCGAGGACTAATTCCTTGTTTTTGTTTATCTATGTTGCTCACTCGTACAATGTAAGGGGGAAAAAACAACACCCGAGCATTACTATTAACATTAACACTGATCAGATTAATGAATGACTGAATTTATTGTAAACTTGCACTTTATACATTATTTGATCGAATTCTAAATTAATTCCTT
>OY735209.1:34234039-34426539 GCA_963457665.1 Thysanoteuthis rhombus | reverse complement strand
TTGATCCAACACTTCTCCGATAACTATTTCGAACGAACATAATACAATGGAAATTTCAGACCAAACTAATAATAATAGTCTGAGGTTACAGATGTTTTATCCACCCGCGTGTAAGTATATATATATATATATATATATATATATATATATATATATATATATATATATATATATATATATATATATATATGTATATATATATACATATATGTATATATATATATATATATATATATATGTATATATATATATATATATATGTATATATATATATATATATATGTATATATATATATATATGTATATATATATATATGTATATATATATATATATATGTATATATATATATATATATATATATATATATATATATATATATTGCGTTATATTATACTGAATATCTTTTTTGAAATGATCTCCCGTTATTACGCGGTGAATGTATCATTTGGGCTAGACAACATAAATAGAATAAACAATTAACAATGAACAATTCCCTGCAGCAGCCCTATTTTCTTTAATTGTTATTTATATTTACGTTGTTCACGCCAAATGATACATTCACTGTGTTATAACGGGAGATTCCTTCAAATAGAGTTTCAATACAATATAAAGCAATTTATAATAGTCCTGTCGGATCATATATCCACTTCTTAATAACACACGCGCACACACACATATATATATATATATATATATATATATATATATATATATATATATATATATACATACATATATATGTGTGTGTGTGTGTGCGTGTGCGCGCGCGCGTGTGTGCGTGCGTGTGCGTGTTATTTTACATAAGTTTACCTTTTGTCACCATGCTGGAGATCAAAATGACAGCGACTTACCTCACTGAACTAGGTTATTCTTAGCAAAATTCTTTATACGAATCAATCGTCAATTTTTGATAAATCAGAAGCAGATATTAAGATTAATGATAATCTAAATACCTCTATCTGGACATGATTATTCAATTTGAACGTATCTACTTACTTCTCCGACTCATGCATATATTGGGGAATTCGAGGGTGCCTGTTGTAGAGCGATGGTCTGTAATATTGTCTCGTGGACCATTGCCAGTCAGTTGTCGTTACTCTTCTTCTTGTTACAACATTATGAGTAGGGAAGAGTTCGAAACACGAACTCGTACACACATCTTTATCGTTTTTATCACAAAGCTTCAAGTGGCCATGATTTTACATCATTTGTCATAAACACTTTAAGAAGGCTTGAGAATAGACCAACCGGAACTTTATGGTACATGCAACATATAAGAGAACATTAGTCCAAATGCACTCTCACAATGATATCACATGCCAGAACTGCAAATATTTATTACTTTGTGCGCTTTCCATGTTATTAAAAAATGAAAAAAAGTAGCCAGAAGCCGAATATCGGTGTTTGTTACGCAAACCAAATCTAACAACAGTAATCAGATGAAAAGCTAATGGTATCTGACTTATGACGTAATCTACCGGTAACTGGTCAAGACTGTTGGAGGAAAATATAACGTTTTGGAGTTGTGATGATTAGGATTAGCTACAGAGAGGGAGAAACACGAAGATAACTGGAGAAAGCGGTTATATATACGTCTAAATAGTTCAAAAAAGTAATAGTTGCTGGAATGTGGTAAAATTTATAGTCAGGGGGAACAATATGAACTATCATATTTCTTCATGTATAACACGAAAAAAAGTTGTACACAAATATGAGCGAAAGGAGAGACTGTACAACACTCGAATGTATGCAAGAAACAAATTCATGTCCCTAAAACTACAATGCCCGTTTGATGACACAATGGCCCCATCCAATTAAGAAATAGTAAGTAAAAATAGAATGATTTAGAAAAAATATTTCGTAATCAGCGATCAAAACTTTTTCATTACCAATTTGAGCTTCAAATTGAGTACACAAAATATACAAAGGTAGGTACCTTATTATTTATCTCTCAAGATATGTTGTTTAATGAAATTTAAATCATGACGATTATAACAGTAACAATAAACCACTTGAAAATCGTGTGGATTTATTAAATAACTCCGGTATTACAGTACACATATTTGGAACAATGAAGCGGAAAAACACCTGAAATTGCCCAACAGTATTTCCAAAACAAATCCCCGTACTATAAAAGAGGCAACAATTTATAACTCGTATCATACAAGAAATACAATACGTTGTTTGCTTGATTTCTTTTTTTCATTTTTAGTCGTAAAGTCATTAGCCAATGACGTCTTTGATTTCACGTTGATCAACAACTCCCATTCATGAGGTTGGCTTAAGCTACTGCTCTCCTGTCCTGTCACCAACAAAGATTGACAGCCGGGTGAAGTTCAAAGGTAACTTCATTGAAACCTGTTTGTCAAGTTTTTGTCTTTTTTTCAAGTTGCTTAAATGTAGTTCAACTCACGATCCCCAAAAGAAAGTTCAAAAAAGTTTGAACGGAATTACTCTCAAGTTATCATCATTTGGACACAGCAATGAAAATGGAGAAAAGGGACATGAAGGAAAAACCCGTCTCTAAATCGTCTTTGAAATGTCTTTAAAAAGTTCTATTCTTCGTGTTTTATTCATGCACCTCCAGACGAAGTATTTGTGCAATGTAAAAATGCGTAATATTTGATAACTTTATGGCCTACGGTACATCTATTCTCTTTCTCTCTCTCTCTCACACACACACACACACACACACACCCATGTGTGTGCGTGTGTGCAGCTAGCTTGTTAGCTTTATTTATCTCTGCTTTCCCGAAAGAGGATATATACTGATGAGACAAAATATCATGACCAGCGACATGTGGAAAGAATGGAAGCTGTCGTCTCATAACAATGCATATCAGGGTCAGATGTATATAAGCAGGTATGCCAACTCAAAGTAACTATGAAGAAGGCCACATTGTTATAGAAGAGAATTTCCAAATCGACACGACGAGTTGGATGCTTACATTCAGTCGTGGTGAGTATCCTATCTGCAGTGGTCAGAAGACGGGAAAATCACCAACTGTCGACAAGGCTTTGGGTGGCTCAGACTTCCCGAGTGGAAGTTTTCACGTCAATTACAAGCTAATAGAAGGGATACTGTGGTACAAATTGCAGATTGCTTAGATCAAAGTAGAGGAAGGAATGCATCACAGCACACAATAAATCAATCCTAGTTTCGTACGGAGCTGTGTAATCAGAGACCAGTCAGAATAGCAACACTTATCAATGTCCATTGCTGAAAACATCTTCAATGCACACATGAACGTCAGAACCGGACCTTATATCAATGTAAGAAGGTCGTTTAGTCAGTTTCCTCCTGAATAAAACGAGTGGCGAGTTGCATTGTGTCGTTATCCTGGAGAAGTGATGACACCAGGATACACTGAGGGGAATCTACAATACGGTGGAGGATGGGGTAATGTTTCAGACGACGTTTTATAGGGAAATATCGAGTCCTATCATTTATGGGGAGATCACTTTGTCATCAGCTATCTCAACATTTTTGAAGACCAGGTACACACATTCATGCCAATAGCCATATTCAAAGGTAGCAGCATCTTTCAGGAGTACAATGCGTCCTACCATTATGTATGAATTTCAAGAGAATAAAGAAGACTTGACTATGTTGCAATGACCACCAAACTTCTCCGATCTCAATCACATTGAGAACGGTAGAACCTCCACATCATGCCTCGCAGTGGTTAAAAATAACCGCTGCAAACGCCCAGTCACCTTCTCACAGATGAAACTTTTAAAGAACTAAGTGAGTGCATGCCTGTTTGGAGAGCTGTTCTTCAGGCACACGAAGGACCAACTCCAGATCAGGTGGGTGGCCATGATGTTTTGGCTCATTTATGTATACGTACGTGTGACACAGGGAGACAAGCAGTTACAGGGAGATTAAAAAGAGGGGTATTGGAGGGAAAGTGATATTGTATGTGGTATGGACAACGGCGAAGAAAAAGAAAGAAATGTGTGCTTGTGAGACAGAAAGAGGGGAAGTGAAAGTTGTTCTTTTATCATTGCATTTTCATGATATTCTGGATATATATATATATATATATATGTATATATATATATATATATATATATATATCCAAGAAAGTGGGAATCTGTAAGAAAGGACAAGGTCTTAAACTGTTCACTTTCTACTGTCACAAATCAACCCACAACCCATTGGCTACTACAGGTGCACCACCTCTTACCCGATATCCTGAAAACCAAAAAGCTCCAAAAGCCATTTTTCAACTTTTCAGAAGTGCCTCTGTTGCTCATAGATATTTGAGGGTTTTGGTTTTTTACTTTGAAAACTTTGAAAATGTTAAAAAGAGCTGTAGATTTCCCTATGCTTAACTGTGAAGAGCAGTGCAACCATGCCGAAATCCAGAAAAAATTCTGAATTCCAGAGAGTTTCTTCTACCAAGAGTTTCCAATGAGAGCTTGGATGGCCGAATAATACGATGATTTGAGGTGGTCTCCCTCTTGATATATCTTACGTCATTCGAATACGTCTCTTTTTATTCTAGAAATTATATTTTATTAGTATTTTCTTTGCCTAGATTAGTATGACTCAACGTACGAGCAAGGACTAAACTTACTACAGTAGAAATTATTATTTACAAACCTACATTGTAGTTGGGAATTTGATGAGGATTGAACTCACAACATTTACATAATAACTTAGTAACTATCTTGCAAAGAAGTTATGTTTTTTGGGGTTTTTTTTTTCTATTCGAACCTCTGACGTTGCTATACGTAAAGATGAAATCCTATTTGTATCAGACCTTGGATTTATCTTCTATGTATACAATATTCACCTGATAGCTTTGATCAATTTGATGAGTTTTATTAAATTTTTTTCTGATTATTTATTCTATGTACGCAGTCTACGCCAAATGATACATTCACTGTTTGATAACGGTATATAATGTCAAATAGAGTTTCAAAGTAATACAACACATTCATAATTATTTTATCTATTATATATCTATTTCTAAATCATATGATTGTCTGCGCTGAGAAACAAATAGGGTAGATATAGACAGTGAATGAACAAAATGAGAATTTGAAGATGAAGCAGATATTTGGGCCTTTGCAATATATATATATATATATATATATATATATATATATATATATATATATATATATATATATCCATTTCTTAATACACACACACACATATATACATATATATATATATATATATATATATATATATATATATATATGTAGAGATAGATAGATTGATAGATAGATATGATTTCATGCATATGTAAAGTTAAGTAATTTTAGCTGCCCACTCAACCTTCCGTTTTATCCTCCTGTGCTCCCATCGCCGCCCATTCTGAGATACCATCTGACGTGGGGGACCCTCGCCACCGTCGGCTGTACGGTTCGAAGAATCTTTGCTGGCTTGAGAGCAATAGACGTTTTGCGCTCAAGTCTTTGTGGTAATAGAATTACTTAAGAAAATAAAAGAATAGGGGAGAGGACTTAATTATACACATACGCGCTCACACACACACTCTCTCCGTCGATCTCTACTTTCTCTCTCTTTCTCTCTTTCTCACTCTCTCTTCCTTCACAGTATTTCTCTTTCTCTGTCTCTCTCTCTCCCTCTCTCCCTCTCTCTCATGCAAGTTTTCTCACTTGTCCACATTCGTACCACTCTTTTTTCTACCTCTTACAAATATCCTTCCAATCACACCCATTCTCATTTTCCCTCCCGTTCCTCTCTCTCTCTCTCTCTCTCTCTCTCTCTCTCTCTCTCTCTCTATCTCTCTCTCTCTCTCTTTTTTTTATCACGAACATACTCTTGTTCTCTTCTATTCGGTCTCTCTCTTTCTTTCGCACATATTCACTTTCTTTCTCCCCCATCACGTCTCTTTCTCTCTCTTCATTTCTTCTTCTCTTAATCACATACACTGTATACGTTTCGCTCCCCCCCTCTCTTCTTCTACTTCTCTCTACCACACAGATATTCACTCTTTCTTCTTTTTTCCCTCTCATGCTTTCTTTCGCTTGCACTAACACACTATTTCACCATTCTTTCTCTCTTAGGCACGTAACTATCTCCCCCTTTTCCTTTTTTCTTTTTCTCCTTCCCTCTCTCGATCCTTCCCTCGTCCCCTCTATCACACACACGTTCTATCTTCCTCTGTCCTTTTTTTCTCTCATTCTCTCATCCCTCTTTCTCCTTCCTTTTTCTTTCTTAAAAATAAACATAATTTTTTTAAAAATTTCTTTCTTTTCTATATCTCTCCTCCCGTCTCTATCCCACATGTACACCTTTTTTCTAAATCTCTTCTTCTTCCTTTCTATCCTTCTCTCTTTCACAGACTTCCATTTTCTATCTTCCCTTCCGCTTTCTTCAGCTTGCTCTCCTTTTCAGCCCCTTTCCTCAATTCCCCGAGCGGACAAAAGAAAGGGAGAGAGAGAGACAGAGACAGAGAGACAAAGAAAGTGACAGAGAGACAGAGAGAAAGAGAAACAAAAAGAGAGAGAAACAAAGAGAGAGACAAAGAGAGAGAGAAACAAAGAGAGAAACAAAGAGAGAAACAAAGAGAGAGAGAGAGAGATTGTTGCAGATTCGCAGTGATCCGCGTGATAAGGATCATTTCCGGTGGATTGCACCGTATGTTGATGATGAGAAAGAACTTCATAGGCAAGGGTCCTAGTCGAGTACGGTTCTCTTGCAGGTGAAGTGGGGAGTCAAACATAGGGAATGGGGCGTATGGCTCTTTTCAGGGGTTGGTGGGTAATAGGGATTGGAGGGCCCCATGTTTTGTATCGGAACGTTCGGTGCAGGAACCTTCCAACATTCTACAAACATATTAGTCTGGCGGCGGTAACCGGCAGTTATTTCAGACATGTCACCATTCTACTTTTTCCTTTTTTTAATACCTTGCCAGAATCCGAAGGAAAAACAACGTTTTGTCTGGGCAATAAAAACGTCTTTTCTCTTTCTACTTACTTATCTACTTGGACTCACACACGCACAGTGGGAGAAGGGGGTGGTGTGGGGACAAAGAGAGAGTTATTTGATAAGAGGGGAGAGTTTGACAAAGGGTAAGACGGGGAAAGGAAGAGAAGAAAAGCAAGGAAACTAAAATGTGCACATTCATTCACACACATGCAAATACATACACATATATGTGCGTGTACACACACACACACACACACACATATATATATATCTACATACATACATACATACATACTTACATATACATGAGTGTGTGTCTTTGAGTGTGCGTGCGTATATATATATATATATATATATATATATATATATATATATATATATATATATATATATATGGTACTGGATGGGATAACGGATAGTCTATAGCCACACTGAAGAGTTGTAATACAATGAAACAGCTATCTCTGGATGACGCAATAATATATACATATATATTACACACATATAGATTTTTTTTAAAAAGGATATATACATGTCTTTTGTCAAACAAGAGCCAATATTTAACGATCCAAACAAATCAAATATACGTCATTATGCAGATTGAAATTTGGGGGTTTTGCTACTAACAGACACTGTTTTCACTCCTTCATGCATTTGATTTATCAGATTTCTCTCTTTTTAAGGTATATCCAACTACAATGTTCTTTTAAAAAAAGGGTTTCCAGGGCATTTTGCTTATTTGAATTCCCGACAATAATCATATATACGTAGTTATATCAATAAACACGTTGCGGAATAATGAAAAAACATCTATTTTACATAAATATTTACAGTCCAACATAATCCCCATCCTTGTCAATGCACTGAACCTTTCTCTATTAGTCATGTACATCATATAGTGAACGTTGGGGATCAAAATTTAGCTAGTAGTTCACTTATTTAGCCACTGTCGTAATTTTTTACTTTTAACTACTCCTGTAAAAAATTTACCTCTCAATTTCCTTACAGATTGTACAGCTGAAGGAGGCTATAGAATGGATCGGCCAAAATGGTGTGTTGATGATTATAGAAATAACCTAAAGAATGAGTATCAACAGAGCGAATAACTCATTGGGTGGACGAAACATGTTCAGTAGGAGTTAAGACACTGACTTACCAACGATCTTAAATCTGCTATAATTAAGTTATTTCTGGTGACCCCCCCTCAAGTACTGTTTTTATGAAGAGAACCGCTGTCAGTGAATATTACAAAGAGCCCACTTCCAAAATATTTTTATTTTAATCAGTATTCCCCACGCATTTAACTCACAATACACCATAGCTGAAAATCTGCCATATTTGATTGCAGGTTACAGGCAGTTCAAACTAAATTCTTGGCCAGTTTATCTCAGGATTTATACTGCTCGCTGTTCAATGTTTCAGCTAATGTGGACTGATCCTAAAAGATGTGCCAAAACTCCAAAGGTCTGTCCCCTATTTCTCGCTGCTTTTTCAACATAATTTTGTCTTTCCGGCTGACTGATTTACGGTAAATTCATCGCGGTAAATTTGTGGTGGGTAATTATATCCCGGCGAATAGATCGCCTGTAATTTCATGGCCCGGTAAATTCATTGCGAGTGCTTTTCTATCTGTAAGTACTAGTATCGTGAACTTTTCCCTAACCTCTAAGCCCTATGCCCAATGCCTAACCCTGCGGGGGTTATTATGTATAAATGTATCAATAGTGTATAAATATAATATATGGATAATTTCTGGCGTCTATTCCATTGCAATGGAATTACTATGAAATGAATTACTAGGCCATGGAATTACAGGCAGTATAATTAGGCGCAAAAAATTTACCTCATTCAATTTAAACGCGGCTGGCCTACCGTAATGGATCACGTAATAAAGATTGCGTATTGCCATTCTTAGACTGATTTGGGAACACCCTATCACATGCTAGGATTTCTTTCAGAATCTCTTCTTATCGTACGAAAATATCTTCTCGAGGGTCCAGGTTAACGAATCATATCTGATTTTGAAATCTCTTCAACTGACTAACATCCCGATTTAGATATCTATTCAGTTAAAAAAAATGACGTTCATTAAAGAATTAACACTTCTTTTCAAGGACAGCCTCCAGCGGAGTGGAAGTTAGAAAAGAGAATTTAACATACAGGGTTAAAGCTGGCGATGTAATATATTTCCCATCAAAGTTAAATGTTGTAGTTCCATGGTTACTGCGACCTCGGATTATCTGGAATACTTAGAATAGAAAAATTCAGAGGATAAGGAATATGTTACACAGCTACAAAACAGGGAAAAATTTGCACCAGTTTCTTTGTAGCAATTTAAATCCACAGGTTTAAAAGTAAACTGCCAATGTCTGGGTGTATTTAAGAGCCTGAGTTATTGATAATAATGTTTCGGCCCTGAAAACATGCTTGATCCTAGGTGCATTGTTGGATGATGCTCTCCTGCAGAGGCATTTCAGAAATATATGCATGGATATGAATGTATAATATGATATGATATTATGGATATGTATGCACGATATAATATATGTTCGGATAATATTTGTCTCCTGATTTCTGAGCAGTGTGAGTCTACGGTAACTGATATCTTATCGCAAACGCTGATTATAGACACGAAAGAGAGGATGTAAACCCTTTTGTTAATAAAATACACACACAAAAACCAATCACCCAAACGAGTATCGATGTTATGGTAGGAAATGCAAATTTATCAAGATATTGACGATTATTATTACAACTATGTTTATGATGTTAATGAGGGAAAAAGAAATTGGGGAAAAAACTTTCAGCCTACTTATTTCATAATCTCTATTGAGATACTGTTACTAAAGACTTAATCCATAGACCACTAAATGATTGCACCCTGTGAAGTGCACATTTGAGCTTAAAGGGAAGCCTGACCCACAGATGAAGATAGGATTGGTAATGATGACCTCTGGTGACCTCTAAACGTCAATTTGGGGTCAAACCAATTTGGGCATTTCTTTTTAAAATCTGACGGAGACGGCTGCACGCTAAAGAGTAAAAATTGTTGTACAATGGTAATTCCATTCTTGGAGGAAATAGTATAAGTGATACTGACCTCTAAAAAACAAATAAGTCAGGTCAGTTTTGGTGGCGTTAGATTAATTTGGGCGTTTTCAAATCTGACAGAGATGGCTTCACTCTAAAGGCTACTAATATGTGTTCAAGGGAAAGATGTACATAAGATATGTATTGCTGGCATCTGGTGACCTCTGAAGGTGAATTTAGGGTCAGGTCAATTTTGGCCGGCATTTTCGAATGCCAAAGACGCTGTACCCCAAAAAGCTTCAAAATTATATGCGTTGTAAGCTTGACCCTAGGATGCACATAGGGTAGGTGGCTTTTACCTCTCTTCAAGGACAGGTCAGTTTTAGTATTATCGTATAAGGTCTATCTTGGCATCTCCGAACCCCCGGAAAGGTTGCGATCCCTACTTTGAGAAACCCTGTGTTAGAATTAACTACTTGGCCTTCCAGTATCGAATTCTTTTTTCCCGGGCAACCCCAGGTATTAACATGAGAATACATTGATTTTTAGCTTTACAAATAATAATTTTCCCTACGGCAATCTATATACTTCAATATCTAGAAATATGCTATAATGATACAAGCCTACAAAAAGACGTATTCCGAATAACTGCAGCCCAAATATGAAGTCAAGTTTATTGTCACTCCAGGTTAGCATCGTTCAGGGGGTAGAAGTAATAAACATCCATCAAATGTAAAAGTAATCGCGTACACTGACACTATCACACACTCTATGTTTTTTTATGACGTGCTATCCACGAGGTAATAACAGAGAATGAATCTTTCTTCGGGCATTTTGAGTAATTTTAGACCAATTCACTCAATATAGATAGAGTTATTCATCATCTTCTTCCTCCTTGTCAGAGTGTTTGATTGGTACCTGTATTGTTTATTTATTGTTACGGAGAGTATTCGGTTGATACTTGCAAAACGTGCCTCTAGAATTTCATCTATCTCCCCGTGGATGATTTTTAGATCCTGTCTCGATAAAGTGATGCAACTTGATGATAACGCAGTTGGAGTAGGGCTCTGGTCAGCCAAGACTAGTTTGCTTTGATATATATATGCAGAAACTATAGCTTCAGTCACAAGAGTTTCTACCATGGTCTGTATGATGCTTCTTATCTGGGATGTTGAGAACTTGGCTCTGATGAGGAAGTGGAGACTTAGAAGACAAAACACGCTTGTAGCCACCAGACTTTATGCTAATCTCAATGCACCTGTCAAATACCAGATCTTTGCCTCAGATAATGCTCCACAGTCGATGTAAGAGTTTGGTTGGTTTGATTTAATGATAGACATGGGGCAACTTATATGACTATAGCCATACAGAATAGTACGGCCCATCTAGGCAACATTTCTCATGGACGCCTCAAGCCTCGTTTTCTTCTTAAAATCAGCTTTGGACTTGAAGATGCTCATTTCCCTAGAATCATCAAACAGAGCTTTCAGGATGGGTGTTAGTTCGGAAGAAAGGACATCTGCGAAATCCACATTTCTACAAAATGGCCAGTGAATCACAGAAAGTCAGTTCTGTATCATACACAACTTTCTCTTCTCATTGCAGCCATGGTTGTAACTTTCTTCTGAAAGGTATCCCAGAATTCCCAGCGTAATGACATCACAAATCCAGTAAGCTGCTCCCTTGCATTGCTTATCGCTCTGTCAATATTGAAAGCAGAACAAGAGAACCATTGGCGATGGTAACAAGCTGATCTGCATATATATCATGAAGGTGGATGTACATAGAAATCTTCTTTTTTTTTAAAAGTCTCTTTTTCTTATCGCACTATATACAAGCAACCAAAACTTTCTTATGAGTCCTCTTGGATCTGTCATCATCTCTGTCATCTCACACGTCTGCCAACCCCAGCATTAGTTGACTGCACACATGTCAGTTGAGAGCCCATGTTTTCAAGGGCTTCTTGTTTGAGTGTGACTCCAACCTCATGCAGGTCTACTCTATAAACATGTTGCTAGAGATGCCGCTCCATATGCCCTCAATATGTCGCATGACATGTTTTCCATTCATGGAATGAACAAGTATTCTTGGTGGTAGCCTCTCAACCATTCTCAGATAGACCAAAATGCTCTGGCACAGTTTCAGTGTCAAAGACATACACCTTCATTGCTTTCACACACTGCACATGCAGGGGCCAATCTGTCCCTCTCTGCTTTGACAAATACCAACACAGGCTTTGTGAGGCAATCAGTTGACTCCCGTAAGAACATTGGATATATGGTAATGACCACTGCAGGCCACTGAAGGTCAATTTGGGGAGGGGGTAATTTTTGGCATTTTCTATTGAAACAGAGACGACGGCATCCTACGGTCTGCAAATTTGTGTATAAGTGTAACTTGACTCCAGGATTAACCCGATAGGGGTCAATTAAGGATCAGGTCAATTTCAAGAATTTCAAATCAGGTTACGGCTGCAATTCTGGGCACATGGGCAACTTGACCCCAGGATACACATACGATGGCTGGTGCAGAATTTGGTGACCTCTAAAAGGCAATTTAAGGTCAGGTCGATTCTTGTATTTTCAAAACGAAAACAGCTGCACTAACTGCAAATTTTATAGACTAGGGTAACTTGACTCCAGGATGAACCACAGAATAAACTATTGATCAGTGATTGGTAGGAATACTTCTGGATTTTAAAAAATAACTGCATTTATGGTCAGTATTGCCAAATAGGGTTGATTAAAAGATTTGCTAATCATGTATTTGTAATTGAGAGATATGCTCACATATACCCCTGTACAAAAAATTTGTTATTATTGACACGCTGATCAGCAGGTGGTTTTGTGAAGCAAGGAACATAGACAATATTTGGGGCAAATAAACAAAAACGATGCCCTTGTGCAAGGTTCAGCCTAAAAAGGCACTTAATCTACCGGACTATTACGGTTTTTATAATTATTTCACAAAAAACTTGAATTATGGATGAAAGAAAGGCTAAAGTTGTTAATCTGAGAGAAAATACTAACTTATTTCATATCTAAAAAACAAACAGACGGACAAATGGACAAAGAGACGGACATATACCTCTCAGAACTTTGCTGGCAGAGTTAAACTACAGACACAGTACCCTTAAAAGAATAATTTTCAATCTCGATTGAAAACACCATCAAGGTGGAGCCGCGTTGTCTATAGATAATTTACACTCAGTTCATTTAGAAATGATGAAAAGAAGCAAACATTCACGGATTAATGAATGTGATTCCTGCATCAAGAATACCAAGACTTAATGTTCTGTCACATCGGGCTCTCCCTGTGAGATCTGTGATGCAAAGTCAGGCCATTTTGAAGGCGCTGACTTCGTTATTCGCTTTTCGCATCTACAACTGCCTGGTGATATCCTGGGTGGCAGTAATTGATTAAGCAGTTCCGATAAGACTTTAAACTCAAAGTTGTACTTATTAGCAAGGAAATCAATCAGAGTGAGATTTTTTTTTAAATAGAAGCAAAAAAAACAAAAAACGAATAAGATACTGACATGCGAATATGACATTTCCAAGAGTTGATTCTGAAAGAGAGACAGAGAGGGGGACAGGCGGAGAAAAGACAGAGAGAGAGAGAGAGAGAGAGAGAGAGAGAAAATGAGAAAAACAGACGTAAGATAAATGGAAGCAAATACGAAATTATATCTACTATTCATATGGAATAGACTAACGTTAGAGCAAGATTTTTTCTTCCTGGTATAGATAATCCTACCACTTGATTTGGAATACGGTATCTGAAATCCACGCTTTTTTGGAGTTTAATACCGATTTCAGGCGCTGATGGGCAATGTAACTTCCTCAGCCACCAATCAGGCCCGGAGAAAAAGCTAAATCATGTTATGTATATATACATATATATAATAAGCATACCTGTTGACTGGGATGACATACTGAGTAATGCTGAAACTAAATTTTGCAACTCAAATTATCATCATAGCAAACATAAATCATCTCCATTGTAAGTGTCAATTATTGATTGTAGATTTAATCACAAAATTTCATTTTTTTTAAATTTTAGGATCTGTCAACAAAATAACGTCAAAATTATTGATTTATCAATTAGGAAGTAAACATTGATGTTGAAAGTTCAATTCCAAGTTGAAGTTAATTAAAATTAGGTTTCATTTTTCATTTTTCTCTTTCTAGCGTAAACAACAAAAAAACTTGGGGATACATTTATTTTAATTACGTTTTAAAATAAGGTGTCGAAGATTCCGAAAGCTATGTGATTATGCCTGATATATATATATATATATATATATATATATATATATATATATATATATATATATATATATATATATATATATATATAATGTGTACTTTAGAGAGTGAGACAGACTCGGGAGTGAAGTTTTTGGTGGTAAGGTTTATTAATCCTTATATGTCAATAGTCCATACATGTTTCGGGATTCTTCCCATCATCAGTGGTGTGTGTTGTGTGAGTGTGAATTAAAATGTACCATGTGGAACCAGAGTCCACTGCCAGGGGCTATGCATTGTGGGTAAGTTTTGTTGTCAGGGCTACTAGAGGCCTCCTGCTGAATGTAAGAATGACCAGCAGGTATTGGGATTTTGGTAAAGCAGCAGCAGTTGGTCTTGGGGAGGGCAGAGTGTGTCAAGGTAGGGGGTAGTGTTGTGGAGGTGGATTTTTTGGTATGTTTGAGATAGTGTATATATATATATATATATATATATATATATATATATATATATATATATATATATATATATATATATCCCTGGGCTTTGGGGTTGTCTCAATTATGACCACTGACAATCATTCTTTCCCGATGTTCGAGGCAGAACATACGAATTGAATCCCAAAACATGCTCAACTCTTGAACATGAGGTTCAAATAGAGTTGGCACTGAAATAAAACAGTGATTATCGTCTCATTTTTCCCTACTACCAGAATTCGTTGCATCACTATATACATAATCATTACCTTAAATCATCTCGATTACATAAACAGCAAGTTATGGAATAAGAGCTCAAAGAAATAGAGAAAGAGAAAGGGTGGGGAGAGAGATGGAGGGGGAATGAAGAGAAGAGAAGAAGAATGGGAACAAAACGAGAAACAAAAGACTGAGAAGGAAAGATGAGAGCATTAGGGGAAAATAATGATGGGCGACTAAAAGAAAGAGAGACTGAAAGAAAGAATGATATGGTATTCGTAGGTGCAACATTGCGTGTAAACAGATGAAGAACAGATGGACACAATACGATATAAGTGGATTAATAAGGACGAACGATGAATATCGTGGGAAACGCTCCAATCCCCACACAAGCAAAATAGCTAAAAGGTACTTATCTCAGATGATCAAATGACAGAAGGCTTGAACCCGAGAAAAGGGAAGTCAGAAATAACCAGAAGTTTACAGAGAGACAGTGATTCAGGGAAAGGGAGTTGGGAGATTCAATCAGAACAGAGACAGAACGTGAATTGTAATCATCTATTTGGAGAAACTGAGAGCGAGTTGAAACGTAGGGACAAAAAGTTGTCAAGACTATCCCTAAGCCAGAAGAACAACTACGAAGTTGAATTCCGTCAGGAGAACGGCTTGAATTCCTCAGAACCATCATCTCATCTTTGAATGATAATGATGAAACTATTGTTTATGAATTATTGAATTTATCCCATTGCAGAAAAATTAAAATTTCCCACAGTTGTCAACCTAATCTGAAATTATCACTGTAGAGAGTTAGTGCCATTTGATTAATGGAAAAGAGTTTGGTTCAATGCGTTGATAAGAATGGAAATGATGTTGAAAAATACGAGAGTAAGTCAAAAAAAAGTATTGTTACGAAATCATAAGAACCATTATTAAGCAAATTTGTTGATATGCAAAGTCATTGCTTGTTGACATATCCTTTATTTAGGTCTATCAACTCCTGAGGGCGTTATTTCAATATCTGTAACCCTCCCGGGAGAATTCTGCGCTCTTCGATGTACACCATGTCCAAACGACAGTTAGGGGGTCACAGAGGGATTTGAATAGAATCAAGTTCAAATTAATATAATCTGCCGGCAAGCAATCGACGACGAAGCGGAGAAAAAATTGTGATGTCTACTAAACTCGACTGGACTATCAGGACGGATCAAACGCGAGGTATTCCCCAAAGATTCCATGTGGGCGGAAAAGCGTGTTTCTTTCATTCCCCTCTTTCACCTAGCTCGTACGCTTTCTGCGCATGCCTGACATGCCTGCTTCGTACCTCCTTTTAGCTTGTACTTGAAGTCCTTCCCTTGTACCGTCATAGAGCTGATATTTCTAATCAGTTGTAATTGTCTACCGGAAGACAATGTCAGCCGTCTGTTTCCTTTCAGAGTGACTTTTTTTCGTCAGTTGTTTACAAAGCAACTTTCGACAACGAAAACGTATAGCAAAAATAAAAAAAATCACTATTCGCCTGATAGCTGCGAATACACCTTGGAAGCACTGAAAGACGCCATGATGTTTTTGAATGGCTAAACGCAAAAAAAAAAAGTTTGTTTTTTTTTAGGATGAATATATATTGACCAATTTCTTCAACTGCTTTCAGGGACGTAATTAGTTTTTATGTCTATTTTTCAAAATATTCAACAGCCTTATAATTTTTTTTAATTTTTTTGTTACAGAGCAATATTTTAGTTTACCTCTCTCACGCTCATTCCGTCGTAAATTTTTATTATTGAAACATTTGTCACTATTTATTGTACCAAACCCAAACCAATCGTTAAATTTTGGACGAAGTAGGCAGTTTCATCAAGTTTTTTTTTGCGATATTCACTCGTCCTAAACCCAAGTATATGAGATTTTCATTCAAGAAAATCTTCCTCAACTTGAGACTAGTAAATCTTCATCTTTTTTTCAATTTCTACATAACCATGCTGGGGAAATATCCACATGATATTGTCGTTCCTTACAAGCATTGTAAATTGTGAATGTAACAGCTGCATTCTGTCAGTAAACCTTGAATTAATTCCAGATTTCCTATATAAAACATCCTAACTTGAGTACACAAACTTTCTCCAAACTTTCTGTAGGTAAACAAATAGCATTATTACATGGTCGAATTATCAAATTTCACTTTTAAGCACGAAGTGTTGAATTTTTATTCATTCATAGGCCTGTGAATGACCTTCACCTTCTTGCACTAAGACCAACACCCAGCGGGAGTAGACTATTGCAAATTCTTCTCCAAAAGGGCAAAATGTACCTTTCGTACCCTCCTGGCACACTTCTCGAGTTAATATTCTTCATGAGCTCTGTAGCGGAACATAGCAAAGTATTAAATGATCAACTTTTTGAATTCATATTATATTCGCTATATCTTTTTACAAACTAAATGTACTATGGAAATTTTGGCATCTGTTTGATTCTCAAATTTGCTTTCAATATTTGCTGTGTCACTATGTATGTAATCAGTACAGTGGAGGGGAGTTTTGACGTATTTGTTAAATAAATCTTAAATGCTATATTATAGATTACACCCACACACACTAACACATATGTATGCGTGTATGTGTGTGTGGGGGGTAGAGAAAACAAAAAAGAGAGGAGAGCGAAGGTAGAGAGAATAAGAGGTGTAGCAAGGGGCGGAGGAGAAAGAGTGAAGAAGAGAGGCTGGAATGATTGCGTAATTTGATTTTAATTGGAATCTTATGATGGAATTGTTTTTTAATTTACGTTCCTTGATTTATGGCTTGTATCCCATGTGTATTTATGTTGGAGTGCCCGGATCGTGTTTTGAAACTGCCCTAAGCAAAATCACTTTGTCTCTTTCTTACTTATCCATTCATTTATTCACTTGGAGGGGGACCGGTGCAAACAAACGTGAGTTTTCGTATTTGTAACGTTTGGTAGTCTCTTTTTGAATATTTTTCATTCTCTCTCCTTTTTTTTTTTTTGTTCTTTCTTCTTCCGTCATTTCATTCTTTCTTTCTTTCTCTTTCTTTCTTCCTTTCTTTCTTATGAATCCCATTCATTTTTTTTATCCACTTACTTCTTCTCATCTTTCAAATATTCTTTTCCTTCCTCGTTTTAAGAGGCTATTCTTCTTACGTTTTCAGATTTACGAATTGTGGTCCTACGCCATGTAATTTCACGGACTGTCTAAATTAACTTACGCATATCTACACACACACACACACACACACACACACATACACACACATACACACATATAAGCACACACGAGCACACATGCATATACACATGACTGCATGCAAACATATGAATATATACGTATTTATCTGTCTTGTTATAAACATGTGAATATAATTAAATTTGTTTATAAGTGTCATATTCTCTCACGACAAATATATGTCCGTGTACACACGACCAAATACATAAAGATAGATAGATAGATAGATAAATAGATAGATAGATAGATAGAAATACTTGAGCATACAGGGTTGAACAGAGTGAAATCGATATGAACAATAATAGATAAACAGACAAAAAAAAAAGGAAGAGACTTCGATAAATAGATATAGCCGAGACAGATAAATAAGAAAAAAGTTTGAGGAAAATAATGACGTCTATTCACTCCTTTTTATTGACAAACTTCTAATAAGATAATGTTAAAGACATTACGAAAATGGATGATGTTATAGATATCAGTGAAATGACCGAATAGACTGAAATTGATTGCTATTTATTCTCCATTTTTGATAAACACATTTTCCCCGTACAATGAATAAATGAAATAAAGCACCATCGATTAAACTCTGTATTCATCGAAATCCGCCAAATGACTTTTACATACATAGGTACATAGGTACACGGTCGGATCCCCATGTGTGGTGTAGCGAGATGGCGTAACGATCATCAGCGGGGAAAATGGAATCGGTGAATCAGGTTCAAATTCCAGCTGTGATCAATTTATGCGAATTCCAATGGAAAAATCATAAATCCACCTCACCTTGTGCTCACCAAATGTCTTGACAAAAGCCTTGTCATTGTCGTGCTGCGATGGTTAACGAGGAGCAGCCACGCCAGGGATAGTATGACTCGTCTCATGTTACTCGGAGATGAGACGGGTACCTCCAAGCAAATTTCCTCGCTCTAGAGAGGTCAGTATAGAAACCCAACGCTCTCCCAGTGATCATTTAACCAGTCAACCTCACTCATAAATGCCTATAGTAGGGTATGTATCAGCGTGATTACAAACAGTTTGGTATATGAGTTCCAACTGAATTCACATACAGTTCATTTCGTTTCTCCAATTCACAGAAAGTTTGTTCATTCCTGTTTTATTTCTCTATTCCAGAAATTTGAGACTTGAGAGTCAGCAATTGTTGAGAAAATGGCCAATATGGCCCACGAAGCAGTCATCTGCTATCTCGGTATCGAGGTATGTAGGAACTGGCATCATTCTTTCGTGCCGTCATTTTGTGCTCTTGGATCTCCTAAAGCGATGGACCAATATATATATATATATATATATATATATACATATATATATATATATATATATATATATATATATATATATATATATATATATATACTTAAATATTCGAGCCACTTCTTGGTTTATTCCAGCCTCTTCTCTGCAAAAAAAAATGCTTGGTGTATCGACTTAATATTCAGCGTGCACTCTGGGGAGAGGGAACCCTAAAACATAGGCTATGTAAGGTTGTTCTCAGAAGACAATGTTTCACTGAAGATCCTGGAAGTTAGCATATGGATACCACGCAATGTGTGACGTTTTCTTACAAGGTCACCAGAGGTCATGTCTGGTCATTTCTAGGCAATTATCCAAGTTGATGGCCACAATTTTGCACCTCTAAAATTGAAACATAGCATGGAGCTAGATTCTTTCACAGCCAAAGTATTTAGAAATGTGACATTGACACCGGTAAAGTGGTTATAAAATGGGTAAAGATATTTTCACTGGTTCGTTACAGTTTGCGTATTCTGTTTCACTTAAAAAGATCATTTACAATCTGTAATGAGCCTGAAAAAAGTTTACACATGTTATATATAGAATGCACTTATAATTATTCTATCAGATTATACATCCATACACACATACACATATATGTACATGCACTGTTGCAAGAATCGAATAGGCGTCCAACTGAAAGCCGTCTTAATGCAATGTCACTCTTACCAACTTAGCTAAGCAGCCAGCTGGTACATCGAATGCCCAAAATAACTGATACATATGCACATATACAAATATATATTTATATGTATTTATATATACACATCTATGTATACATGCAAATATATATATCATATATATATATATATATATATATATATATATATATATATATATATATATATATATATACGTACATTCACATATATACCCATATATATATATATATATATATATATATTTAGAGAGAGAGAGAGAGAAAGACATGTGTACATCCATATATACATATAAGTATATACTCTTATTGATGGTACCTTGCTGGAACATTTCTCCCAACTAAACAAAACAACATGTAAGATAGAAAAATATAATTCTTTCTCTTATTTATACTTACAAACATATATATATATATATATATATATATATATAGATATATATGTGTGTGTGTGTCTGTATCTGTGTGTGTGTGTGTGTGTGTGTGTGTGTGTACGTATATATACATATATATATATATATATATATATATATACCTAACTGACCGTGTGTAATTACGTTAATGTGATATGCTGGGGGGCATGGTACCGACTCAGGAAATGAATTGAGTGAACCGAGCTTGAATTTTTGTTGCAACTGCTGATATCATTAATGCACTAAGTAAGAGCATGAATCTAAATATAACTGCTACCCGCCGCTAGCCATATTAACTTTGGTTTTGTCACTAATATGATATAATGACAGTCAAGGGAATTAGAATGGTAAAAATGCTACAGTAATAACTCATAATAATCTAATATACAACCCAGATTCAATCTTTACAGCGGGAACTGATATCAGAATTGGAAACAAGATGCTAGATGGTAAAAACAATTTTAACCCGAATTAATATGTTCCCATGAAATTCAGAGCAACAAAAACCTGTATATATCTTCTATCTATGCTCCAAAGTGCATCCATGTTAAAAAAAATTGTAAACAAATCTTTTTCAAACCATTATAAGTGCATTGAGTTTGATTCTAAATGGGCGCCCCACTGAGGTAATTTTGTTCAAAACTAAGCCAAGTAAACATCTATATTGATGTGAATCAATATTGGATTATCAACAAAAAATCACCCTCGATGCTCGTTTGTTATTTGAGTACAAATGGAGATTGACAGGGCACACAGTGAGAAGGGACAGCAGATGTAGCAAAAGGATAACCAATTGGTGCCAGTGGGACAGAAAACGCAGTAGGTAAATATCAGACACAAGATAACAAGGCTTACTGGTAAGACATGACAGCGAATTGCGAAATCACATTCATCGTGGGAGTATATATATATATATATATATATACACACACACACACACACACACACACACATATATATATATATACACACACACACACACACACATATATATATATATATAAAGAATATTTTGTCCGGTAGAATCATTATGAATTGCGTTACATGATATCAAAACTCTATTTGAAATGATCTCCTGTTATTTCACGGTGAATGTATCATTTCAACTAAACAACTTGAACAGAATAAATAATTGAAGAAAATGGGGCTGCTGCATGAAACGGGCCCGCAACTGATAGGATAGCCGCTTCAACGTTACGTTGTTCTTACCATTGAGCTAAACAGACACTGGTAATGAAAAAGCTCAAATAAGTGTTTCAATTCCAAATTCTCATTTTCATTTATCCACGGTCTGTATCTGCTCTGTTTATTTCTCTCAAAGCGGACAAATATAATACTAAGAAATTGAGTTAACACACGTCAGTCCAAGTCAAAGACTTATACTGTCCTAGTAGTTGGAGGCGACCCTAAGGCTCCTCTTGCGTTCGTTATAATCTTTTCAAATAGGGTAGGGCGCGACTCTATTTCAGTTTGTTCCCCACCATGATCACGCACCTCATGGTGTATTCAGTTAGCTGCTGAGTTCACAGGGAAAAGTTTTTGACGCTCTTTGCTCATACCAGGAATCGAACACTGATCCCTCTGCGTGTGAGGCAGACGCGCTAACCATGACACGCTAAATGCTAAATAAGAACGGTATTTTGTGGCTGGTGGCATCCATGCTTGGTTTTTGATAATTCAGACTTTTTTTAGTGATTACTACCCAACAAAAGGCGAGAGAAGTAACTCAGTCATTGATCACCCTTTTTTCCAATTTATCACCCTAACACAGCATGCTGCGAAAAGACGTTGGTCACGTGAGGTTTATATCGAGTGACTAACCAGACTTGTTTCTATCTTCAGATTGTGATTTAGCCTTTCTGAAACCTAATTTTTCCAAAACTTTAAGCAGTATTTCTTGAAAAACCTCAAATCATATCTTCTATCTTGCCATAACCATACTTAACACCTTTCAAGCATAAACATGGCCGCCATTTGCAAGCGTATTTTCAAAGTGTATACTGCATTATAGGAGTACATTGGAATTATTTGATCCCGGCTGATATTTCAGTGCAAATGTCGTTTCATGGGACACGAAATATTATATTCGATCATCATTGTCGATGCTTTACAGGAAAAAGGTTTATATTGAACCATTGGTCGGGGGATTAGGTATATGTTACCCTAAATGTATTTGTGTTAAATGTTATCAACCCATCCCAAACTTCAAAGTGGACAAAAACAAGCTGATCGTTCCTAAAAAGGAGCAATAAACTTCTTTCGGCGTCAAGAATTGATACATTCCCATGGGTACAGTAGTTGACGTTTAAAAGTTAACGGATTTATAACTTGACGGTAAAAAGGGTAATCACAAATTTAAACTTACAAAATTAAATTTAATATTTTGTTTTGAAATATTGGAGACGTTCCAGAGAAATATAGTGCCAAAGCGGCGCTACTTTTTCCCCCTAGCCAATAAGCCACTCGAGAAATTCAAGCTATTTATCTGGAAAATATCCTTTTACGATAGATTGAAAGGAAGGGAGAGAGAAAGAGAAAGGGTGGGTCATTTCTTTTTAAGATAGAGTGAAAAGAGGAGAGAGAGAACGGGAGAATGTTTACTTCTTTTTGCGATTGAACGAATAAAGTGAGAGAGAGAGAGAGGGGGGAGATGTTTCTATCTCTTTACTATTGAGTTGAGGGAAAGAAGAGAGGGCAGTTGTTAATTTCTTTTCACGATAGAGTACAAGAATAGGGAATAGATTGGGAGGATGTTTACCTGTTCTTACGACAGCATGAAAGAAATGGAGTGATAGAGGGGGCGTTTATTTCTTTTTACGGCATATTAATAAAATAGAGGAGGAGAGAATATGTTTGTTCCTTTTTACAATAGAATGAAATAAAGGATGAGAGAGATAGGATGTTCATTTCTTCTTCTCGTTTGAATTATAGGTTGGCTTGTCGGCTGGAATGGTTGGGGTGAAAAGTAGCACTTGCGCCAAAGTATTAAATGCTTTAATCACAAGGCGACGATTACATCCAATGCACACACTAAAGGAACCCGTGCGTATAAAATTGTTTGAAATCAAGGGTGTCCTTAAGTAACGTTTATCTGCAGGGGTGGGGTTCAGTATTCATTACCAAAGAATTTCATTTTTACCCCATTTGGGGTAATTCACCCCTGTTCCCCAATCCCTAAATAGACTGCAATAGGAATTGAGCGTTTTCGTTGGACATTTTCTCAAAAGTATTAACCGATTTGAATAAATGCAGTATCCAAATGAGCCACAAAAACAATTGCATGTTTAAAGAGAAACCAAAAATTGAAGAAGCAGAAAGAGTGGAAAAAGAAGAAAGAGAGAGAGGAAGAGAAAGAGGGTGAAAGATTAGAGGTGAGTATGAACTCATGAAAAGAAAGAAAGTCGAAAGAAAATCATCTATGAAGAAGGTAAACGAGCAAAACAAAAGAATGAAAAGGACGACAACTATTAAAAAAGAAAGAAAGAAAGAAAGAAAGAAAAATTAGGGAGTGAATAATAAATGAAAAAAGTGAAGGAACAAAGCAAAAGGACAAGAAAGATGACAACTAATAAGAAAGAAAGAAAGAAAGAAAGAAAGACAGACAGAAAGAAAGAAAGACGGAAAGAAAGAAAGAAAGACAGAAAGAAAGAAAGACAGAAAGAAAGAAAGAAAGACAGAAAGAAAGAAATCGGAGTACATCATATATGAAGAAAGCGAAGAAACTGAGAACCAGAATAATGTGAAAGATGACAATGAATATGAAAGAAAGAAAGAAAGAAAGAAAGAAAGAAAGAAAGAAAGAAAGAAAAAAAATGAACGAGGAAGCTGGCACTAAATCATTCATAAAGAAAAAACAACAAATAAAATACAAGTACAAATAAATATAGATATTTTAAATCACCATCCCGCGGGCAAGGTTATGCTAAATATTTTTTTTTTCATATGACGTCAATCAAGGCTGTCACTGCCCGTTATTAGTGCCATAATCAAGAATAATAACAAACATAATTATCACTTGTATCGGTGCACTGACACTTGTACGAGTACATTCAGATTATCCTTATCCCACTTAACACTAGTTTCTCACCTGTGGCCAAATTATTTAACGGAAGCGGATTACTTCTCAATTAACACTTTTGTTAGCGTTTTCTTTTTTTTTCAGTCTTAATCTTCATTTTATTCATATTTTAATTCAGGGGCAGTGATTTTCCTGCATGGTTATTATTAGAGCAATTACATAAAAAAACTACTCGGCTTATTTTCTTTCTCTTTCTTTATTAGAAGCAAAGATGGGACTGCAAATGATTAAGACGTCTAATTTCATATTGAATTACCCAAATATGAAGATATCAATATTTACCAAACTTAGCTTTGTATTTATCATCATCATCAGTCTTCTATCATCCGTCGCTAGACATAAACATGCCCTTGGATCCACCAGACCTCTCTATCATGGGCGTCGCAGAGCCAATACTTTTTGATTTGTCTAATTGGTCTCTCCATCTTGTATTTCACTGGCATCAGTTACGCATGTGATCTCTAGGGATCCATATTGTGATTCATGATGTCCATTGCTTGTCTGCCATTATTGCATCATGACCAGCCCATTGCCATTTGAGTTTTCTGATGGATTCTCGGAGTCCTTTTTCTTTCCTGATATATTGTACAGTCTTGTGATCTCTCTTCGTGAGGTTGAGCATGATTCGTTCGGGAGCTCACTGCATGGTTCTCAGTTTGAGGGTTAGTCTCTTAGCCAAATTAAATGAGGGGAAACCAGAGGATGAAGACTGTATCACACTAATTTTCCAAGTAGGTATATCCTGCACGTTCAGGTGATCGAATTTCTGGCTTCGATCTGACCTCTAACGCCGTAACTATTCGTAACAACGAATCTAGCCCATCATAATATATATCACAGTTATCTAATAATATATTCTAATACATATCAGCAGCAGCAGTCACCATAAGTCAACTTCTGGGCTGAGTCCTTTCCGATCTACTTTTATGACGACCGCGATTGTGCTGACCTCTTTCTATCGCATTCTCATCGACTGTCTGGTCTTTTCTGAGACCAGACAGTCCAAGTCTACAATCCAATGGCCACCAATCGGTTAAATGTTTGCTCCATCTGTAAAGTAATTTTCGGCAATAAAGTCCCGAAAAAAACATAAGAATATTGGGTGGGGCTTTAGAATAGGTTTTGGAATAGGTTTACTTAGGTCAGCTAATCAAGTTTGAGAACGACCACGAAAGCGAAATTAATCTACGTATAACAATTGGCTGAGAAGCAATTGGTTTGAATCGAGATGTACTGAAGACAACCTTGTCAATATGCGTAAAGCGTAAAATACACAAGCAATACATAATACTAAATATCACGTACGGATGCAAAACTTGGAAACTAACAAAGTGAACTGAAGACCAACTCAAAATTGCACAGAGAACCAAAGAAAGAGCAGTACTTAGGATAACTCTAAGAGATAGATGAGGATCAGCATGGATCCGGAGGCGGACTAGAGAGAAAGATATCATAGAAATATTTAAACACAAAAATGGAGATGGTCTTGACACTTAGCAAGATGTGATTAACGAATACAACATACATTATATATATATATATATAATACAAGTTACAGATGTTTATTCCCCTGGTTAAGTCCCATCGATGATATGTCTTCGGAAAGTTCTATGGATACTAATTAAGCTTAACTTCGTTTTTCTAGACATAATAAAGAGTAAATGTTGAAATTTTTAGCCCTCTAGCTCCATTTGTGTGGCCCGTACACGTGGTACTTAAGCAGCCAGCCAACCAGACAGACAAACCAACTTGAAAACTGAAAAAATGTATTTTGACAGTTCTACAAACAGTTTAGTTAGATGGTTCCTAAGATGTATGTCAGAATTATATTAATAAAGTTACTATTCAAACTGCCCGAATAGAAAAGCGTCCAATTTATAAATATCCAGTGAACATGGGGTTCAATGGACGTTAAGCCCAATGCAAAGTCAAATAATAGAAACACGGCCAATGCAAGAAGGTTCAATATAAAAAGGGCCAATGCAGGAGGGCCAATAATCAAAACACAAAAATGAGGTCCAATGCAAAAAAGACCAAGTGCTCAAAGGGCCAATACAAAAGGGCCAATTTATGCACACATCTACACATGACACATGCGCATGTACACGTTTGAGTACGCATGCCTTGTACCATTCCATAAAGAATTCCCAAGAACCGCCTCTCTGGTGTTGCTTCGATTGCTTTGATAACTTTTACATATGTATGTATCATATATAAATCCCACCACTCACCACTTCACATCAACATGCTAAAGACTAAGCCAAATACGCTGTGGTTAGAAAAAGAGTGGAATCGTCAAAGACCATGAAAATGGCTTGTAGTTTAGCCGGAAGCACTCGGTATGATAACACTTTTGGACAAAAAATAACTCTCTATGGATCCAACAATCCGTTATACATTGCAGAAACAAGAAAAATTATCAAAACAAGATGTTCCTTGTCTGTCGTATTTACCCAGACACGTAAGAATGAAGGATCGTTGCCCAAGTATGCAATCTCTCTCTCTCTCTCTCTCTATGTATATATATATATATATATATATATGTTATTGTGAAAAGGATATATGATCCGACGGAATGATTATAAAATGCGTTGTATTATACAAAAACTCCATTTTGAATCATCTGCCGTTATTACAGGGTGAATGTATTATTTAGGCCTAGACAACGTAAGAGTTCATTCTATTTTCGTTATCTTGGCCAAAATGATACATTCACGGAGATCATTTCGAATTGCGTTTCAATATGATATAATGCAATTTATAATCATTCGGATCATATATCCATTTCTTAATAGCATATTTTTATACACATGGTGAAAGGGAAACTGAGTAACATTCTTGCAGGTATTAATACCATATGGATTCTCCCATCAATATACTTCAGACATATGTTATTTAGTATTACATGTTCACTCTCTCATCCTGCCCAACCTTTTCCCTTATCCTTGTTTTTAGCCAACTCAATGATTTTCCATACTGACAAAGCCCAACTTCATCTCTTTTGGTCTCATGACCAATACATAAATTTCTAATTTCTTCAATTTTTCTTTAATCACTTCACCATATTCTTTAATTTTTGTCTGTGTTTCATAATATTCAACCTGATGCGTTTTGAAAGGATCATGATGTTTAGTTATGGCTTTATTACATCGCTAAGAAATCTCAGCAAGTTCGACGCCTTAATTGACCATTCTTATAACTTATATATATATAAATATATATATATATATATATTGGAGGCATGTAATGCTAATGAACATAAATGCCTACGTCTTATTCATCTGAGTTTTTATTCATTGTTTCAAATGATGGGTAGATGGATATATTTTTATCGGCAAAATTATTATCGAAATCTGGTGAACGTCTAGTCAGGGCAATAAAAACGATCTCCCCTACCCCACATACGCACACACACTTTTCATCTTACTTATCCACTTCTCCATACGCACAGAAGGGGATTATAGTGGGCGGTTAGTTAGAGAAAAAAGAGTTTGATAGATAGAACGAGAAGTGAGGGAAGAAAAATGAACTTTTCACTCTCATTCTCACGAGTGCACACAGACTGACAGACATACACATATATTTTTTTTCATAAGTGGAATGATACTTTCTGACAAGATATAAATTATATGACTTGACAAATTGAAAAAACTGTGAAATCATATATTTTTCATATCATATATATATATATATATATATATATATATATATATATATATATATATATGACGAGTTTTGGTGATGTTACACTCCCATGCAGAGTAATTTTCGCGAATATTCTCAATTGCATTTATATAATTCGCATTTGTACCTCGTGGGGGCTCTACAAAACACGCTTAATGAACCTATTAGAGAAAGCCTACAAGATTAAAGATGAACAAAACAAAGTGAAAAGTCATGTTCAGTAATCAAGTCCTGAAGAAAAAACATAAGATTGGAGAGTGGAGCCTTAGAAGAAGTTAAGTGGTATATTTCATGATGATGATGAGCATCATCGTCAGTCTTTCAACGTCCGTCGTTGGACATAGACCTTTCCCAGGATTCGCCACACTTCTCTATTATGGGTGTCGCGGAGCCATTACTTTCTTAATTTTCTAGCTCGTCTTTCCATCTACTATTCCACCAACCTCGGTTCTACATGTGATCTCGGGGGATCCATGTCGTGAGTCGCGATGTACACCGGTTGTCCGCCATTCGTGCAACATGGCCAGCCCACTGCCATTTGAGATGTTTTAATGGATTCTATTATGTGCCTGACTTTTGTCTTTTCCCAGATGTACGTACAGTGGTTACCAGCGAAAAAACCAAGGAAACGCCACAGAAATGACATAAGCCGTCGCATAATGATTGGCTGGAAAAGATTTGCTATAAATAAAGACGTACTGAAAAGCAAATTTCCAATATGCTTAAAACATAGCGCATACAATCAATGCATGACACCAGCTTTGGGGTACGGGTGATAAATCTGGACACTTACAAAATAAGTCGAAACCAACCCAATGGAAAGAGCAATGTTAGGAATAAATCTTAGTGATAGAAAAGAAATCCAAGAGGTCAACGCTGTGAAGGATATCGTACCAAATAATCAAACAACTAGTATGGAGATGCGCAGGGCATATAACGAAAAAAAAAAGAAGTGGATCAAAAGGCTAACCGATTGGTCCTAGTGGAACAGTAAATGTAGAAGGGAAAACCTGACAGAAATTTGAGGGTTAAAGAATCCCCAGTTGCAGCATATAACCGCCTTGTTTGATAATAGGCTGTAGATTGAAACCAAACTTTTGGTTCAACTATTCATACACAGATTCATACTCGCACGAGACAAACCGAACTAAATCAACTCAGCTTGAACTTGCATTTTCTTGGGAAAGTTGCTTGCTAAATACGCAAGCACTCTCTCTTTATCCATCTATCTATATTATATATGCATATATAGATGTACATACATATATATGCACACACACACACACATATATATATATATATATATATACATATATATACAAATATATATATATATATATATATATATATGAATGTATATATATACTATATATGTACATATACGTATATATACATAAATATATAATATATATATACATGTATGCATATACATATGCATATACATGTATATATACATTTATACATATATATATACATATATATACATGTATACATATATATATACATGTATACATATATGTAAATGCGTATACATATATATATCCACATACATGTACACATATATGTAAATGCATATACATATATATATCCACATACATGTATACATATATGTAAATGCATATACATATATATATCCACATACATGTACACATATACGTAAATGCATATACATATATATATCCACATACATGTATACATATATGTAAATGCATATACATATATATATCCACATACATGTACACATATACGTAAATGCATATACATATATATATATCCACATACATGTATACATATATGTAAATGCATATACATATATATATATCCACATATAGATATATACATATCATTTAGCCCAATACTGTTGCATACGCGTCATGCTCCTCCTAACATCACATCCGTTCCTCGCTAAGTCACGAAAATTATGTATAACGTTGGGCGTTTCGCATTATTTCTTTTCTATCCGTTCATATTTTTACTTTATCGTCCTGTTGCAATTTGTTTGTTTGTTTCTTTTTATCGTCGCCATAAGTAATAACTTGGAGGCAATTTCCAGCAAAGTGTGTTTGCATGTGTGTGTGTGTGTGAGAGAGAGAGAGAGAGAGAGAGAGAGAGTAATGAAAGAGGAATCGGTAAGTTGCACTGAGCTTGGTAGCAAGTGGAAAGTGTTATCAGCTCGTTGCGTTCAAGCGTGCCGTTAACAAACGATACGTTTGAATATATTTTTCCTATTCCAAGCAATGGAGGCATGGCTCAGAGCAAGCAAATAAAAAAAGTCTGATAAGCCTTTTTTTTGCACCTCCCCCCTGTTCTAAACAAAAAAAAACATGGTTTCAAATCACTTATTAGTCACAAAAGGGAGGAGAGTTCGAAATAAAAAGGAAATTTTAAATTTGTTTTTCGTCAAATATAGAAATAAATGTATGGGCGTGAAAAAATAAATAAATGAATAAATAAATAAATAGTAATACTAATACTACTACTACTACTAATTATAAGTCTGGTTACTCACTCAATAGAAACCGTTATGCGACCTATATCTTTTGGGGGCATGCCGTGTTAGGGTTGATGGATTGGAAAATTGGAAAAAAAGGGGTGATCAGTGAATAATTTACTTGTCCTGCCTTTTGTTGAGCGCTCATCACAAAGAAAATCCCAATTTTTGAAGAAAAAAAAAGCGTGAATGCTACCGGACTCAAACTAAGGGACCACTTTAGCATAAAATTACATTTCATTAAATACATTTCACAGCAGGCAGTTTTTTGAAAGAAAAAGGTTTTTCTTGACAAAATAAGGGGCATACGTTGGAACTTTCAGTCCTCTCGCTTCATTGGGGTGGCCTTGACGCGTGATACACGCATCCATAGCTAGCCAGCTAGCCAGAACAACTTGATAACGGAGGAAACCTATGTTGACTGTTTTGGTGAAAGTTTTAGTTGACGGTTCCCCAAAATGATGTTCTTCCTGTTGTTGCTGTTGTTGGCGGCGGCGCTAGGCAAACGGTTATCGGCCGGGAAAATGTAAATTTCAGTTGAAGGTGCTCATGTTCACTTGGCACGAGTACCCTTGGGAAAGGTTTATATTCACCTACCTAAGCTCTGCCCCACTGCAAGATATGTTCACACAAACATCTTGTCTCCGACATGCCACGATGGTCGATGGAGACTTTAATGGGCGAGTCAGCAATTCGCAAACCGTTCTTTCATAACGATGCCCTGTGATAAGATTTACGCCCATTGTCAACCTTGATGAAGAACGGGCTACATTAGTACATTATCATATTTCGTGTATTTGTGAGTTAACACAAGATTATCGGCATTTATCACTGGATGTTGAGTGAGAGCAAGTCTCCTCAAATCTCCAGAACTTTTCTATTTAAACTTTGTTTTCCCCGACACAGAAAAATTTATATTAGGACATGATAATCTCTAGAGACGGAATATTGATTCACAATGAGAATCGAAAACGAAGAAAATCCTGTTAGATTCAAGACAGACATTAACTTCGTTCGCTAAACGGAATCTCCTTTTGCCTGTGTCCGGTAGAATTACAAGCGATATTTTCAGTACGAATTACCGGGACCTTAGTAAACAGTTACTGCATATTGATAAAGTGAAAGAGAGGTTGAGTTTTGATGCAAAGCAGATGTCCCGCTATGTTACATAAATGACATTATGATATCCAACATTGATACAAGAATCATGTTTATTTCAGTATGCTTGTATTGAGTGTGATAGATAAGAGCATAAAAACCAGATGTATTCATTGGATCTATTTGAGCAAATATCTCCAACAAAATGGCTTTCTAATTCTATGATCATTTTAATTCATTGATAGGTTTTAGACTCTGAGAAGTAGTAACAATGTAGTCACTTACCACATACGTTTGGCCCTAGCAACATAGACTGAATTTATTTTCACATGATTACACACGGTATGTATAGACAAGATATAGTAGGTGTGGATGATCTAAGGGTTGGCAACACGGAAAATGGAATCGGCAGAACGGGTTCAAAATCCGTTCTCTTCGGACTATTGCCCTTGGGAAAGGCTCAAATCCTTTTTTTCTCCACTCAACTTTTGATAAATAGTAGGGCACACTGAGCTCTTCAGTCATTATTGGCAACCAGTTGAGGAGACGGTAAAAAAATGAATTTAGACCGAGAAACTCCAACGTGGCGAGAAGCTGGCAGCGGACAAAGCATAGAAAGTGTTTCTGAGATGTACGGTAAAAGGGTCTCTAATGAAGATTCGATGGGCCTAGTGATCTTGAAATACATTCTAATGAAATGTACGAGAAAAAAAAGTGTCCACCATCTTCACCTCCCCACTATAAGTGGAAAATTTTTTTTTTTTAAAAACATCGGTAAGATAATACTCATTATTTTATTCATATTCATCATTTTATGAAATTACAATATATATTAGCTAATATTAATTATTATTACTATTACGAATCATTTATGCCCAATTTATGAATTTACTTTAAAACCATGCAATCATTTTACTGTGGCTCGTATGCTTCAATCACAGGAATTGTTAGATATTATCGTAATCTGGCACAATGCTACCATTTCTGAGTACCAAGAGGGGATGGAACTTAGTAACTGACAAGATTTCGAGTATCTGACTCCCTACAATAAAAATATCCAGTGACAGTAGCTTACAAACAATCGCTCTATGATATGCACTAATATATAAAAGTATATATGTATAATTAGATATACATTTACTTATGTCCATAAATTTATATATTTATTTATGTAAATACATACATGGTGATATGTATATGGATATATGTGCGTCTGCGTGTGTATGCATACGTTATGAGAGTATATGAATTAGCACAAATGTATTTTACAGGCAAACATACATGTAAGTATACATATATATGTGTTCATATAAACATGCCACTGATTTCCAAGTTATGTCCAGAGGGAGAAATTTACGCCCTTCAATTTGTAAGTGTACTAACCATAAGAATATCTGTTAATGATAGGTGCGATTAGATTTCAAAGACTGTCATTTCATGTATTAAAGGTTTTTGAAATAAAATTCTGGCTACTTATACGAAGTGTGGGTAATTGTACGAAGGACTGTAGTCCAATAACCCGACTTAGTTGTTGGAGACTAGTAAAGAATAACACTACGCAAATTTATGAAAAAAAACGAACCTTTTACTGTTCCTGGGAAATAAGTCATAATAATTATTTCGTGATTGATTATGTTCAAAATGTATTAAAAATGGCTATTATTCCCTTCAAACTTCAGTTTTGTGGCCAGAACATTGACATTTTGTTATTTACCTATTTTGCATCGGACAGCTCAGAGAAAGTACTTTAAAAATGCAAACTCCTTAGATCTAGAGTTGAGACAAATTGTTCCATAAGGTCTAATCGTATGTGCAGTGGTTGCATAGACACTTCTTGGTCATTCAGTGGTCCCTTTTTTCCACCTCCATATGACCAGTCTCACATTTTGAAGAATGCCAAGGTGTCCCCGCTATCCTAAAGGTGAAGATGGCGGGTAGACTTGGAGATCAATCGGAAATGCCATCATTTTGAAGTCTTCAATGACCTACAGACCTTACTCATTATACTGTATGGCGTCTGGCAAACACTGTTGTATTGCAGGTGAAATGGAGTGGCCTGATTTAGACTTGATCCCCGATATGCAGGCCAAAATATGACTCATAAGCCTCGCACATCTCAGCAGAGTAATCTCTTTAGCAAAGTTCAAAGCCAGTTTTTTTTTTTGTCGATCGAAGAAGATCCGGTAGTACAAGGAATTCCCTAAGAAACTCATTAGGAACGAGGAAAGTGCTTACTACAGCTTTGTCAAAGCGGTTTGGGACTTCCAGGCCAATCACACGACCGAAAACTATGTGGAGCAAGTTCGAATTACAGTGGAGAACTCCGGTAAAATGAGTGGCAGGCTGTATTGTAGTGTATTCGGAGGAGCAAGGTGAGTTCTTCCACCGATATATACTGGACTTTTTGCCGTTTAAGCCGTTTCCAAGGAACATACGAAGAAAATATTATGCAAGATTATATTTAGAGTTCGAACTGAACTTGCTTTTTGAAATCTTGTAAAGATCTTTCTAAAAAAAAAACAAGTTCAACAACAACAGAGAACTAACCAATCTGAATATTAAAGTAAGTTCTAAATAAAAAAAACTCCAATGGAAGTGATAGAAACCAATTGAAGTGATATCAGAGAGACAGTTCTAGGGGGTGCTTCGTGGAGGTAGTGTGATACATGCGTACATATACGTGTACATGTACATAAACGTATGTAACATGTGGGTATATTAGTATAAACTGGCTCTTTTTGCATCAGCACTTAAGCATTAGGTCTTTTTTGCATTCGACCTTATTGCATTGGACATGTTTGCATTATTGGCCTTTTTTTTCATTGGCCCTTTTTGCATTGGACGTACTTTGTATTGGTGCTTTTTGCATTGAACCTCTTTGCATCATTGGACTTTATTACACTTGACGTATTTGTATCAGACATTTTTATTTTAAAGGGTTTTTTGGGGGGGTGTTTTGTCTTTGGATCATTTGCAATCGATATTATGTACTTGGACCATTAGTTTTGGACGTTTTTGATACTGGACATTTCTGATTGGATGTTTTGTCATCACCCAGAAAAGAGGGGTCAGATATATCATGAGAGTCAGAGATATCGTCGAATCTGCAAGAAATGGCAATGGGAAGGCTAGAATGTCAGACAACCACAACGTCTCACAACGTGGATCCCAACAGATAATACGTGAAACTGTGGCCGACAGAAAATAAGACTGCATGACGATTTAAACAGGTTCAGAAAATATTAGGTCTGTGACGCCCATGATTGAGAGGTCTGGCGAATCTTGAAGAAGGTATATGTCCAACGTCGGACGCCAACAAGCTGCTACTGCTCCTGATGATGATGATGATGATGATGATGATGATGATGATGATGATGGATCAGTTATCCGCCTCTGATGCAGGAAATCCCAACATGTCAACTCGCGGAAAAAATTATGATCCAATACAAAACCGATGATTTCTATTCGAGGTGCAGGAAGGATGGGAAAAAAGCACCAAGAAAATAAATGACTTACTGTTTATTAGAAGATCATGGAAGAAGAAATTCAAAAAAGGAAGAATAATCTAATACCTTCAAAAAGCCTATGATATGACTATTAACCGTTAATATCAAAATATTGATATATATACTAAAGATTGATGAACATGCGATCAAATCCATAGCTAAAGTAAGGAAATTGACGTAGAGACTAACTACGGAAGGAGAATAACATAATAAAAAATGAGTCCCCCGCAAAGATTAGCTTGGAAATTCTGGGAATAGATTTCAGTTAACAGACAGAAATGAAATAAAATGTCATAAATGAATATCTCAGAAGAACAAGGTAGATTCTGAAGATGAGACTCAACATCTGAAACCTCATCATAGGAATAAATGTACGGGCAGTGTTTAGAGTAAGAGAATTGGAACCCACCTTGAACAAAACGAGAGACGAACTGAGAAATTTGGATAATAATATTGAAGAAATCGATGACCATACATAAAGGTTTACACCCTATAGATGGCGTTGACTATATGGAAGAGAAAACAGAGGCGAAAGGATTTATCAGAATTGAAAATTGTGTTGACTGGGCTATCCATAGAATTGAAGACTACACAAAGCAGAGTAATAAATGATTGATAATGAGAACCAGAATTTGCTATAGAACAGACGAGAGGACAAATATGGAATCACAGAACATCAAAACGTGAAACCAAACAATGGGAAGGAAAACAAACTCCACGGACGTTTCAAGAGACAAACGAAAGGAATTTCACGCAAGATGAGATGGATATGTTCACAAAGTGGACACTTGAAGAGAGAAACCGAATCCTTAAATTAAGACTGCCCGGAATAACTCTATAAGAAAGAACTGAACAGGACACTGTATAATAGTAGATGAAACCATCAATCATTTAAGGTAATACAGTTAATCAGCTCAGAGGAAGTACAAAATAAACGATGGATCCAATCGCCAGCATCCTTACAAGATGAGTAGTGGCTACAACCACGTCTCCTTTATTCTCTTCTTTTTTTTTTTTTTTTTTCATTTTTTTTTCTTTTAAATTTAGGTCGTATAATTAAACTACTTCGCATGGTGTAGTTTGCCGCCGGCGAATGGTGCCGTCCTTAGAAATATTGGTTAAGGCGATTATCTTCCGTCAGATTATCAGCCCTGCGTACAACGGTGCCCTATGGCCCAGTACTCAGTGGCCACCATCTCGTATTAATGTTTCAATTAAAGATTTGCAGGATTGTAATCTATATTTTCTCTAGATTAAACACCAAGAAGTAATAAGGGAAATACGTACACTACGGTTGTAGACAACACATATATACAGAGATACACACACACACGCACACACACATATATATATATATATATATATATATATATAGATAGATAGATAGATAGATAGATAGATAGAGAGAGAGAGAGAGAGGAGAAGGGCAAAGAGAGAGAGAGAGAGGAGAGGGGCAAAGAGAGAGAGAGAGAGATCAGAGATGCAACGTAGGGTGGCGGTTATCGGCACGGTAAACACAACCAGCAAACTGTATTCGAATTTCAGCTAAAATATTCTACCCCAAAAGACAATCAGGTCATAAGATGATTAAACTCATTTGTAAGAAAGAATAAGCAATGCTTGAAGGTTTTGACAAATGATTGCAAAAGTCAGCAGTTTTGTTATTTTTCAATTATCTGCTTAAAGCTGAGGAAACAATTTCATGTTTGTAACTAGTATTTATTTCTAAACGAGAAAGAAACATCCGCAAAAACTAAACGGCTAAAAGACGTACACAATAATCTTTATAATTATCAATCAGGAAGAAAGTGTACCTATCTCATATCGCCTTACAGTGACTTTGATCTTGTGTATAAAAAGTGTATAACATCACGTTTGTCAATATGTGAGGTACACATGCTGGAATGGACGTGTATGTGGTGCATTTGATGCTTTTTTCCAAGTCAACCAACGACGATCATATTGAGGAATATTACTATGTGATCCGTAGAAATCGTCGGCTGACTTTTACAGATTTTTACCTCTTCAAAAAGTCCACAGAAAGTCTGTGGAAATTTGGCTATTACTATTGATAAGAACTACTCTTTGTCAGAGGTTGTCGATGTTCGTACTATTTTCATCAAGTTTCATCCAAATGCTAAGTCTGTGCGAGGGTATCCATGTACGCATGCGAGTGTGTTTACGCGTATGTGTGAGTGTATGTATATGTGCATGCGAGTGTGTGTGCGTATGGGTGTGGGTGTAAGAGTGTATGGGAGTGTGTGAGCCTACTTGGATTTGTATTCTGAATTTTAATTGTTAGTTGAGTGTAAATCCAGTTGGTTTACTACCCTCATGTCCAAACTGTCTGGAATTATTTAGTTGTGATATATATATATATATATATATATATATATATATATATTATAATTCTTTGAGATTCTTGGGTAAGAAACTAAACCTGTTTTCTTGGAATAAATGACTTGAAATTTTATCGGCGGTTCACAAAGAAAAATATGCTGTACAATGAACTCGTAAACAGCATATTTTTCTCCATGAACCGTTGCAAATACTTTTTTTCTCTGAAAAAGATGGCTGGGCCTGTCGAAATGCATCGAACTGCGCCTAGCGAATAGTAATAAGAAATATTTTAGTAGTAACACCTATCTCTTTAGCTTTTCTCCTCATCTTCCAATTGTCATTCGCATCAACACACACACACACATACATATATACGTAAATGAGCGTATGCGTATACACTGACAGTGTGTTCCTCTTGCTTTGTTTAGTTTTTTTTGTCAACAGACTGAGCAACAGACAGATACAGTTGCGAACATACTATACAGGTATTCCCTCATTGTTCGTTTTTCCTTTTCCTAATAGTCAAAAATGGTGTCAAACGTCAGAAAATCATCCTACCCACAAACATACTCGTTATATATACATATGTATGCATACAAAATATATTTATACATATAAACATACATATATATATGCATACACACATGTATATATGCATACACACACTCATACATATATACATACACATGCATATTCAATACAGACACAAATATGCATATAGACGCAAATATCCATACATACAAATATACATACTTATACATACCTACACATATATATGCATGCATACATGTATACATATATGCATATGTACTCATATATACGCCGACACACTTATATGTATGCATTCACACACACATATAGATACAAACACATATATATGCATATGCACATATACATATGCATGCACACACATATATGCATACATGCATATGCTTACACACCCATATATGCATACACACACATATATATATATATATATATACTTACGCATATATATATATATGTATGCACACACATATGAATGCATATGCACACACACTCATATGCATACACATACACACACACATATATATATATATATATATATACATATATATATATATATATATATATATATATATATATATATATGAAAAAAGTCTGCAGCTCAATGATGAAAAAATATTAATAGTACATAATGGATGTACATTTTTCAACGTAATCTCCTTCTTTGTCAATGCACTTAACCCAACGCTTCTCTGATTATATTGACCGAATATTACACAGTAAAGCTATCAGATCAAAATTATCTGTAATCTGCGTCCGGCTACAGAGTAATTGATCCAATCACGTATTTGACCGTAAGCTTTTCAAGTGAAGGCCGCCATCTCTCTTTCTCGTGTGCCCATGGACAGAACCTGATGAAAATCTACGATCTTAGGAGCATAATTTTGCTTGAACTTGGGAAATTCTTGTCCGATAAGATCAAGTTTACCAGCTGGCTCCTTATACATGCGTCATTCACAGCAGTTCAATTAAAACAGTTACCACCACCCTGTTATCTTACCGAAATTAAACTGATTAAAAAAAAAATTTCAACTTTCACTTCACTACGAACGCCTCAGTCAGAAATGTATTACGCTTCTTGTTAATTGAACTTACTAGGATCTTCGCTTTCACATCAACTTGAAAGCTTTTTATTTAGCTAGCCTGCTTGCTCTCGCTTTCCCTCTCTCTCTCTCTCTTTTTCTCTCCCTTTCTACTTTTATTCACATCCGTTTCGGCGAGCCTCACCTTCTCTGATCTCTCCCAGCGGGATCCATGTTGGGCAACTTGTAGGGAAAGGTTCCCCGCCCCAAGGGCAACGCTTAAAGGAGGGAGGCGATTACAAAGAGATAAAAAAATGAAGTTGTATTACTTTTTTTTTCCATAGTCAGCATACAAAACCGTGTACCAATCAAACTGAACACGCATTAGAAAAACACACTTCACAAAACGGACAAAATGTACTGCCACCTAGCGTTTTGTGAAAAAGGCACTTCTGTTTTTATCATATAATGCGAAGAGATTTGAAAGAATAACCGCGCATTTCTCTTGAAATTTCACAGTACGTTGTCCTTCGAGATACGACTTTTGAAAAGAACGAATATGGTTTTTTAAATACTAGAAAATAAATGAAAAATGATGTAATAATGTTTAATCAGAAATTTTGAAAAAATAAAAGTGGTTAGAAAATCATTATGCATAATAGGTTCGTTAAGAAACTCTCCAGCCATTTAATATCAACAAATGAAATAGCATATCTAGCACAATGACACCTTAATCCTTTTCAAAATACTCCCCTAGGGATCTCAAACATTCATTGTAGCACCCCTTCTACTTTTCAAAGAGGTCAGCGAAGTCCTCTTTCGGGATTGACGTCAGCTGCTCCGCTGTGTTATCCTTAATCTCTTCCTCTGTCTGGAATCTCTCTTTCAACGGCGATTTTAGCTTTGCAAAAAGCCAGAAGTCGCTGGGAGCCGAAACTGGACCGTATGTCAGTGTTGGGAAGAGGGTTGACAGACCTGGGTAATAAGATGCTTTTTCTAAAAAAATGTCCTACATGGCACATGAAGAACGAGTATTGTGAATGCGATAATCACACAGTACACTAACTCACTCAAAGGCGTCCTACTGCCGACTGAGTATCCCCACGGAAGAGCGTCTGTTAACCCATTTGCAGTAAGGTATTCTCCGAATGGTTTCCAGGCTACATTACGACCGCGCAACCGATTCTCGAGATATTCAAAATAGTGGGTTCGTTTTCGGACAAACCTCGTAGAGGTAATGCATTGTGACCTTTTTGCAATTGCGTTTATCTTTTGAAAACAAACGAATTACTATTTCTTTTTTTTTTTTTTCATTTACGTCTTTGAGTATAATTAGCGAATTCAATGTTAATTGTTGGCCTCATTCGTAAAACAGCCACAATAATGGGACTTGCAGTGAGATTCAAACTCACGAACATTAGCTACCGAGTCCAACATCCTGACCACTGGTCAAATGTCGACACCTAATGGCAGATATTTACTAACTGGGAGGGGGCATCCAATGAGGATCGAACTCACTGATAATGGTTTGCCAGATCAACTCGTTAACCATCGCTCTAGCAGCAAATTTCCTCGTCTAAATGAAGATAAAGCCAAATGATACAATCTACTGCGAGTAAAATTGCAGTAATGATTTAACGGACAAAAGAGTAATTATTTTAATTGAACAATAAAAAAAAGATATTTATATATTTTAGGCGTTATCAAGTGGTTAGAGCCTAAGTAAGGAAATTTGAGACTACATTCCTAGCATGACATTCTTAACCCTTAATACGTGTTGTAGGAGAACATGCCATTTGAGTAATAATTAAAACCTGCTGTATATAAGTAGTTTAAGTATTAAACACGATATATGTGCTCTCAAATGAGGCGTTAAAATTGAATACGATATTTGAGTGATGTCACAACTATGTAAAACAAATTTGGCAAAACATTATAAATAAATATGTACTTGCATGTGAAAATAATATAAACTAATTCACTTAACCCACAACATCCGGACGTTCATGGATGGGAGTGAAACTTCCAATTAGGTTAAAAAAACAAGTTTACTCAAACAGTTGTATCCTACTTATAATCAAATTCGTTGAATTCTACATTACTCATTGTATTCCATGACCGTCGCCGTGGGACAATGGTTTGCAAAACTTGATTATTATTTCTTAGTAATGAATTCAATCCTCACTGGGCACCCCATACTTGGGGTATTGTGCTAAAATCTTAGCTCAGCTTAGAAAGATAAATAAATGAAAAAAGGTGTGGAAACCTCGGATGAATAGTTTGTAAGCTGGTCTAGGCCACTTACCACTGAATAGTGAGCGTAATCCTTACTGGGTGCCCTATGCTTGTGGTTCCAAAACTAAGCTAAGCTTAGTAAAAAAAAAAAAAAATGGCGGGTGCTCATTATAGGATAATGGTTAGAAAGCAAGTCCAGCAGATCATTACTACTGAGTGGTGAGTGTGATTCTCACTCGTTGCCCAACATTTGTGGTCTTGAGCCCAATCTAAGCTAATCTAATAAATAAATGTTGTTCCAAAACCTTTGAACACCAGAAACATCATGTAATTCATGGAAAAATTCAATACATTAATGCCCGCTTAGAGAAAATGAGCACGTATGCTCATATTCTTAGCAGAAAATACGATGGACATCGGCTATCGGCGAAGGCTAGGAGTTAAGATTATGGTTGTTTTTCAGAATTATCAAAAAATGTTTCCAATGAAATTATACCTTGCATCAGACGTATAAACTATCGAATGCTAAAAGGTATATAAATTTGGTAATTTTAACTGAAACTTGGATATATTTGCCGTGTGAGTAAACTAGGAGGTCGTGCAAATTTTCAGCATCTGAATTGTTGCTTAAAGAAATTAATTAATTAATTGATTGTTCGTCTTAATGGACATTTCAAAGTGCTTCTTGAACACGAGAACCATGTAATCAAAAAATTTTCGAATCACGACTTGGCTATGTTAATGGCTTTTTTGTCAGGGTGGTAGAGTTAAAGAGTTGGGATGGGCGAAAAATGTACTTGGTTTTAAAATAAACAAGGTTACAAGAAGACATCAAACCTTTCTTCCCTGATTATGCGTGACGTTGGCTTCATTGGACAACAGCCGGTTTGCTCATTGAAAACAGAATAACGGCGACAAGGCACCGTTTAGCGTTTCTCCTCCCTGTTTTGAATTCTTTTTTGTGGTTTTTCTGTTTCTTCCGGTGTCTATCAGTTGGAACAATGCCCAAAGAACCTTTCATATTCCGATTCATGTTACTTCCCTCACACTCGAATCTTTTTTCCTTTTTTTTTTTTTGCTTTCGTATCGCACGCTGTACGTTTTCTTTCGTTCCTTAGTTTCCCACTTTCTCGGCTTCTGTATGGTTCTCATTAGAATTATAATTATCTTGCACTCTTCCCCAAAAGTCAGCGCTCTTCTTTCTTTCTTGATTTATCTTCTTTCCTTTCTCGATTTTTTTTCCTTCTCAATTTCTTCAGTCTTCCTTCTTTTTTTTTAAATTTTCCCTTTCTTTTCTTTCTTGATTTTTTCATTCTTTTTCTTGATTTTTTTCTTGATTCTTTCCTCCTTTCCTTCCTACATTTTCACTCTTTCTTCCCCTTTTCCCTTCCATTTTTTTCTATGATGGCCTTTATATCATTTTAGATGAGTTAACATCTCCATAAGCGAGTGCAGTGACTGACTGACCGACAGACTGAAATACCTTGCTCAGTGTTGTCAATTCAGATGTTTCCCGTCTAAATCTTTACAAAAATGGTTTCGTCCAGATGTCAGAAATGGCTATTTAGATGATTATGATAAAATAAGTGATATTTTTATTCAATATATAGTAATGAATAGTTTTGATAAATCAAGTGATATCTTAATGAAATAAATGTTAAAGATTAAAGTTACATTTAATTTATCAATAGCGTGTAATATGTTTCCTAGATTCTAGATATATATCTTGAGAATGTGATGTTTCTTAGTGTTTTGAGATGTATTTTGATTCAATTTTGGATGCAAGCTTAAAAATAAAGTTTGCAGAACTGTTCTTGCTAGATCTTAACACAATAAAAGAACTAAGGCGTCTATAGTTTGACTTTTAGGCTTGTCTTTTAATAGAATTCGCTTCTCTTGACATGGTCACGAACACGATTGAGTTGAATTAATATCTGTAATCTTTTCCTGTTAATTTCTTTTTTCTTATTTCTCTTTTTTCTTTTCTCTTTGTCCTTTCCTTCATTTCATTCATTTCTTTTTCCAATCATCATTTCTTGAAATGATTTTCTATTGTTTTTTTCCTTTCCGTCCTTCCTTTATTTGTCTTTCTTTCCTTCTTTCTTTCTTTCTTTCTTTCTTTCTTTATTTCTTTCTTCTTCACTTCTGTTCCTCTCATCGTTTGCATAATTTCCTTCTCTCTCTTTCCTTTTTCCCGCAGATGGCTTTCTCTCTTTTCTTTCATTTCCTTCTTTCATATTATTCTATATGTTTCGCCCCTCCCCATTTTTCCCTTCCGTTTCCCCTTTTCTTTCCCTTCAATACCTTTCTCCCCCCACCACCACCATTTTTCTTAGTTTATTTTTTCCTCTTCTTTCTTTTTGTTCTTTTCATCTTCTCATCATTCCGTTTTTTTTTCCTGTTTCTTTCTCTTTCTTTTTCTTTTACTTTTTCCCATCGTTTTTGTACCATTTCGTTTTTCCTTTTCTGTTATCTCCAACCATATCATTGTGACCATTATCTCTCTCTCACTCTCTCTCTCTCTCTCCCTCTCTCTTTCTCCCCCTATCCACACCTATAACTTCCCCCTTTCTTTCTGCTCTCTCTTTCCCATGAGCCCCATTCTCTCTACCCAACTTCTAACCACTACCGGTTCTCTAAATGTCCTTTTTTTCCCCCAGCTTTATTCAATTCTCATCAAATTGGACATAAATCCATGGCCACAGCGGGAAGTCAGTTCGAGCAAACGCTAAACCGCCGTTGCAGCATACGTTCAGGCTATGTCAGCGTGACATTGAGGCCAGTGCGGAATCTGTTATATCATTTTCAAATGGTTGATTTTTCGACCGAACAACTTCTTTTTTTTTTTAACTTTTGACTTTACCCGGTGCCTAAACGGTTCAAGTAAACCCTAAATAGGTTTTATATGCGTGCTCCATTCACAGATGGTTTAGCAATGTAAGGGGTTTGCGTTCGCTCTCACGCCGGTAATAGTGATCTCTATCTCTCTTTATATAATATTAGAAGACTGACGAGGCCAACTAAATTTGACATGCGCACTCAGTCATCATTATCTTCTTTTTTTCTTTTCTTTTTTTTTTTTTTGGAGATGGGTGTCGTTTAGTACAGACTACAGTTATACGGCGCCGATAGAAGATCAAACTCGTGACACACTAGTCTACCAGACTAACTTGGTTATCATTGTTCTACGTTATGTGTCGTCATCGGACACACACACGTCTATTCACCAATGTTTTGTATATACACGTGTGTTTTTACGTGTACAGAAACATACATTTATCCAGCCTAGCCTCCTTGTACATATGGCCACAATTGCAGGAACCCAGTGAGAATCGAGTTCACTACAGAAGCAATTAGTCTACTAGAAGTTCGTTAATCACTGGTCTACAGCAACAGCACTAAAATATTGAATAAGCTCAGCTTAGCCTGGTACAGGACTACGATAGAGGGGCATCTCTGGGGGGCAGTATCTTACGAACCCTTGCACTACGTCGGTTTTTATTCTATTATGTTGGTCTATCGGTACAGTCACAGCAGAGGTAAAGCTGTGTAATTCTTTCTCACCGTCACTCCATGGCTACGTAGGTAATTCGAGTATCATGCCAACATAATGAGTCCCTTGCCACCCATGTAGACATTAAGCTACACGGCCATGAGAGAGTTTTGTGCTCACACAATTGAAATGTTGAAATGAAAAAAAAAATCGAAAAGGATGAAGAACCATGAGAAATACTTTCGGGGATTGTGATTGATCAAAATAAACACTCATCTCCTCTTTGGGGAAATGTCCTCAGGGCTGGAGAATTATTCACTGTCAAATCTTTTGAAAGTGAATTGGAACGAGTTTCTATTTGTCGGAAAAGAATAAATGAGAGGATGAAATATTTAAGTTATATGAGCGGTTAAACGGGAAGAATAGTTCACAGGACGGTGGAGAAATAAAAATGGATAGATAAAACAATAGAAGAAGGGGGAGGAGGAGGGGAAGGGGGAGGAGGAGAAAAGGAAGAAGAAGAAGAAGAAGAAGAAGAAGAAGAAGAAGAAGAAGAAGAAGAAGAAGGGTACGAGAAGAAACGAAAGATAATGTAAGACTAAACGAAAGGGTCGGGGAGAAAGATAGAAAGAAAGACAGGGAGGAAAAGAGAGGGATCGTAAAACGAAGAATAAGAAAAAAAAGAAAAAAAGAAGAAAAAGAAACAGGTGATGAGGAAAAAAGGGTAGATAAAGAAAGGAAGAAAGATCGTGAAAAGCATTAGGAAAAAAGAGGAAGAAAAAACTAAATAATGAAAAAAAAGGAAAGAAAAAAACTAAAAGAACCTGAAGTGAAGAAGGAAAAAAGAGAGGAAGACGAGAAAAAGAGAAAGAATGTTTTAGAGCCAAAAGAATAGAAATATCGGGAAAATGTGAGAAAAAAGACAAGAGTGATGACAAAACATTGTAAATATTTCAACTGAGCTGGGGGCGTGCTGTAGAGCAATAGTGAACACGTGCATCTCACAGGCTATTGCCAATTAGTTCGAGTTTCACTGTTTTTAGTTGTGCCAAACTACAATAAACTAAATAGAATAGCTGCATATTCTATCAGTGGAGATGACATAGATATTATCATCAGCAGCTGCAGCAGCTGCAGCAGCAGCAACCTTTTAGCGTCTGTGGGTGGACATAGACATCCCCCAAGATTTACAAGACCTCTCTATCGTGGGTGTCATAGAGACAGTACTTCCTGAAATTATCTAGTATGTCACGCCATCGTACATTTTGTCCGCCCCAGTTTCGCATGTGATTCACTTAGTGAATCGTGATGTCCAGCCGTAACATGACCATCCCAATGACATTCAAGTTTTCTTATGAATTCTATGATATCTCGGACTCATCAAATAAATCACACCATAACCTAGAAGGCTATCCGATCCTTGACAGCATTACTTGACGGTGTCCATTTTCTCTCCGAGTAACAAACAGGCTATATTGAATTAGATGGTTCTAGCAACAGGGGGTAATTCATTACCTCACCGGTTAAGATTATTCATGCCTTACCGATTAGTGCGATGTGGCACAAATTACCTCTGTCTGAGTTTGAACCCGGTTTGGGCCAACTCTGTTCCTGGACTTCTTGTACAATAGATGTACCAAAACAGTCTTTGTAAAGCCTTTGTAGCCCAAGACATTTGCTGGCACTACGGACATGGTTGTATACGCAATCTTTTATTGCGTGTCCTTTCATTTCTAGTCACACGTACACGCATGCATTTACATAGATAGATACTCTTTGTGCATACGCACACGCTTACAATGGGATGTTCCATGTGGTATATCTAAAAAGATATACATATATATATATCGAGAAAGAGAGAGAGAAAGTGATAGATATACACGTGTATAATGCATATATATATATAGCTCCCCTATTCAGGATTGAGCACTTTTTAAGTGAGGTAACTCGTTCATTTTAAGCTTATGCAATGCTCTTCCATAGGAATAGAGCACTCTGTTGGATGGGGAATGTAAACTGAATGAATGTATCACTTGAATTCAACCTTACTGACCGTCCATTTCCGTGGAGCAGAGGTAGGATACCGGTCACCGGGTCTGAAGCAAAGGTTTCAATTCTACCTCGTGGTACTGGATGGGAAAATGGATAGTCTATTGCCACACTGAAGAGTTGTAATACAACGAAACAGCTGTCAGTGGATGACACAATAATATATATATATATGACATCATTCAATTTACTATGCGTGTGCAGATGGATGGATGGACGATTGTGTTTTACTCTTGTATACGTGTTTGTGCGTGTATGTATAAATGTGCGTGAGAGAGTTTGTTTTACCCTTATATATAGGTGTATATGAATGTCTTACTTATACATATCTATGTGTCTGGTTGCGTGCATTCTACTCTTATGTACGTGTATGTGTGCGTGCATGTATGTGTGTCTGTGTGTGCGCGTGTATGTGTGTATGTAGGGTTTTCACGTGTTGCATCCAACGCGTGTTTTTGTTGTCCTTTCGATGCAATTATTCTAAAATGCAGATCCATCACTATTCGTAAGCGATGAAGGAAGAAAGTGTTACAGTTTTTCTCTTTGAATGGCAATCCGTGAGGTTGTCCTTTTTTTGATTCCCGGGCAAAAAAGCTAGCTGATGCAACCTTCACCTATTATCTTGGCCAATGCCAATTTACAAGCTAATAAGAATGGGTTGCCTTAGTTGGCCATTATAGTGAGGTAATGAAAAAAAAAGAATACGCTTAGACTTAGTTGCCTGCTCTTGGGCAAGACATCGCAAAATCATGGCTGGTTAAAGAACGAACCTGTTAACCTCACAATCCACAACGCCCAATGCTCTTATATATATATATATATATATATATATATATATATATATATATATATATATATATATATATATATATCACGGTGACCTCAGGCGGTAGAGGAAATGCTGGCATTTATTCAACTATCCTGCCAGGCCAGACATTTTCTTGAATAAATCACACAGCACCTCTCCTTTCAACACAATACCACATTGATACAAGTCACATTCTTACATACGCACACAACACACACATACACATACATACATTCTTATGTTTTATCGAGAACTTCCTCAGACCTGAGACGATGTTCATATTCAAAGTTAAATTATCATTAGGCCTACGCTCTCAAAACGATAGACTAAAATAAGAGGCACTTTTATAGTAGCAATGTTTGCATGACAATATCGGAGACTTTACACGGTTCTCTGTGATATTTTAAAATAATGGACCGAGTGTTTGCTTGTCGTTCAGTCAAGAATGGACTGTGAAATTAACAAGCAATAGGATACACTTACATTCGAATTGAAAGTAACTGGATATCCGAGAAGGGAATAAAATTTGTCGTGCTCGATTTTCATTGAAAAAAAAAACCTCAACTCTTTAAAACATTATATAACACGCACATGCATGCACACATGTACACATTCACTCGCTCACACGCACGTGTGTTCGTGATATATATATATATATATATATATATATATATATATATATATATATATATATATATATAATTATGATTGAATAAAATATGAGATGTATTCCCCAAACAAATCTGGTTCGTATTTTAATGTACTTCTCCAGTGGGTAAATTGAACACTATATTCTTTTCAAACACAACGTCAAATCTTCCCTAACTGTATAGATATATGATATAACATCATTCTTAAAATATTGTATTCTATTAAAATCATCTACCAACCAAGATATCTATTTCTGTATCTATCCATTTATATGTAGTGATAGATATATTGGTAGATTTGGTTAATACAAAAGTTTCCCTCGTGTTTCCTTGACATACTTTCCCTGTAAATTCTTTATTCCATCATGGACGAACAGTTCCGACCTCGAATCGGTGAAATTGTTGGAACTACTAAAAGACAAAGAGCGTTGCACTGAGAAAACCTAGTCAGATTCTGAAGTTGACTGATCTGAAAGAAATACTGCAAGTAGAGGAGCTTCCCATACCAACTCCGTGAACGTTTGTTGCATCAGATTTGTAACATGAAGATGACCGCAGTCATACGGCGAAAACATAACTCGACTTCTTTCCCCATAAAAAAAGTTGTTTTCTGTTTCAATGTGTCACTCAAACGAGTTGACTGATTCACCTGTAATCATTCTGAATTGTTTTTAATTTGCGTTGTACCCTTTTCAAAGATTGCCCTTAGTTCAACAGGTTTTAAGTTCTGGTGTCTTCAAAACTGTTTTTCCTTCGAGTTGAAAAAATCCCTTTTTTCAACTTTTCAAACTACTTTTGATGCTTGGTTGTAACTATCACATATGATTCATTGGGTAGCTTGCGCTGCATCTTCATCCAGATTAAATATCAAGGGCGAACTGTGTCGAAGGTGCATTACATTATCAGTCATTACTTTTAACCAATCAAGTCTTGAAATGTACGCACAAACAATAAAAAAATCTGAATTAATTTTGGATTTCACTAACACTGTCCAAACGATGGCACTGAGTCTTTAGCATAACCCAAATACATATTACTATCTGGTAGGATTTATGTTAGTACAATCTTTAGACTACAAGGCTATCGAATTGTTGAAAGTAAGTCCAGTCATCGTCATGGGTTCTTGCCATGCGGGCTTGAGGCAAAGATGTCCTCGTCCTATGAATAACTTTATTTTTAAATATCTATTAAGTCTTTCATCTTTTTAATTAGCATACTTATTCCAAAAACATATGTATGCGTGGATATGTGAGTGTAAGCGAATATGAGTGAGTACTGACTGAAAATCCCATTATGGGTGTATATGGTGGCCAATAGAATAATACGGTACATAGGTATTTACTAAGCTAGGCTTGATCCATCATAGGACACACAGGAAGAAAAGGATTGTGTTGCACCAATCTTTCAACTCAGAATGACCCGCTTACCTTGAAAATTGCCAAACAAAATCCTAACTTTAACCTGGATTCGATTAAAACGGTACATATCGGTCTACGTGTGATCACCTTGAAAGACAGCTAAAATCTATAGAAGTGATAGAGACAGACAGATAGATTATGTACATAAGGAATAAAATTCTAAAAGCTCCAGAGAATGGTTTTGAATTCAATCGATAAATACTATTACCTACACTGTTGTTAAATGCCGCATTTGTCACAGAATTACACCTACTGCATAGTATCCCGTATATATATATCAGCTCATGCGATAATTTGATTTGCATTTGTATCTTGAGATAAAAAAAATTCATTTGTGCATATTTGTATGTGTGTGATAATTTGAGTTTGCATGGATCGGAAGTTTATGGCACATGCCTTCCCCAGTGCATAGATGTTTAGAGAATGTCAAATTTGAAACCGTAATGCTTCCTTCAGAGCTATTACCTCTAGGCTATCATATTTCATATTCAGTGGATATAATTTGATCCATAAATATTCATACTCAGGTTTATTGAATATTTTACAAATAGAGAGTATTCTAGTTGATTTGAAAAAACGCTCTGCGACAGAAAATATATCACCAATTGTTCCATCTCTACGATTAATGAACTGATATTTTGGATGTTAATTGCCTTCTGCATGTGTCGTAAATGGTGCACACTAATCATTGATCGGCGTTTACATGTTTAATCTAAATTACCTCATATTACATGGCTTATTAAAATGAAGAATTAACGGTATTGCTCCATGACACCAATGCCAACTTATTGTGTATTGAAGGCACACGTATCTAACATAAGGCCAACGATGGGGCAGCGTATACTAACCTTAGAAAGCATTTATCGAAACCCAATCATACGCTGTATTTCCTTTTAGCAAAAGAAAGCTTATTCGCGACGCTAAGGTAAGTATTGTGCGATCAGTCGACCGACGGGTAGGTAGGTTGCCTTGTCAGTTCGCTTTATGACAGGTCCACAGATTGAGTGTGTGAGTGAGTACCGGTCGCCACCCGAGCCCTAAGGTCGGCCACAGATATTTGCTGAGCGTGTGATCCCATTCCGTTTACCTGACAATCAATCTCAGTCGCGAATAAAGGTTATTTGATCTGCACATTGTACCGCGTTTATTTCTACGTCTTTCAGGCTGACCAGGACACTCGTTGACCCCGACCCTATTAATCTCGGCCATCAACGTCAGCACTGGGACGGCCACCGCCATCGCTATCACCGTTACTACTGTTACGGCGAGTGCGGAGAGGTAGTTAAAGCTCCCCAGGTAAGGATATTCGTTTTTAGGGTGGCAGTAGGTTTAAAACAAAACCTACTTATAATGACTTGGCATTTATTAGTATTTGTTCTCCTCGTGTTTTCACACCAGTAGTGACTGGTGATTTTCACTGTGTATCAAGTGATAGCAAGTCTCCCAAATACTTCAGGACTGTCCTCGGTATTCTGATTTATTCTGATTTTAGCTGTGCTATAGTCTTGATGGTTTCGATTCTTCCCCTCATATTATAGTTTCTCAAACTTTTTTGCTCAGCTCTTTCAGATTGTTCCCAGGACTCCGACTACGATTGGTGCAACTGTCACTTCCATGATCCATTCTTTCTTCAGTGCAATGGCATCTTCAAGATACCTATCTAGCATTTCACTTTCTCTCAGCTTCATTCAATGGCCTGTCGGAACAGCAAAATCCAATATTTGATACGCTCAATTCTTTTGCACGCCGACTACATCTGGTCTCCTGGCTTGGATGGATCCGTCTGAGCCTCAGAGTCCCATAGGATTTTATTCTTCAGGACAGATTCAGGCTTCTGCATTTGCCATTGGTAGGTATAGTCAAAACGCAGTCGCTGACGCAATTCCCAGTGGATCACACTCCTCACCCAGTCACGTCTATTTTCGAACTCCTTCTGGACTAATTTGCTACATTTGCTTACTATGTGGTTGACTGCCTCTTCATCTCCACATAGAAATGCTACTCTCCTGTCATATCTACCTTAGCCTTTGTATAATTGTTTTTATGACGTTGTTGATCTGGGACGCTATTGAGAGCGACTCGATTCCTCTCTTTAGAGTTTCCTTCAAGTAACCATGTCCATGTCGATTAATCTACAAACCCTTGAGTTCATTTTCTGTAATGCCTGTACAGTTGTTTCTCTTCTCCCTTCTGGATTTTCGTTTTTGTGTTTCCTGGTTCTCTAGTCGTTTTTCTTCTGTTTGCTCCATTGCAATACTTGGTAGTGGTGTATTTAGTCTTTTCTCATTCTATCGAGTGTAATCTTCCGGTCCGTCGATGGCAGAGTCCACGCAAATCCTCGATGCTGATTAGCTTATTTTTTGTATTGAGTTTGTCAACATCGTCTTTCCGGTGCAAGATTGTCATTAATTTTCTGTTTTGTATTCCATGTTCCAAGGTCCCTCCCTCGTCCTCTCGAAGAACAGTTTGGAATATTGCACAATGGAAACTGTTAGAGCGTTTATGTCTTTGATCTCGTTTCTGCTACAGAGTTTTCCTTCTATAATATGATTTGTTTTTCTGGGATATTATTTGTCTACTTTTCCCTCCACCTTAAAATGCTTGATCGCATCTACGTCCATAATATCCACGTACTTGTAATTCACTTCCTCATTCAGCGTCCTGATGATCATCAGGTTGGATAATTCAATCTTTCCGTTATTTCTCTTTCCCCTATGTTCACTACGACCATTTCTCAATGCCAGACTCCATTCCAATGTCTCGACTGAAGATCCTGACTGTTTTTATTGGGGTTTCCAATTTCTATTTGATTTGATCAAAACAATTTATGGTCGTCCATGTATGCGAAGCGATTCATCTTTTTTTTGCGATTTTGTAAATCTATTTCCTCTGTTACACTTTCTCAATGTATGGTTCAGCGGTATAATCGCTATGACGAATAATTGTTGGAACAAAGAGTCACCATGGAAGATACCTCTTTTTATTTTTATTTTGTTTCTCCAAAACACAAGATGTGAGACTAGAGAAATTAACGAGCGGAGGAAGGATTGAGATTGTCTCGACAACGACAGTCCTGGGATCGGCTAGTGAATTGGGGAAGGTGCTAAATATATGATTAGACTTGCTGGCACTTGATCTCCAACAGATACCACAATCTGGATTGTACGTGCAAATGTGCGAATAAAACAAACGCATGTCAAAGCGAAAATCGACTGAACCCAACCAAACAACAAATGCCGCCTATTGGACGAGACTTTAAATCACATAATCAGTGAATGTAGTAAACTAGCCCAGGAGAAGTACAAAAACAGACATGACAGGGTAGTGACACTTAAACACTAAGAACTGAGCAAACAACTGGGATTCGACCATGCCGACGAATAGTATCAGTACAAACCGGAGACAGTCCTGGGAAATAAAAACTACAAATTACCCTGGTACTTTGACATCCAAATGAAAAGATCAGACCCGATAGTCGCAGATAAGGGAAAGAGAACCTGCTAAATAATAGACGTGGTTGTGCCAGCTGATCACAGAGTGAATACGAAAGAGGATGAAATGCTTGGTGTGTAACATGGAAGCTAAGGTAGTACCAATAATATTAGATGCACTCGGAACCATACCAAAGGAACAGCAAACGAGATTGGAGGAATTGAAGATAAGAGGGAGGATTAGGACTTTGCAGACCACAACACTAAGGAGGTCTGCACGAATACTGAGGAGTGTACTGGAAATATGATATCTACGACAACCAGCTGTCGGTAATGGCCTAATAGCCAGGAGAAGGATATGGTTGGGACCTTATAAATCACAGCGCCGCTGTGATATGCGAGAACCTTATGAGAGGAGGACTGAAGACCTGAGCCGTCAGCAATGATCACCAGACCACTGGTGTGGAATTGCAAACCACAGCACTGCAGCAGACTGTGAGAGTGTTGAGAGGAGGGCTGGAGACTTGAGGGGACTTGCAGTCACTCAGTCAGTCACCAGCGATAGGCACCGGGCAACTGGTATGAAAATGCAAATAATAATGACAATAGTAACAATAATAATAATAGTGTGCGTTCGAAACTCAATGAGTATCTCACTATTGGAACGCTATGCAAGACTTAACTGCAACTACTAGATATCTACATAGAATGAGGCATTTTTAAGGCCTTGTACAAAACTAAGCTAAGCCTTGTAAATATCTAATTATAGGCATGACTGTGAAGTTACGCGTGTGACTATAGGTCAGAAAATCTAAGACTTCCGTATGACAGGAAGACCGTTGCAGAACCACCTGCAAAGGAATCTTTTCACTATTAACGCTCATTTTCGTAAGAATAAATTTGACTTAACAGGCTTAAGAGAGTCATCAAGGTACCACCTGACTACTGGGCTATTTAGGTCTCTTACGGCAAACACACCCGGAAATAGGTACGTGGTATTAGATTTAGGTAAACTGTATTTACTTCCTTAATTCCGCAGTTGTAAATATACGATACTTGATTAGTGTTAATCACTGCAACTGTTAAAGAGACTACTAATGCAGCTAACCGACGTTTTTTTTTTATATCAAAGATTCTGTTTCTACGCGTCTTGTTTGTTTCACGAACTATACATTGTTGATTTGGCACAAAGCTTTAAAAAATGATTAGAAGAAGAACAGAATATGCTCACAATTGGTTAAATTGTAAAAGAAAAGAATGAAGTTGGAGGATTATCAAGAGAGGTGCCTAAAGAAGTTGACGAGAAATGTGATAGATAGATAGATAGATAGATAGATAGATAAGAATAGGGTTAGATAGATGTGAAAAGACTGAGATATTGAGTGATTGGTTGATTGATAGAGACCGATGGTACCAGAAAGAAAATATGAACACATATCCAAGTTGACAGAGATAAAACTGAGGTGCTCGGGATAGATATGAGCTGAAGTGAATAGGTAGCCAGATGATTAGCTAATGAGATGAATTAGTTGATGATTGATATAGATGTGATCACTGGTTGAAAGACATGATCAGAAGATTGATAGGGGTGGACAGAGGCCTGACAATGAGTGATAAGAGGCAATAGTATCAATTAGTAAGTTTGGGTCACTTTTTGTGAACTTTCAAATGATATTAAAAAGAATATTCGAATATTTTAGAAATTAAAGATAGGATACAGAGTCTGATATCGTTTTACACCTTTACACACACACACATACACACAGATAAATATTTAACCATTATATTACCCATTTGAAGCAGTGAAGTTTCCCCAAATATCATTTAATGATAATATGCCATTTCTAATATGCTTTACGTTTAATGGCTATAAATCCATTGTCAACAATTTAAGCAGCATCGCGTCATAATTTGAATTCGTACTTGTCAAACTTCTTGGGTAGACTCTGTTGCCATTAAGTGCTGGAAGGCTTCCAGTAATAACGATTCATATCTTTATTTACATTGAATCTGCAAAAATAATGCAGAAATGTAGTTACATATGTAAATCTTTCACTTTTCGCATTATTCTCAATCAGATAAAAAAAAAACGATATTTTACGTGTAACAACCTTGTACTGAGTTATCCTATAATTTCATACGGTTCAAGTGAAGAAAAAAATTTTTTTTCCTTTTCAAATCTTTGACAGTAAATTTATTTAAGAACATGTTTATTATTTTTTCCCGCTATTTTCTTTCGTCCTTTAGACAACTTTGGGATTCCATTTTCCCACAACTTTCTATTTTCCTCTAGAAAAGAATTACTCTGAGTGCTTTTCGCTGTCTGCAAGGGAATCAAATTCTTTCAAGACCGGAATAAATGACAACCTGATGTTGCAATATCTGGTGAATATGACGGATGAAGTTTCTAGCCAAGCTGTAAGAATTTTTTGCTTGGTCATCAAATTAATATTCGGTCTAGCGTTATCCTGATGAAATATTACACCTTTTCTCTCAACAAGCCCCGGACACTTTTCAGTTGCCTTCAATTGGTCTAATTAGTAGCAGTATTTGTTCTGATCAATCAGTAGGTTTTCTGGAAGGAGTTCGTGATAAAGGAGACCCTACAAAACTAATCATAGACACAGCATCATAATATGAAGACCGAGCTTTGGCACGGTTTGTGGTGATTCATTCCGCTGGCACCATGACTTCTTTTGTTCCATGTTCTTGTAAAGTACCAATTTTTTATCAACTGTTACGATTTGTTTAAAAAACGGAACAATTTCGTTTCGTTCAAGTAACGGATTGCACACTTAAATACGATCCAGTAAGAACGTGCGTCGTATAACGTTGATTATTTTTTAGTTAATGTCTTGATTTGATCATTATCAACCTCAACTGGTCTACTCAACCATGGAGTATCGGTCAGCGAGCGATCTCCGGCACAAAACTTTTGATGCATTCGATCATTCATAGTATCTTCTCCATTAATTACACAAATCTGTCTTTTTATATGAGTGGCATTTTCACCTTTGTTAGAATTTTAAAAAAGCTCAATATGCCGAGAACGTTAATTATTTTCTCCTATCTCAGACTCAATAGACAAAATTGCGTCAATTTTGACCATTCCTTTCTAAAAATACTCATATATATGGCTGTCACAATAAAATCAGAATTGAATTAATTTAGTTAAAACAAGACGCCACTAATATCTAACGACAAATCAGAAAAAGCTTCTGGGCCAACCATATATATATATATATATATATATATATATATATATATATATTGTGTTATTACTTTTCTACTCGCATGTATAAATGTCTGTGTATGCTATGAATACATCAACGACAAACACTGATCAGGATTGACTGAGTTCTCATTAGAAGCCACTTCCTCCATCATTTCCTATGAAATTCCAAGTTCTATTACGCTGTGAATCATCGCTTTATTTTACTGATTAACAGGAGGCCCAACCCATGCTAAAACACATATTCACGTACACAAGCACTCATACACACGAATATGCACAATCGTTCGTCAATATATATGCCGAATTCTTAAGATGAAAGTATTTAAGCCAAAATTCAGGACTCGACCTATACACGGATAATAGTTCCGTTAGATGAAATACTGATTTTATGGGAGGAGCTAAAAGCAAATTTCAACTTTGTTTATAGAAAAATATTCCCAGTTACGAAAAACTGTTTTTTTTTTTACAGTTATGTTCTAGCCTAACTCACTTGAATATTTGAATGAAAATAGATGGTACTTTAACCAAAACCTCTCGTAAAGTGACATAATAATAAATGGTAATCGTTTTCCTATTGCATTTGGGTGATTCAAGCTCACCAACCCTCAGGGTATAAAATGATGGAGGACTTTTAGTAAACGTTTATTGTGGAATGTCGGGGGATTTTTAGTAAATGTTTCCTTTAGGAAACACCTTCACTCGTCTAAAACTAGATTGGATTTCGTAGAGGCTTCTCGTAGGAAACCAATTAAGGATATTGTTAATATGTTGATTTGATTTTGCTTGCAATAAAGTTGATTTTACTTTGAGACACTTTTATAATAAGTTAGTGTGTGTTGTGAATTTCAATGTGAAATGCTGTACATTATGCTCATCTACCGTACCCTTGTTGAAGGCAATGCACAGCTTTTCGTTAGTAATTGTTATCTATATTACCGTCGTTTGCGTGTAATGATTGATGAATATATTTCATATCTGAAGATAAGAGTTTCTCCTAGCCCTCCTCGTTATGCACGGATTTCAACCTGACAGAACTATTACTCGTGTATATGTCAAATCCCAATGGATTTTTGCCTTAAAAGTTATTCTTGAAACTGGTCGTGTACATGAGAACGTACGGTAATTTGAAATTAAGCTCACAGATTGCTTATGCTCAGGATATTAACGAAACTACCTTGTGCGCATCCTGACTACGTTTTTATTAGTCGTCTTGCAACTCCACCCAGTTTAGTACTCGCTTCCCCCGATCACCAGAGCCCACTGCGACTGCGGAAGTCGTGGGAAAATCATCGCCATCGGACAGCCAAGGAGTAATTAGCGAGCGATTCTATCACAGATATACCAAAAACTCTTGCTTAATGACTTGCAAAGTCTCCTGTTTCAACTAAACCAGACAAGTTAAGAAATGATTGACTTGCTTTCTTTACTTTATTCATGTTTTTTCGCTGTTTTTTTCGTGTTATAACATTCTTTACGCCATCTTCCTTATTTTTTTTTACTCCTTTCTTTCTCTGTTCTGGCTTTGATTTTTATTTGTTTCTTTCTTCTCTTTCTTTCGTCTTTGCTTTCCTTCCTTTCTTTCGTTTTCTCACGCTCTTCCTTTCTTTTCTTTTTTCGTACTTGACTATTCTTTCGTTTTTATTGTTTCTTTTTATTTTATTTCCTTCTTTTTCTATTCTGTCTTTCTCTTTCTCTTTGACCTCTTTCTACTCAGTTTCCTTTTTTCATCGCTTTCTTTCCTTTTCTGTCTTTAAACCTCATCTTTTATCTATTTTTGTTTCCATACATTTCTCTCTCTTTCTCTCTCCCCCCTCTCTCTCTCTCTTGCTTTCCATCCCCACACACCCACACTTTTCTTATCATCTTTCTCTTTCCTTTCTCACTCCTCTCATTCTGTCGTCTCATTTTCGCCCTCTTTCCTTGGTCTGTCTCTCCCCTTATCATTATTGTATCTACCTCTCTCTCTCCTCTCTCTTCTCTCTCTCTCTATTTTTCTCTCTCTTTGTCATACTCTTTCCTCTTTTCATTCTCTTTTGTCATATTTTCTAACGTTCTTTCATTCATTTTGTCTCCATTTTTACCGTTTCATCCTCCTTTTTTTACATTTTTCCCTCATTCTCAGTGCATTTTTTTAAGTAATGTCATGCCTCAATTCTCTACTGACTTCCTTTTATAATATTGCTTCCGTTTTCATAATCTTTCTCGGGGTCTCCGACGTGCCAGCTGAAATTAATTGACTTTTTAAAAAATCTGACATTCTTCTGGAATATCAATTCTTTCTTTTAATTATTAATCATATTAATTAAATATCAATCAAAAAGATTAATGAATTCTAAACGTGCATGGGAATTTTAATCAAAATACCAACACTTGAAATATCAAAATTAAAATGAAAATAAATATTAGTCAAAATTTCATACAAAATATTGACTAAAAATCATTATTATACTGATATATTAAAATATTAATCCAGTATTTTAGATTTTAATAAAATTCAGTATAACAGGTAAATAATAATCAACTTAATTAGATATGATTGAAATACTTAATTGAGCATGGGGCTTGAACATAGGCTCAAAAAATGCGCTTTGAGTATATAAATATATATATATATATATATATATATATATATATATATATATATATATATATATATATATATATATATATAATGTGTACTTTAGAGAGTGAGACAGACTCGGGAGTGAAGTGTTTGGTGGTAAGGTTTATTAATCCTTATAAGTCAATAGTCCATACATGTTTCGGGATTTTTCCCATCATCAGTGGTGTGTGTTGTGTGATTGTGTATTAAAATGTACCATGTGGAACCAGAGTCCACTGCTAGGAGCTATCATATGTATATATATATATATATATATATATATATATATATATATATATATATATATATATATATATATGTTACCCTATTTTTCCGCAAGACTACCCAACGCCGACTACTTGGCGCACAATTGCTACACTAAAAGATAACTCCGCGCACGATAACTCATCTTAGCGCAAAGTCCAATAAAAAGTAAGATTATTTTCAATTTTTTACTTTTGTTGTTCAATTTGATAACTTATACTTCGCAGGAACAAAAATTGGAGTAAAAAACATTTCTTACAGAAAATACTTTTTAGATCGCAATACAACATTTTATGACTGAATGAGTTTGTAAACAAAATTTATTGAAGATGGGAACACCTTCCGAAACAAGGATAGCATATATGAATTGATTTATGAATTGATTGATTAACAAATAAAGTGTCCATATACTTTTACTCTGTCTCATTCTCTCTATATAAGTGGCAATTTGTTTTGATTGTATTTGTTACTTCTGGGGCAGTGTTTTCCTTTTAATTTTGAAGGAAAACAACAAATGTTGGAATAATAATGACTCTTCTCAAAATTGGTGAAAAAAATCATTTTAATTATCATTTTGTTCATAATTGCTTTATTCCATTCTCTTGTTTTCGTTTATTTATCAATTTATTTATTCCAACTTTTATTGCTTTTTTCTGAGTTGTTGATAGCACTTGAAAAAGAAAATAACACTGTCTTAGAATTGAAAAAAATACGACTAATACGAATTGCCAAATCTTATATTTACATATATATATATATATATATATATATATATATATATATATAGAGAGAGAGAGAGAGAGAGAGAGAGAGAGAGAGAGAGAAGGAGAATTTACACTGTATCTTTAAAACAAAAATTATTCTGAGAAGTAAAAAATACGATTAATTATGAGATTTGTTTACAGACTCATAAAATTTCGGAAACCACACACACATATGTTTGTTGTGTGTGTATATCTCATGATATTTTTTCAATTTGTGAGAATACAAGAAGAAAGGAATAGGAAATAGATTTTATCCGTCGTTGATGTGTGTGTGTGTGTGTGTGTGTGTGTGTGTGTGTGTGTGTGTGTGTGTGTGTGTGGTTTCGGCCCTTAGTCATTATACCACGGCATTGGACGGACCGTAATATTTTTAAATGCCCGTCTTCAGGCACATACCGCAATAATTCAAAGGTTTTTTTTTTAAATCCTCATGATCAAAGACTCTAATGATAATTATACTTCTATTCTTCTCTCTATTAATGTCCACATAAGTTCATCAGAAGTTCTTTTCAAGCAACCCTGAGGTAATACGACCAAAGGATTTTGAGTACAGACATAAACCATATCTTTGATTAAGCAGATTATAGCAGAAGAATTCATTTCAAATCCTATAATTAGAACACGAAGCCGTCTAAAACATGTACCTTGATTTTGGTGTACATTTTGGGTAGATTAGTGCGTTTTCCATTGCCACCACCGACCCCTTGGCCTATCTCGAAACTCTTCAACAAGATTACTACGTCCTCGGCTAGGTACATAATTATTAAGGTCCCCAAAATGAATTAATGAATATATTGAATAGAATAAATATAGATAAAAGAATAACTGATTTTTCTTGTCGAGAGAAATCAACTGAACCATTCCAGAGAAGTCGAAATCTCTACTGAATCAGATTTCTTGCCAACGCACGTCATTTCGTCTTCCCATAGTGTTGCACTTGGTTTCCTTCCGAGAAACGCTTAGCCATGGTGTTTCTAACGTATGAGTTTGATGTAATTGATTGAGTTCCTGTCCTGTTGCCGTCTGTTAAAATTAGATCGAGAAGAAGCTGGGAGAAATGCAGGTTTTAAAGAGTCATTAGTATCTGACGAGGGGAGAAAGGGAATCGTATCTTTGCTTAGGTCTGTGGGATCCCTTTCAGATTTATTACTTATTTAAAGTGCCTGGTCTTTCAACTATTATCTCTCAGTAGTGAAAGTAACACTTTTCCCTCCTCAAAAAATAAAGGAAGAAAATCATAGTGCACCTGTTTCTATAATAACAGTTAATGGCGCATGCATTTCCATAAAACACTTTATTTCTTCTACTTTTCTGTAGTTCCTCTCATAACTTTGTACGAAATAAATAAAGGAAAGAAAACCTACATTATTTGAAAATACAGAAAAAAGCAATAACGTTTAAAATTTCTCAATTTATTCAAGTTTGTTTTGAATCTACGACCATACATAAAAATAGAGAATACTAAAGAGACTGTTGTGGATTTGAGTAAACTTTGTATCATTCACAGTGACCCCCTACCAATACCCTGGGTGTTGAGAGACAAATAGTGGTAATTTCGGCCAGGTAGACGATGGCACCAGTACAACCCACGAAAACTTTCCAGGAAAATAGAAGCTGTAAATTACTCTAGGACTTCGACATCTACCCCTCCAAAGCAGGAAGACCAGATCTGTACCCTAAGGGAACCTGTTAAATCATAGACATGACTATACCTGTGGACCAGAGAGTGGATTTTAAAAAAAGACAGTGGGAAACTGAAACGTACCAGGACTTGGTCCAGGAGCATAAGAAGGTGTGGAACATCGAAGTCAGGGTAGCGCCAATGATAGTAGGCGCACATGGAACACTCTAAAGACATTGAAGTCAAGATTAGAGGAACTGGATATAAGATGAAAGGTTGATGTTATGCAAACCACAGTACTACGGGCGTCTGCAAGAATACTGAGGTCGGTAATGGAAATATAAGACAACCGACCTTCAATCGTGAGTAATGGCCTAACAGCTGGTATGAAAATGGCATAGGCTGTGGAAAAGTCTCAACTGATGACCACCAATAATAATAATAATAATAATAATAATAATAATAATAATAATAATAATAATAATGAACAAGATGGGGGGGAGCTGCAGATAAAAGGAAGGGTTGAGACGATGCAGACCACAGCACGACTGGATTCTGCACGAATACTGAGAAGAAAACTGGAAATGAGAAACTTACGACCTCCAGTCGTCAGTAATGGAAGAATAGATAGGAGAAAAAAGTATGTCCAGAGGAAGTCAAGGAAGGTTGTGGAAGTACAAACCACAGCGCTGCTATGATATCTGAGGATGATGAAGGGGGTGGGTACTGGATACCTGGAGAGACTTCGGCGTTGATCACCAGACAACTTGTGTGGAACTGCAACCACTTCCCCTGCTCGTTGCAGACTGATGAGGATACCTGCTGTCACGTAGTCTTCAGCAACTGGCGTGAAAATGCAGACAACAACAACAATAACCATAATGACCCCAGCTGTTGGCAATGACCTAAAAGCCACGAAAAATCCCATACTCGCATGTATGGACAATGACAAAAACTGCCCATTCCATGTGACTCCCGACCCACCTTATAATGCTGAGAGACGCTGTCTTGGGATTGGGACCCCCAGGACAAGGTTCGTCTCGTTCAACACAAGGACACGACTGAGGATCAGATACTTAACTTTAATCGAGTCCCGATGGCTGAAAAAAGGGCGGAATGATTAGGAAGTAAAACTTTGAGTCAAAAATTACAAATATATCTGGATCACGTCAGAGAAATGAAAACATCGCCGAATATGGAGGTAACCATAGTACCCATCATTACTGGAGTGCTTGGAACAGTTACTAAGGGTCTTGCAAAAAGATTGGAAGAACTGGAAATATAAGGAAGAGTTAAAACCATTCAGACTAAAGCAAGATAAAAATTAAAAACAATACTGAGGTAAGTATTTCAAAGGCTTGCAGTAACTTGATCGAAGAAATTATGGGCGGGAAATTCTACGAGTACACTACAATCATAACGAAGAAATGCTAAATGTGAAGTTACGTCAATAAATCCATAGTCTATTCTTTTATCATAAGCTTTTACCTATTACCTGTTACAAAAGTCTTTTATTGCTCTGAGGAGTGCGAACGACAAATTTAGAAATATGTATATATATATATATATATATATATATATATATAGAGAGAGAGAGAGAGAGAGAGAGAGAGAGAGAGAGAGAGAGAGAGAGATATAGATAGATAGATAGATAGATAGATAGATAGATAGATAGATATAGATATATATATAATCATATTGTGTTTTATAACGATCGAACAGATAGCGAGGTCTATCTTATCAGATGGTCACAGAACTGCCCCACATCTTTTTTTGTGTGTGTAACTTGGCAATGTATAGATAATTTCTAAGTTTCATTACATTCATTGTGTAAGCGAGGCAGGGTTGCCAGATCTGACTACAAGAGGCAATTGGGTGACTTGTGGAAGGTGTTGGCTACATTTTCTCAAATCATTGAAATCAATCTGAGAATTAATCTAAAAAGGTAATATTGGGGGTAACTTTTTTATTTCGTATTTCAATGACAAATCTTGGTTCAAAGAACTTAAAAGCAATTCTGTCAAACTCCAGTCTTACAGTTGGTTTTGTTTTCCCCTTGTAACAAGAACAAGAACAATCCTCGCTTAATTTAAGGGAGTAAATAACTCATTGCTGGTTTATCCGTCACTTTAAATCAAACTGATGTACAAAAAGATTATACATTGAAACATTCCCTGGTTGTTATTTAAAATCGTCGCTCTCTTAATAATTAGATCAATCTGACAAGCCTTATATATCTACGATTTTATTGCCACCAAGCAGAAAGTGGTGTCACTCTTAATAAGTGTATTGTTGCAGAAAGCGTGAGTTCTCTTATCAAATTGTATTGGTCACAGAAGTGTCCTATATCTCGGACACCATTTAAGACAGAAGGATGCAGTTTTTACCATTCAATAAGACGAGTTTTGAAGATTCATTCAGATGAATATTCAAAACCCGATATCTACAAGAAAGAACAGAATTTCCCTACAGTGATTTGAAACCTAATACCTACTTGGCGGCTCTCTCAGCAACTTGAACAAACTGACATGCCCTATATATCTACGAATTAATTTATTACATATACAATATGTAAGTTGCAGTAATCATCGTCAGTTGGAATAGAAGTAAAAGATGAGTTTGCCAGGATTCTACCACGCTTGTTGCATTTATATTTATATGGTAGTAGATATATTTTAAACATATCTATCTTCAAAAGAGGTTAAAAAAAAGGTTCATTCAGGCGTTCTTCATGATCCTCCAAAGACGTCTGAAGTTAGATTCTATACGAATGGAAGCTCCTGAATCTTAACTACACTTGACAAAAGAGGTTTAGTATTTAATAGCGAGTATTTAAAGTCATTTACATTTTGTAAAGGAGGTACAGCATACACTTAAGCAATTTCCTATTTCACAAACGTAAAATAGTTCTCCCAGAAGAGTAGTTTTGCTTTCAATTTTAGGAGTATTCAATCCATTAGACTTTTTAACCATCAAAAAATATCCTTTGTCTCGACAAAAAAAGAATGTAATGTTTTACGTGAAGGGTTTCTACTTACAATGTAACTTTAATATTATAATCGGAACCTAATTTCTGCCATATAAGTGTGGCTTACAAGACCTCGTGCTTAAAATGGCGTACGCCGAATGATATTAAAAAATGGAAAGATATAAGAGAATTCAAACGAAATAAAATCAGATCAAAGGGAAGATAAATCATAATAGCGGTATTTCTATCTGTATTTGGGTAAAAATGACTGAAATCAAGTCCCCAGTTTAGGATTATTGTAGTTACATGGTTACAGAGAGCACTAATAGTATTATGTGTAATGGTTGGAAAAGATGTTACAAATTACCATAAATTATTCCCGGTGACCTCGAATGGCCTCTGTGTTCAAACTCGTGTGGCCTATGACCTTTGTTATAAAAACAGGTGTCCAAATGCCAAATTTCAGCATCTTGGGTGCAAAGTTGTGGCCAACAACTTGGAAAATAGGCTAGAAATTACCAGAAATGGTATCTGGTGATCTTGAACTACTTCCAAGGTTAACCTTGCATAGTCTATGTTAGAACCCGAGGTCAAGTTAATGCCTGTGCAAAAAATTAGACCCCTGGGACTTTCCTCGGGCAGACTGACTCTCACAGAAACGCATAAAATTCAGCATAGTAAAATGACTTACCCTCGTTTTCAAACATCTGCATTAAATTTCCAACCAAAAAAATAAATTCTTCAGGACTCATTAGAATACCCTTCGACCGGACAAATTATACCAGTCTGCTAACTAAATTCATATTGACATCTGGTGTGAATGTATTTAGAAATATTTTCCTAAATAAACTTCCTTTATGGAGAACATCCAAGCACTGCGTTTTATTTGTTTGTTTATTTTTCTAATTTTTCTTCTATGTAAACTGTGAAAAGCTATATAACTCGATTCCTGGTCCTTGGGGAAATCCCTTATGACTTAGGAAAATAAGCATAGGGCTTATACATCTTTATAAGATACCGCTATATATTTTGAAGTATACTGCTTTTTGTAGCTGACCAGAATGTTACCCGTCTTATGACGATGCTTTAACATTGGCAATATACTTTTGCCATTTTGAGGTTTTTTGGTCATCCATACTTCAGCTGTCGAATCGCGAGTTCATAAATTTAAGTAGGCTTTCATCACATATGGACGAGGAAAGCTGGCTCAACAACTACTGTACCTTTGAAATGAGCTGTGAACTAATGTATTTTCCATTACATTTCAACTGAAAAGTATAATTATTTTTCAAAATCTTGTCAAGTAATAATCAAATCATCTAATTTTCGTCGAATCCTATATTTCTATAACAGCTACTTTATTTTTTGGTAGATTTTTTATATGAAAAAAAAATCTATGATCATAGCTGCAATTTGTGATTTTTTTTTCATTATCTACCTAGTTGGGATGAGAAACATATTGATTATACCATTCTATGCTGACACGTTTTTGGGTTAAGTATGCAAAGTATGTAAGGTATATCTTAAATATGAATAAAAACATGGTGTGATATCTTTTGTACGTAACAAAGTGAGGAACACTCTTCTTTTTTTTTACATATAGTGATGGAGAGTTTCACTGGTTATACGAGCACCCCTGAAACATCACAATTACAGTCAACGATTTTCCTCCCTATGGTAGATACATGCGTAGGTATATCAATAAGTCCGTAGCCTAATAATGAAAAATGATTTATTCCGCACTAAATATTTATCTTTCAACAAAATGTCATTTTCTGTCAGTGCATTTAGTTCGGTAATGAATACTAGTTACACAAATCGAACAGTATACAATGGGAATTTCAGATCATGGTTCAGAAAATAACTACGTATCAGGCGACGGATTTATTGATGCGCCCTCGAACACACACGTATACATGCCGTAAAGGAATAATTTGGAGGAGTCGGTGGAAACTAGGTGTTAGAGTAAGTACCTTTTTTCTTTGTCAAATTCCTCAAACTTTTGGATAACACCTTTACATGCTCATATGCCTGCACGTGCACACATGCGTACATACATACATACATACATACAAAGTACGCAATGCAACCCATAAGAATTCGTACTTTTCAAACATATATATATATTTATGTGTGTGTGTAGTGTGTGTGTGTGAGCTAACAGAAAAGTCCATTACGATCACGGATATTGTCACCAAATGGTTAGCGACATCAAATTCAGTCGGTTCCAAACACTTCATTTAAAATCAATCTAAGATTTCATATAAAATTCATGATAACTTCTCTTTTAATTCTTATAATATGAGAAAGAGAGGGAAAGAGAGAGGGGGAGATGACAAGTATACGTAGCCTATATATAAACATTCATTTTTTTTTTACATTATCATTGTGTATTTGCTTACTATTTACATTCATCTCAATGAAGTTTTTTTTATAATCGCAACTCGATTATTAAGATAAAGGTGGAGAGTAAAATATACGTAGTGTAGGAATAATTTTTTTTTAAATCAATCAAATATCAAAACTGTTAATACATAGTCGTAGGGTATTAATTAAAAGCATAAAAAATTGCGTATCATTTGTATGAATAGAAATGAAATCAATTCATGAAAAATATTTAAGTAAATAAATGGACATAAAGTTTATATAGATAAAACACTAATATTTTACATTTTTCATTTCATATTTGCTCAATCGTCCCATGCTCAATTATCCTCGCTGTCTTAGTTGTCGCCGCTAAATTGTCTCGCGCTCAATCGTAGCACAATGATATATATACATATAGGGAACAGTGAGATTGGATATTCGTGAGTGCACATCAAGACACAAGGATGAACTACAATATCAGCTTGTAGTGTCGATATCTCGAGAGATACATGCTAGAGCTTACATGCCCGTGCACATGAGTAACTCCGTCAGTGAACCGTGTTCGGTGGAAGAGAATACAAAAAACAAGGGTTTGGTACAGCGGAAAAAACCTTTCACTAATATTCGACCAAGCGCGAAATTTTGTGATCAGGCGAGACCAGCAGGGGTCTGGAAGAGTCTGCAATGGATCGTGTGAAAGAATGAGAGGGATTGACAGAAAAAGAGCAAAAAAAAAGGATAAAAAAAATAATTTGATGGTTTGATAAGCTTATAGATACAACAAGAAGGTTGGCGAGTAAAAGATTAAGAAAAAGAGTAAGAGATAATAATGTACTGGAAGCTTTTGGTGAATATACTGGAAGTGTGAGGAAAAAGAAATAAATACAGAGAGTAAAAATATACTTCTAAGCACATAACTATGTGCTAGCTGATGGCAGCTGATAATAACTTTTTCCATAATTCATGGTATGGATATCAAAACGGACATAATTTTTCTTCTTGTTCTTTAGGTTTAATTGTCCACACTCGACACTTGTATGAGAGTTTTAGGGAAAAAAACATCTCATTTTTATTGCCTAATTCCAAAAATAGAACTGTCAGTAATCTTGTATTGTGAAAAGAAAACACCCAGAAGTTTCCTCGCTTTTCTTCTGCCAAAAATGCCTCAGTTTTTCACGATATAATGGTGTGCAACCAAATGTGCGTTTTTTCATGCAGCGTCTTAGATAACTACTACTAACGACATCTTATCATTCAGGTTGAAAATCAACCTGACTGATGCTAATGGGCTTCCATACTACCTAAATGAAAAACCTTCACTGAACAAAAATATTCTATGGAAATTAGTTCAGGTGATACATCATAATTGTGTATTTTTTCTGATTTTTTAACGTTATTTAATAGCATCATTTTGTTCGTAGATTCTACATTAGATGAAAGAATAAAATATAAACGATTCAACATTTTGAATATTTATTCCATGGAATTTCTCTCTTAAAAAATGTAAAATTGGTTAGAACATAGGGCTAATTATTCAAATTGAATATTGAACTGATACTTTTTGTTAGTGTTGTTGATCACACGGCGTTTCAGCCGATCCAATTTACGGACTTCTTCAAGTCTACTATCCGTATGTAAAGAGAGTGACTCTTTTTTTTCATGACTTCCACGGAGAAAGAACCTTTGGAAATGGGGCAAATTAACTGTTAACTCCATGGAATGAATCAAGAGGTTGGGTACCGTATTTCAAACCATTTAACGTCTTATTTTGTGAAATAAGAATTGATGAAAAAATAGAGGCAAAATACTTCAAATACTTTAATGGGAGAAGCATAAAAACATGAAATTTAAATTGCTAAGAAAAATACCAAAAGTAGGAATAATCGAACTGCTCAAGTGAAATTAATTCAGTCTTATTGAAATCTTCGGATTTCGAAAATGTTTCGCGAGAACCTAATATCCCCTTGTATATCAAGATGTTTCATTGCCATGGTAACATGTGTGCAAGCTTGCTTGGGTTTCAACCAAAATGTTATCTTCTGCGTGTAAGGCGAAGGTGCCTTTATACGTGCGGAATTTGCTCTAAAAAATACAATAGTAATGGTCGGGGAGACTAGCTTGTTAACCACTACTCTAAGGCCATGCATCCTTCCCAAAGCTTACTCTGCTCAATACAGCACAAAGCCAAATGAAGGAAACAAAGTATGGAGTTTAAGTTACTTAAAACTCACATATCTACCTTCTTGTGCTTGAACACCGCTCTCTGGTACCAGAGGGAAACACGTATTTTTTCCGCTACGGGGCAGGCCGCCATATTTCTCTCTATCAACGTAGTAACATAGTGGGTAAGTCTCAAGTTATTTATATCTATATACAGCGAGTTTGATGTGAGGTGGTATAACGGTTATCAGCACACAAAAAATTGGCAGATCGAGTTCGAACTTTGGCTTGGGCAGTTTTCGTTGACTTAACACTGATGCCCTAAATAAAGGCATGGTTATTGAGCTCATTTCACAGATTGGTACAATACGATCTTCATTCCCCACAAGCAATCATCACATTCTTATGCTTTCAAAATTTGCTATACCTACGTGTTTGAATCATCTGAGAAAAACACTCTTCATCGCATTCAGCTATTGTGCGTTTAGCTAATACTGGTTTCTCAAGAAAGTCATGGCTTGGCTCTGTAGTAAAGCAAAACAAAGCAGATATTTCACTATCTGTGCCTAGGAAAGTTTCTTCCTTTTCCATCAGCTCTCTCTCTCTCTCTCTCTCTCTCTCTCTCTCTCTCTCTCTCTCTCTCTCTCTCTCTCTCTCTCTCTCTCTCTCTCTGCTTTGTCGCTCCAAATGAAAAAACCATTCGTCCGAGAGAAAAAAAAAAAAAGAAAATTCCGGCCTACTTGTAACAGCTCTCTTTTCATTAAAAGAATAAATGATAGAGGGTGTCGATAAGCGTTCGTACTTATACATGCTTCAATAAATATCACCGTCAGCGATGTCGTCACTTGAATAATAGTGTTGAAATTACTTTCATTATCTTCTATCGTCTCGGGTCAGGGCGTTTTTATAACACTGGACGCTAATGAGAGAAAGAATAATTATATTTCACTATCAGTGAGACTAGAATTACGCAAAAAGTAATAATATGCATATATATATATATATATATATATATATATATATATATATATATATATATATATATATGCGTGATAAAAATGTTTATGCACTGGTTTTTAATCACAGTTGGGTTTGTTTTTTGTATTAAATCTTATAAAATAAGGCTAATGATGAAATAAAGATGGCATTATCAGTAATAAGTTTCGTGTTCAACTTGTGCATTTTTCCAAAATAGATATCGAGCAAGGTAGATTTTTGTAAACAAAAAGGAATAAATAAAACAACTAGCAGCTAGCTGGATAGATATATGTAAATCAAATAGTGTTCAATTTGATTCGTTTTTAAAAAGTGATACTAATGACTTTTATAGCTTTTTACGATCGCTTAAATAAGTCAAATGTACATACACACCACTTTGGATGAATAAACATTCTTCCTCTTACTCTCAACCCCTCTCCATGAGCGATATCAAAGTGCTCACTGTTAGAGAGATATCTTCCTCTCTATGAACGATGTGAATTCCCCACTCGCTATGTTACTGAGTAGTATTTTCATCATCACCCAGTGGATGTCACAAAAAATTGTCCTCTTTGGCATAAATTAAAGCTGTACCCTAATCTTCCCCGGGGTCACATTTGCACACTCGGAAAATTTCATAGGGTTATGCTATGTGATTTTTGTGGTAGGGTGTTATATGCAAACAGACTATTTTTCGGTGAATAATAATTAGAAAATTTGCAAAATAACAATGAACGTGCATATTCACTTTTTACACTATTTGCGAAGAGCTGCCCAAATGTTCTGGGAATTCTATCTGGATGATCTCTATATTCATCTATCAAGTTACCCTGCGTATTCAGGTGACCTGCCGGACATGGAATGGACTCCAAACTTCTATCGAAGCAGTTAAGGATCACTTCTCATAAATGCCCTTGGGAAAAGTATCGATCCATCTGCCCCCCCCCCAAAAAAAACAGAGATATCTTGGTAAAATAGCAGAGCATATAGGCTTCTAGTCCTGAGAAGGCAGCCAGTCTCAGAGAGAGACTACTCTGATTCCAAACCAGGGGATGGAGTCCCTTCAACTTTGACAATCTTCTAGCAGCTCCTGCAGCCAAGCTGCTGCCAAATATATCGCGCTCCCTCCCCCTTTTGATTACATCATCGAGGCAAAAATAGGGATCTTGTCGAAAGGTCATCCCAGGTTATTTCAGTGTTGTTTCGTTATCTATTGGGACAGTCTCTCTCTCTCTCTCTCTCTTTCTCTCTCTCTCTCTCTCTCTCTCTATATATATATATATATATATATATATATATATATATATATATATATATATTTCATTGATTACATCTATAAGGAGGTAAACCCCGGTGAACGTCAAAATTTCATGCTTAACACAATCCTCAGCACCGAAGTACGCACTGCAGTGCTGAAGATTGCGTTTGACATGAAATGTCGCTATTCACCGGGATTTTTCCTCATAAATGTAATTAAGGAAATAATAGCTCTATTTACTTTGGTATGTATTGAGCACTGTGACTGAATATAATCAACAATGGATAAAAAATTTTCAACAAAAGAGCCAACAAACATATGTGCTTATAGAAAAAAAGGATAGAACCCTCCACTATCTTTTATGGCTACAATTTTCATTTTATAAGGGCAATGCTTATCTCAATTTTGAACAAAGTAGGCTTTTTTCATTGGAGATTTATTTATTGTTTCCGTAACAACTGTAGGTTTTGACGGAGTCAAAGTGCTCCAACAGACTAATTTAGCTCAAGTTTAGAATATAAACCATTTTAATGTTAACTACCCATTATAAACTTTCATACAGCATTTTAACGTAAGGTAACCTATCTCCAAGTAACGTTGAGCAGGATTCTCTCCTGTGCATGTTGCATGGTTCCTGGTCGACCTATTGGTTGAATTCCATGTTTCAGCTCCATAGGTAACTGTTGGGAGGATGCATTGGTTGTATACTCTTTTTTCGAGACTAATGGGATTTTCTTGTTCTTGAAGGTTGTGCTTACTCTTCTGAAAGCTTGCCAACCTAGGGTGATACTACGCTTTTTTTCCTTTTGAGGATCCCATGGAGATTCGTTGTCCTTGTTAATTGTGGTAATCTACTTTCTTCAGTACTGTGTAGTCACCTATTGAGCTGAAACATGGAACCTGACTAAAAGATTTACCTTCAAACTGAGAACCATGCATAGGAGAAAATCATGCTCTACATTCCATTGAGAGGTCATAAGACAACACAATATATTAGAGAAAAAACGGGAGTCAGAGACACCATTAGAAGAATCTAATGGCAAAATGGTGGTCATATTGCGAGAATGGCAAACAACTGCTGGACATCACGACGAAAAACGTGGATCCACATATATAATTTGTGTAAGTGAGGACGGCAGAAAATAAGATCGCACGACGAAATACACAAGTTTAGAAAGTGCTGGCTCTGCAATGCTCATGGGAGAAAGGTCTAGTGGATCCTGCGGAAGGTCTATGTCCATTGATGAGTGCTGAAAGGCTGATGATGCTTTTAACGTCCGTCGTTGGACATAGACCTTCCCCAGGTTTCGCCACAATTTTCCATCATGGGCGTCGCAGAACCAGTATTTCCTGAATCTGTCTAGTTAATCTCTTCATCGCGATGTCCATCGGTTGTCTTTCATTCTTGCAACATGGCCTGTCCATTGCCATTTGAGTTTTTTAATAGTTTCTATAATGTCACGGAAACCCGTTGAACAAATCTTAAGTCTGTTCTCGTAGTGTGCATTTTTAGAATGCTTGTCATACAAATTATGCCTGCTTAAGACTGGCCATTTTTTTGTTTTCTAACAAAAAAATACACATGCAGAAGTGTTCGTTGTTTAATCATTACCACTCTATCATTATCTATTACGCCTTTGAAAGAAAATCACCGGTATGAATAGGGAGAAAATAACTCTAAAACTTAATTATAGTTAAGCACGGCCAACATGGAAATTTACGGAACGACACTGGTCTATTCATTCCCATCTGTCTGTGCATATATATATATATATATATATATATATATATATATATATATATATATGAATAAGTGCATATGTGCGCAGCCCTTCGGGGAAATACCTAGCCATTTAATACTGATGCAGAAAAAAAGCCTACCTAAATAAAAGTGCAACCTTAGCCCCTTCAAAGTACCCCCCATGGAACCTCACAAATATCCCAGCGATCTTTTTACGTTCCGAAACATTTATCAAAGTCCTCTTAGTGAATCGCCCCCAGTTGCCTCGTTGCATTCTTCCTAATCTCGTCCACCATCATAAATATGTTTGGAAACCTTGTAGAAAGCGACGACCGATAGATCTGGTTGATGCGATGTTTTACAAGAAGAAAAGCCCTGCCCAAGACGTGAAGAATAGACAGGCTTGATCAGTGAGAAAACGGTGGCCCCACAGTACTCAAGCTCACACAATGGCGTCTCATTTCCGACTCAGCAACGATCTCTTCAAGAATGCACACGAAGGTCCCTTCTGATTGGTTGCCGAGTTACATCAAGCAACCGGTTCTCGAGATATCCAAAATGGCTAGATACTCTCCGCATATACCTGAGCATGCATCCTTTCCTCTCCGTCAGTTCGGGTTTTATGGTTTTAATAGCCTGCCGCCATTGAACGTATTTTTCGTTTCAATTGATTGATTAGTCAGTTAAGATCGCTCAAAAGTCTTTTGACACTGGGGTTCTCCTTTTACTCTTTCAGTGTCTTCTTTTTTTTGGGAGGGGTAACTTTTGTCTTTGTAAATTATTTATATGTATGTAGATTTTGTACAAGAGTATAGCAGACCCACACTTAACGATGTTGATGGTTTGTCGTGAAGTGCAACATTAAATGAAACGACGTAAAGTAAAACTAACTTTACTTTATCAGCTCAATTATAACAATAAAAGTGTTTATGCTAAATTCTTTGTCACAAAAGCATTGTAAGGGGCATATCTTACCACCCCACTCAATTTAAAACCAAAGGATAACAATCACAGTATGAATCGCAAGCAATAGCATTTGTAGTTGTGACCAAAGCTTGAATCAATTTTTTCATAAAAAGGTCACCACTTTTGTGGTAAGATGTTCATCTTAGAGCTTAAATATTCACTGGGTTGTTAGGCTTCGTTCAATTTCGTTGTAGTAGGATACTATGATTTAATTGACTCCTCGTCTTCTTTACCAACTTAACAGGTTTTATTGGTGTGATAGAACATGATTATAGTACACTACACATTCTTTTTACTCTACCGTATTTGTCTTGTTCTTTTTTCTCATCAACGTTAGAATGAAATGACGTTTAACGGAATAGTGTTAAATGAAGACTTAATGTTCTTCGTTAATACAAATTTAACACACCTTTTTTTCTGCTCCCCCCAAAAATCTTTGTCTTCTAATTAAATTTGATTTTTTTTATCGAGACGTATTAAACAGTGCGTAGTAAAATCCTTGACTTAGCCAATTTCAGTAGATACCTCTATGATCAAGGTATGATTTAATTTTATTTATTTGATAATTCCAAAAGAATGTTTTTAAACCCCCTATTCGAACCACTAACATCAATCCACGCTCGATACCTATTTTCTTTCGAAAAAAATCAGAACATGCGCGTCCATGCAGCTAAACGTAAGCCTATTAAATATCCTGAAAACAACACGTTCTCCTATTTCCTGATTGACGTATCAGATTTTCAATAAAATCATACAATGACCCAGAGTGCAAAGAGTTTAAAACACTACGGTGAATTCGATTTTTTTTTATTCAAAGTTGGTTTAAATCCACCACATTAGTGTTCTAGACTTTTACACGGTACGCAAGAGGCAGGGTGACTTATGCCGAACAAATCTCACAATAATGCATCGATCCGAGATAATAATTCTAAAAATCGACCAGAAAAAACTGATTTATGCCCACGTTCATTGCGTTTGTGCAGTCGTATCACTTGTCTGAAATGAATTAGTATCAAAATTAGAATCAATCTCTGATAGACATGAATGTATTTAGTATCACGAAGAAATTCACAAAGAAACTACTATTTTCTGAGTCACCTACTTTTTTTTAATTATGACGTAAGCCTCTTTGTCATGGGTTTTGTAAGCTAGTGACCAGACCGGCCACGGTGGGCGTGAGAAATCGGATGCCAAATCGTGCTTAGAGTCTTGAAGACCCTATCTGAATCTAATTGCGACACCAACCAAAGTCTTTACAAGAAGGGCTTAATGATACCGGACCTCTACCATAGTTTTAGTCGGAATTATCTTTATTAAATACTGATTTACGTGGGCGAGTGTCCTCATCTCGGCTCAGCCCACGGGAAATGAGCTAGTGTGCAAGAGTTTGCTAAAGCGTATTCTAGTAACCTGTCGGTCGTGAGTTCAATCCCTGGGTCGGATAGTGAGAAAAAGTCATGAACTCTGATTCGGTGGAAGAGTCAGACAAGCGACACCACACGCATGAATGAACTAGAATGAATTGACTGATACGAGATATCATCAGACATAGACAGTTGAATGAGAGCTATCTACCCCCGTGGATCAAATAATGGATTCAATTGGAGATTCCCTCAAAGCTACTCAACTGAGCCACACACTTGAGCGGAAGGTTCAATCGAGATGAGTAAATCAGAGTATCAAAACTTGACTGTCCTGTTTCTGTCTTAAATATGAGCATCAGTTAACAAAAACTTTTTCCTTTTGTTTCTAATATTTAGAATATAAAACGCATTTGACATTCTGTACATGACTGCTTGGAAGGTCTTTTCTCTGGCTTGCTAGGATGATTGGCAGAAAAGAAAGGAGTTGATTGAGCATCTGAACGAATCACTCTCCCTTAACTACCCACCAGCCATTAAAAACTGTACATGAAAAGTTGTTACACCCATTGTCAACCTTGAATGGGGCCAGTGTGGGTACAATGGTACATAACCGCTAAGCAAGCGAGCGTGGAATTTTCAAAGAGCACGCTGAAACGTGCTATATTTGCCTTGCATGTTGGTTGGCATAACACAGCTATGGTAGATGAGTGTACTCGGTTTATTAACTTACACCTTTCCAAAGGCTGATACTGCAACGTCTATATTTAGACACACATACATACACACCTAGGTAGATAGATAGATAGATAGATAGATAGATAGATAGATAGATAGATAGATAAATGTTGGATTTTTAGTCTGGCACTGGCACACATGGGGAATGAAGAGATTATGCTAATTCAATCTTCCGAGTTGGAAGGTTATGCCTGCTTTGAAAAACTAAGTTTTTACTCCGGCTTAAACATCGACTACAAGCGGGAAATACGCTATTACTTCGACCACCTATCCGGACCAATAAGTGGACAAATAAATAGATAAATAAATAGAGAGGATTAAGATTTCCCAAGTTGAAAATCACAAGAGTTTCGCTATCTTTTATCTATTTAAATTCATCAACAAAACTTCCTGATTCCGTAAAGCATTTTGTGTCAGTTCATGATCCGTTCGAAGAGAACTCAAAACTGGAATGTAACATTGCTAAATACAGCTTGTTTTTTTTGTTTTTTTCATGTAAAAAAATCATAGATATCCAGTTAGGCATCGATTTTTAGTAAAAGTAAAAAAAACTCGCTGTATACATATACTCGTCCGATAAGCATCCCCGCACCATCCTTATTATCCCGTCATTCCTAATAAGTACGAATGTATTGCAAATGTGAAAACTAATAACACTGAAAGACGAGAAAGATAAGAAAAATACAGCGAAAAAACTCTGACGTTAACAGCACTGCACATTTAAATACAGGAAAATTCCGTTTGAATTTCTAAGACGAATCATCGTTATTAAAAATTAATCAATTTCGACCAGTGTCTTCACCTCGGTTGTTGGAGTCACAAAGTTTTGGTCGTTGTACCCTCAAATTTCCGCCATCAGATTAGAACAATGGCCAGGTGGATGGACGCGTTGATCAAGTTCATTTAGTTACCTGGTTCAATCCCTGGCCTAGGCAATGAAAGGCCATATGATATAGTTCAGTAGAAAGAAGCAACACCATGAGGAAAAATTAGCCGATACACGATGTCCCCTACCGCGGCCCACGGAATGAGAACAATATACACCCATCCATGGATCGAATAAAAAGTTCGATTTGGAATACCCAGACAGTTACCGAATACGATAGACGTTTGAATAAGGCTGGTGGATAAAACGGTTTAAACATGGGAACCATAACAACACTATGTCGAAACCCTCTTCCTCTCTTCCTCCTACACTCCAGCCCCTGACAACCCTGCATCATAATCACCCTATGGGGGGTCTGAGAAAGCTCAAAAAGTTTTCCCATATAAATTAACGGCAATTGCTTCTCCGTTTTACGCCATTTTGCCTTACGAAATACTTTCTCAAGAACGGCCTACTTCTTCTTCGGATGGTGTTTGGTCAGCTGAAATAATTGGGTGTTTGCTACCGCTGCCAGAGATTGATGTTCAAGCCCAGATTTTTTTTAAAGTGATTTCGAATACTGATTTTTAAGGTTGATAGAACATTCCTGCTTGGAATATGACACAATGCAAATTCTCAGATCATTCTTCCCGCACCATATATCCTTATGCTGAATGAAGTTAGTATTACTGAATATCGAGTGCTGTGAACTTCACGTCCAGATTTTAGATTAATTCATATCATTTGTATACTGAATACAGAAGAAGCCGTTGATTAAAATTACGACTCAACATCATCAAACGGTTATGATTATCAAAATCAGTCGGTCCATAAACGCTTTACTCAAAATAATCACAATAAGAGATTTCCTCAGCACTTATATATATATTTTAAACTGTTTATAAGAATGTTCGGTTTTTTTTAATAAGTTATCAACATATTTTCAAACAACTACAAGATACGTAAACAATAGCATGTTCGCTAATACATTACAATAAAAACATACGTACGGATATAAATGTGTATATTTGATTTGCCTCTTTCTCTCTAACTCTTATACACACACAGAAATATACATTACCCTAAAACAGTCTGTAATGAAGAGTTGGCAAGCAAGTTTGTATCGCGAATGACTGCAAGTGAATTAAAATCTCAATGAGTGTACCATTCTAATGGTCTCGTAACAAACTGAGCTGAACGTAGCCAATGTATACATACATGTAAACACATGGCCAGCGTAGAGAATTAGACTGTTGCAGATTACCACACTGCCGACCCAAACCCCTGGATCGGTGTTCGAGCCCATGTAGAGAGAACATAATTCATAATACTGATTTCCGAGGCGGACAGGACCCAGTCGTTTGGAATATAGGTGCAATAAAATCTACATGTCACATTTTCTTTTTTTTTCTCAAATTTTTCTCTCTGTCGGACTAAAGGTGGGTTTAGTAAATATTCATTACCTGAACAAATGTTAACGTTGGGAAGCAGAATCGCCAAGATACCATACATGATATGCACCCATCCACACACACACACACACACACACATACTCAAACACCCAACACACATATGCACACACACACACTCACATAGTCCAGAAAGCTTTACTGTTGTAAACACTAAATACATCTACAAAAAATGTCTCTGTATTCACTTGTTTCCCAATACCTGTTAATGTAATTTTCTTCAGTGTTTTTTCATGTTTTGCACACACACACACACATATGTATGTATGTATATATATATATATATATATATATATATATATATACATTGATAAGAGAGAGACTGTTGAATAACAAAAATAAGTGTTATATTATCAAGATTAATCACATGGATCTTTCATTATACAGGGGTTTTTCAGTTCAAAATTCAACTGATAACTACCGGCTGCGGACATTGATCCACTTTCGATTCAATGTATATATGTATATATATATATATATATATATATATATATATATATATGCTGTGATATGCGAGACTTGCAAACGCAGACACTACTGGACAGAAACTCTCACCCATACAACCACATGGATGACTGTGGGAAGAGTGAGAGATAATGAGAGAAAAGAAAGAAACCTTGTGTCAACAAAAGCATAAATACTGATGGTGATGATGTCTTCGGCTAGACTCGAATAAAATAAATTTAACTTTAATGCAATCGTCTCCAGACGAAGAAATTTCGCCCACTCAGGTATGAAAGGCGAGAGGAAATGAAGTAAAATAAACATCGTTAAATAGTCGATTATTTTTATTCCAGAACAAACAAGTCGTTTAGAAATAAACCTTTTGTTCGGCCAACACACACACACATATATACACTCTCACACATATACACGCACACACACACACAGAGTTACAGCCACCCACACACTCCCACAAATACACAAACACGCACACACATTAATACTTTTCAAGCCAGTCTGGTTAGAAATTTTCCAAGTGTACATACGTGTTTCACTGTTTTGTGAAGTTTGTAATGGTGTTTAGATGACATAAAAAGAAAGAAAGAAAGGTGGGGAGTTAAAATTAGCCGGAAGATGGTTGCTAAGAAGAAAAAGACGCTGTAGGATTTTGAAAAGAATAAGGACGAAAAAATCTGCAGAAGACAATTCATGCCGAAAGCGAAGAAGACCATAGATAAAATATAAGACGAAAGATGAATAAAATGAGGGTAAAGAAGAATCGTAGTAAACGATAAATGAAAGGGAAAAAAATAAGTGGATGGAAGGAAAGAAGAAATGATTACATCGTAAAAAATAAGGCTGTTGACTAAGAAAAGACAATCAAAGAAAGAAAGAAAGAAAGAAAGAAAAAAGAAAAGAAGAAAGAAAGATTATGAAAGTTGGAATAAAATTCAGTTATGAATGAACTCTACAACTATAAAAGACGTTTTCACAATACTGATACTACTACTATATTACAATAATAACAAGTAAGCGAGCGAGGGAAACCGGCGTAGCGAAGGTTATCAAGACCTGGTTATAGGAAAAGAAAGAGAAACATAGATAAGAAGGCGTGGATGCAGTGACATAAAATGAATAGTTTTTTTTGTGTGTGTGTTTGTTTTGTTTTTGTTTTTTGTAAGACAATGTCTGTACCAAAGAAAACTCATTTTAACGAAATTGTAATATACATTCAAACTTACGCAAGCAAACAGAACATGTGTTGATGTCTCGGTGCGTGTTTTATTTATTTTTGATCCGCATGGGAATCGTGCGTGAAATTCCTACATTTTAAAATTAAATATATATTGATGTTGAAGACGTATAAGGGGAGAGAGAAAAAAGCATGAAAAGGTTGCGGAGAATAAAGCACTTCTTTAATAGGCGTGAAATGCACGGAGCTAAATTAATTTTGAATTTTTCGTGGAAGAAAAAGTGAAGGGAATTCACTCGAAAATTAAGCGTGTTAGATTGACACTAAATTGCGTTGTAACACTGTGCTGGGTAAGGAATTGGGACCACCGCTCGACTGATCCAAACTGTTGAAATATTGATCTTTTAGTACTGTCATAGTGAAATTACTTTTCCTTCTAGTAAACAATCTAAGTAAATGTGAAAAGTGCTATTTTAGAGAAGGGGTATTTTTCAGTATTATATGCATGTTATTTGGAATACACCTTTTGAGTCAGACAATTTTTGGAGAGGGAATGATATTCTGAAATATAGTGAAAAGGTGCACTGGGCAAAAAAAATTTGAGAAGCAACGTTGAAAAACGAATGAATTACAATTGTTTTTTTAAAAAAAACGAGAATATAAACTAATCAATATCTTTTTTAGATATCCGGGGAAAAAATTAAGAAAAACTAATTCTTGTCTATTTTAATACGATAATGGTTGCATATAATAATAAGAAACATAATTACGCAATTATAAAAGAAAAACTTATATGCTCGCATAAGAATCTATATTTTTAAAAACGAGACGTCATCGTTCTGACACAATGAGTGTTGCTGCGGTCGGTGATGTTTAAAAAAAAAAACACTCACGATACAAGTTTAATCAAGCAAGAAAATGCAACAGAGTTACTTACAAATTTTTTGGCTACTTCCCATTCGTCTTTATCATTCATGTAGGTCTGCAGTTTTTCTGAAACACCTATGGCCAGTTCTCTGTATTCTTTCCAATTGTTGTCAACCATGCTTGCAGTTGTTGTTGATATTGTTCTTCTTCTTCTTCTCCTTCTCTACTTCTTATTAAAGTGACTTTTTCTTCTTTTTTTTTTCTTTTAATCGTAATTCGCTGTCTGTGTAGTTAGATTCAGAGAGAGAAATTAAACGTTAAATATATATATATATGGGAGCATACATATATATGTATATGTATGTGTGACGGAGATAGAAAGGGGGAAAGACTATTTTGATTATGTATTCATTTATTTATTTATTTATTTATTCATTTATTTATGCTGTATGTGCAAGTTCTAATTTCGTCGTTTTAAGGTATTGGGATTTAATGCTGATCGTAACTTTTCCCTCTAGTTTGCTTTGCAATACAAAGTGTCCGTATGTACGTAGTACACTATATTTTCTTTTTGCCGGCGTTAAGTGCTACGTTGTATTCTCTCCTGAGCCTGTCTTTCGTCTGGACGTCTTTCTGATGAAACAAGTGCTCCAGTGCCTTGTTTGCCTGAGCAAATGTAATTCTCTGTCAGCCGGACTGACTGTCTGTCTGTCCGACTGGCTGGCTGGCTGGCGATCTTTTCAGTGAATGAGTGTCAACATTCGTGGGCGACCGTGCGCGCGCATGTGTGCTTGTGTGTGTGTGTGTGTGTGTGTGTGTGTGTGTGTGTGTGAGTGTGTGTGTGCACGCGTGTTGCCTAGGGGTCGCTATGCGCATGTGTTGGCGTAGACCCCAAGGTGAAAATAATTTTTTCTGTTTTACTTACAAGAAAAGAAGTTGTTACTCTAGTTGAATAGTGTATGAGGATCTATGCGATGATGAATGTATGTAAGTATGTATGCATGTATGTATGTATGTATGTATGTATGTATGTATGGTGTCTATGTATGTATATGAGTGTGTATGTACGCATGTGTTTGTATGTGTATGTGTATCTGTGTGTGTTGACAAAAGCTCAGAAATGTCTGAATTGATTTATAACAACTACGACATACACGCAAACGAACTCTTGAATGATGAGAGTTTTGTTTGTTTATTTATATTGCGAAAACAAATAGGTATGAAAACTCATGGGTCATAATTTTATAGAATCTATAGATTCTAGCTGTTGTATATAGGTAAATATCATTTTTTTCTCAATGTGTGTATTTCAAACGTTATCAAATGACAAAACTGGTGTATTTTGAAAGTCATTTACTCTCTGTATTTTTAAGTTTTTAAATGAATGTATTTTGAATTTATTAAACGCATGTACTTTCAAAGTTCTTGAATGTGCGTATTTTTAAAAGTATTAAATTTATTTATAGTAGATTCATTAAACGTGTGTATTTTAAAAGTGATTTACTTCATATTTTTCTAATCTATCAAATGAATGTATTTGGGATTTATTAAACGTACGTTGTCTGAAAGTTATTAAATGTACGTATTTTTAGAAGTATTACCTTTATTTATTCTAAATATATTAAATGTGTTTAAAATTTACAACAGCTATCTGAAAAGTTATTAGATATATGTATTTTTAAACTTATTAACTATATTTTACATGGTTAATAAACCTGATGTATACATGATGATAGCATAGATGCGTGCAAGTTTATTTTTGCTATTTTTATAGAATGCTTTTTCACTTTCCCGAGATTTGTGGAAATTGAAACCTTTTCAAAATGTTTTTTCAAGTCAAGGTAAAGCAACATAGCTGAATATTCTGCTACGCTCTTTTCCCTTACGGAGATACAAGTTGGCGAATTTCTTGATAAAAACAAAATAAACACAGCATCTAGTAAGCGAACGGATTCATGAAACGATATACAGGTATTCGCTGCTTTTCGAAAGTTCACTTCACGCCTCTCTTTCGCTTTTAAGAAGGAAAGCGAAAAGTGAAAAAATAGTGTTCAGCGTTTGTTCTGCAGCAAGCCGTTATAGAGGCAGCGCTCGCTCTCTTCCTCTATCTCGAACACCCGAGTCCTGCACCTCCCACCACCCTAACCTACGACTATTCAGCGTAAGATATTATCATCACCATTTTCGAGTCTGGGAACGCTAAAAACTTTTACCCATTATGATAATGAAAATCAACTTCGTTTTGCGCTGCGTTATTTCGGTCGGGACGAAAACAGATAACAACGGCCAAAAGCTAAAACGATTAATACAATCTGAGTTTTAAGATGCCTAAAAAATTCGAAAACACCATTGGAACATGTTTAATTCAGACGTTATTATACAGGAAGAAATAATGCGTTAGCACATTGGAAGGCTTCATTGTATTCTATACTGGAGAAAAGCAGGTATTTCTACGTTCTAGGAAAGACTGATAATGTTCGAGAAAATTAAATCTCAAAATAAAAAATAAAAAATGTAATTAATGCAATTTATGTTATCAAATATACCCATGAGTTCGCCTCTCACCGAGCGCTCTTCACGTGTGGTCTTGTGTCGCACAGGGCATAGTAAGTATCTCTACCTCAATGTTTGCAGACTTGAACACAGGAGAGTGGAATGTCTGACTGTGGGTACGAGTCCCACCGCAAGGAAATTTACCTCTGAGCTTACCAATTGTAGAACCACAGCACCTGAACAATCAGATTAATATTCGATGACTGAACGTGTCTCTAGAACATATTTGAGGTCATTTTTGTCAGTCTTCACGATAAAAAAAGAAAAGCCTAACCTATGACTAACCAGTGACCGTAATCTTAACCCAAACTCCTTACCCTTACCCTAACTCCAGTTTATCTCATCATGATAAAATAAACTAAACGTACCAATTGCCACTAGTTATGAAAATTTTAATCGGGTGGGAACTAGCGAACATGGTTGTCTTTTTCGTGATGGGCACAAACGAAAAAGACCCCATAATTGATCTTCCTGCTGGGATTATGGGAGATAATTACTAAATTTGGAAAATAAGGGATGAGGCCACAGTTATGGAGCATCCTGTAAAACCGAATTCATACGAAATGGGCGTGTTAACCATCGCTCTGCAGTAAATAAGATTATCCTGGCTTTTACAACCACATTGACCAACTGTAGATATTCATTAAGAATAGATCAGTTAAACTCAATAGTGGAGACACCATCAGAGAATATATTTGACTTTCTCAAAACTAATCTTCCAGGGTGCTTAATGCCTATGTTTTTAATGGGGTATAAAAAGCCAAAAGCTTATTGAGTTTTATTTAATGATTGAAGAAAACTATTCTTTCGTAAAATCCAAGATTTTCTATGTTTTGAAGGACTGAAATCATGATGGGAGGCATTTGTCCCATAAGACATTTATTGTAGGATCGATGAAAAACACGCAATTAGCAGATCACTTCACATTCACATCTTTCCTATCCTGTCATACAATGCGAACTGATTTCTACGCAGGTTTCATACAATGATGGCGTCGTTGTCTGCGGTTATAAAAGCCGGGATGATCTTATTTACTTCATTTTTCGCGACACATACGTCCCAGTAGATTTTATAAGATATATCCAAGCAGTCATAGGAAACATTTATAAGTCCCAGTAATCTCGAAAGGGTTAACTGGTCTGCAAGAATAAGTTGCTAAAAAATGACTCTAAGGAAAACGCCCTCCGCTTGGTTTGTAGTGTTAGTGTCGAATAGTGTATTATCACAAGATAACGTCCAGAACTACAGCAAGGAGGTGAGATTGGGGGCAACATGCCAACAATATTTCAGTGTTTCCCTGTTTCCGTATTTTCAACGCTTTATTGGTTTTTTTTTCTTTTAGATGAAGCTTTGTCAACCTTAAAACTTTTTTGTTTTTTGTCCAGTATTTTCTTTCATCTTAATTTTGGTTGCTTCTCATTGGCTGAGGTTTGCAATAAAAAGTAACAAAAATTAAGATGTAAGAAAATACTAATACAGAAAGTGATGATGATATTGATTAGATCTTATTCATGGCGTTGGTACAAAGACCCCGAGGAAAAATTAGCTATGTCTGCATGTTGCCCTCCGTTCTCAGCACGGAACGTTAATGCAAAATGGTTCAAATATTTTTGAATCCCAAATTTTGTTTCATTATTTTTCAGACTAAGGACCACGGGATATCCGGCTCGAAAGATATTTTTTCGAGACGATTTCTGTCGGAAGAGCAGGAACTTGATGTGTTCGTATGTTGCTGAACGGTCGGAACAATTGATGACATCTCCAATAGAAATTTAAACCTTCTCCCCCACCCTGACCACTCCAATATATTCACAAACCTATACACATTCATATATGTATATGTGTGTGTATGTGTGTGTATGCCCGCGCACATATTTATATGAGTGCGCAGATACTCATTTATGTATGTGTATGTACAAGCATGTGCATATATATATATATATATATATAAATGCACACACATACACACACATACAAATACACACACACGCATAAATATATATATGTATATATATTTATATACACTTATAAATATACATATCTATACATATAAATTAATGATCTCAGTTTTGTTTCTATTGTCAGTAGAGCGACACTGGAGTGAACCCCTCCCGGGTACATCCCACCAGGTTGAATCTCATGGAGATCCTAGGATGCCCAATCATCTTCACTGTGGTGGTAGTCCTGAAGACAGAAGAGAGCGATACGTTAGAAATCAGCTTATAACAGGAGCGGCCGGAATGGCATCAAATTGGGTGCCAAACTGCCTTATGTTCACTTTGCAATAATGAATCAAGCAGGTTTCGTGAGAAACGATGGTGGATTTTTGTCGATTTGGCTTCTTTAATGATTTTTCTTGGCTGCAAAAAACACAGCTTATTCGCTAACAAAAAAAAGTTAAATCGACAATATGTATATATACACACACACACATATATATATTTCAACAACTTTCAAGGTTGATACCTATGTAGCTCCTTGACCTCACCACCCCTCCTTCTACACTACCCCAAACATACCAAAAAATCTAACTCCACATCATTTTCCCCTACCTTGACACACTCTGCCCTCCCCAAGACCAACTGCTGCTACTTTACCAAAGACCTGATACCTACTGGACATTCTTCCATTCAGCAGGAGGCCTCCAGCAGCCCTGATAACACAACTCACCCACAATGCATAGCTCCTGGCAGTGGAATCTGGTTCCACATGGTACATTTTAATACACACTCACACAGCACACACCACTGATGATGGGAAGAATCCCGAAACATGTATGGACTATTTACTTATAAGGATTAATAAACCTTACCACCAAATACTTCACTCTCTACAGTCCACATTATATATATATATATACACACATATATGTATATATATATATATATATATATATATATATATATATATATATATATAGAGAGAGAGAGAGAGAGAGAGAGAGAGAGAGAGAGAGAGGTGGATTGAGAGGAAAACAGAGAATCAAAGAGACAGAGACAGAGGGGGGAAGATATATATTATACATGCAGTCAAATGAAGATACGGATCAAACTCCCCGATCTTTTGGGTAGCATCTTTTCCTCTCCCTTCTCTCTATCAATCTATCTATCTAGCTAGCTAGCTAGCTATCTTGCTATCAATCTGTCTGTTTATCCTTCTATCTATCTATCTATGTGTGCATACACAGATGCGAACAGCATGGTAGCTTGAGAATTAAACAATGAGTGCAAATGAATATTCATTTCTGATCCTCTTTCCATGGAGTGCGTTCGCAATGAATCAAGCAAGTCAACCTTCTCGACTTTCTGCACTCATCGGGACCGATGACTCAAACCCTAAACTATGAGGCCAGTCATGCTCGAAGATTTTTATACCCTGTGCATAACATGGATTATGCTTTAGACTGACAGTTATTGACAAGGAACCAAGTTTAGAATTTGTTTTTCTCTCTACAATAGTGGAGTCTAGAGAGCCAATAACAAGGAATAGGGTTATACTAATTCTGTACTTATGTGAGTGTGTGAAAGGGGGAATGTATGTGTGTGTGAGCGCACGCCTGAGAGAGACAGAGAGTGACAGAAAGAGAGAGAGAGTGCATGCGAGAGAGTGTATGTTAGAGATCGATAGAGCGTGAGTGAGACTGTACATGTGCGTGCGTGTGTATGTGTGTGTGTATGTATGTGTGCGTGTGTGACTGAAATACATGTTTGAATCGGTGACTACGCTTGGATTCATTAATGGAAGTTTTTAGCATCGCTGTGCTATTGAACCCACATTGAAAGCGTATAAATGGTCTCCTATGGTCCAGCCTCTCAAGAACTAATTCCGTTGTTTACTTAATTCTGCATAGTAAGAAAATGTCTTGCTGTTTTGCAGTTCGTCATTTTGAACGGTTCTCTGAAGTAAACAACTTGACTGCATGCGTGTTTTAATTAACATCAAGCTACGCCTTCTATTATCTTTGTCGGCTTGTATCTATCAGAAATTCGTTTATATATATATATATATATATATATATATATATATATATATATATATATATATATTTGTCCTTCTTCTCTCGGAGATATCTATTCAAATATATCTTTGAACAAGTCATTTCGAGGCTATTATGTTTGGCGTTTTGGTATTTTTTATCGAGTTTGTCAGTTGATTTCCCCCACCGGAGTCTCTTTCTATATCGCTCTATTTCTATATCTATCTATCTATCTATCTATCTATCAATCAATCTTCCTTTGTATCTATGTGGATATAAATTCACATACATATCTATCTATCTATCTATCTATCTATCTATCTATCTATCGGTCTCTCTGTTTCTGTCTATCCGATTGTATCCATTCGCTAAATAGCATTACGTCATTGTTTTTCACTTCCCGATTGCGTTGTCTCGGCATTGTACCTTGCTTCAATTCAAAAATATTTTCTCATTAGTCATGAATTCTCTTTTTTTTTTAGACCACTCCGCTTCCTTTATTCTTGTTTTCCACACTGAACGCGAACGTATCAATGCACGTATAGACAGACAAAAAACATGCGGACACACGCTCAGACATCCTCTCAAACACTCGCACGCGCACACGGGCACGGTTTTATATGTTTATGTATGTGTAGGTATATGTGGAAACGGTAACACACAAATAACAGTTCTTGTCTTCTGATGCTTCAAGAACAGCGGTTCCCAACCTTTCAAGGTCATTTCCCGCTTTTGTCAATAAGATAACTAGTTGTCCTCTTCCCATTCAAGTAAGATGCTACAAAGAATAATCTCAAGTAATTATTTCATTTTGCATATAATTAGACAGCTTTTTGATAAGAATCATTAGTCGTACTTTATAATTGTGCAGCTGCTTCTGTGTATTAGTAACTCAGAGAACTCAAGCGAATATAATTAGGAACACGTCATTTGAAATTCCAAATTATTACAAACAAAAAAAAAGAATTTTGCTATCGTAAATGATACACACATCGATGTGATCTCTGTTCTTGTTGTGTTTTTTGTTGGGATTTTTTGCAACTAATCTTCGATTTGTGGGTCTATTAGTGAGAGAGCATATCTCAAATCATTTTCAACTTGGAGCTTTATTCGAGCCTTGGACTTGATCGATAGAAATGCCGAAAACCCTCTAACACAGTGATATTTTGATAAACAACATTAATAGGAAAAATTCAGACCTTTGGTTGCACAATTATACTCAATCTTGCACCCCACATCCTCATTACCCTTTGTGGAACCCCATCCCCAGTTGGGAACCACTGATCCAGACCCAATTGTTTGAGTCCCCCTTCCGTTCTCTCTCCGTTTTTGAATCTGTTCCTTCGAATTCCTGTACATTTTTTTCTTGTGTTTTACCTGCGAGGGACACGGACAGGTCTGTGAATGCCAAAATATTTTTTTCTTTCAGATCTAATTTGAACAAGTTCAAAGCGTTCATAAGAAAGGAAGTCAGGGAAGAGTGTGTGAAGGAAGAGGAATATTTTTACGCCATATTACGTCATATTATTTTTTTCTAATCAATTCTCGAAATAAGAGAATGTGACGTAAGATGTGTTCGTAATTTAAGAATTGGCAGAGCTAGCTCAACCTTCAAAAATAAGAAGATCCCATTGATCCTAAAGAGAAGGGTGTATAACCAATGCATCCTCCCAATAGTCACTTATGGAGCTGAAACATGGAACTTAACCAAGAAACAGACCCGTAAGCTGAGAACCATGCAACGTGCACATGAAAGAATAATGCAGGGCCTCACATGGAGAGACCACAAAACAGCACAACACATCCGGGAAAAGACAAGAGTTAGAGACATCATGGAATCCATAAAAAATCTCAAATGGCGGTGGGCTGGCCATGTTGCGAGAATGGCTGACAATCGATGGACATCACGACTCACAACATGGATTCCTCGAGACCATATGCGCAACCGAGGCCGGCAAAATATTAGATGGAGAGATGAACTGGACAAGTTCAGGAAGCACTGGCTCCGTGACGCCCATGATAGAGAAGTGTGGCAAATCCTGGGGAAGGTCTATGTCCAACGACGGACGCTAAAAGACTGATGATGATGATGAAGAGATATTTTTAAACATATCTCTCATTGGTCACGTAAATTCATTGGGAATTCATTTGAACACATACTTGAATACAAAAGAAAATGTAGCAAGCCTCGAGAGAATCAGTCAGTGTCCGTTTTCAGAGTTTTATTTTTTTAAACTCTTTGCTGCTTTATATCATTTTTTTCTTTTATCAATTGGAAACAAATGATGTCAAAAACCATGTAAACAACGCCGCAGGTGTTGAACAGATTCTGTTCATTTTGTCATTTTCATAATCACTTTTATCTATTTCTTCTTTTCCTGTTCCTTTCTTTTTTCTTTTCTCTTTTATATATATATTTCTCTTTCTCATTCCTTATTTTATTTTTCTTTCTTTCTCTTCCTTCTCTTTCACAATTCTTCTTCTCTCAGCAAGTTTCTTCTTTCATGGTTAAGCTTTCTTTACTTGCGTCTTTCCTTCTGTCATTATTTCTTTTCTCTCTTTTCCCTCTCTCGTCTTTAGCTTTCTTCTTTTTCTTTGTAGTGTCTTTCGTTTCCTACTTCTCACTTCTTACCCCTTTCTCTCTCTTCCTCCATTTATTCGTCTTTTTTTTTCTTTTAATTTTCTTTTCCTCTTTCCTCTTTCTCTTGCTTACATGTCTCTTTTTCGGCTTCTCTTTCTCATGGTTTAATTTTTACTTTGCTTCTTCTTTGTCTTCTCTTTCTCACTTTTTCTTTCTTTCTTTCTTTTCCTTCTTGTTTTCATCTTCCTTTTTTTCTTTTCTCTTCAGTTCTTTTGTATGTACTTTTATTCTCCATTTTCAGGTTTTATCCGTTGTAGTTGTTAAATCACAGAGCTCAATATTTAACATAGTAAATAGAGCTCATATATATATATATATATATATATATATATATATATATATATGTGTGTGTGTGTGTGTGTGTGTGTGTGTGTGTGTGTCCGTGTGTGTGTGTGTGTACGTGTACGTGCGTGTGTGTCTAGGTTCGGTGTCCATACCTCAGCGAAAATGTCAAATACCTGATTCTTTCTACATGTGCCTACATACTTACATTCAAGAAAACAGTGTTTGGATGTTTTATAAATATTTTGAATTCCATTATTTATTCAAAGCCTGCACTAGAGTACACATCACGATATTCAGTCAATATCGTGCAGGTCCGAATGTCTTTTGCAATATTTACTAGACTCTGCACTCTCCCATTCAAAAGTCATAAGTTTCTTGGACTTCTTGGTCTTTAATTCGTCACTAGATACATATGGGGATGGAGCTGAAACATGGAACCTAACCCAGAGACTGACTCCTCAAACGTCGAAGCACGCGAGGTGCACATGAGAGAATTATGCTCAACCTCACATGGAGAGATCACAAGACAGCACAATATATTACTGGAATAAGCAGGAGTCTGTGACATCATACGATCAATCATAAAACTCAAATGGCAATGGGCTGGTCCTGTCGCAAGAATGACAGACAACCAAAGGACCTCACGATTCACAACGTTGATCCCTAGAGATCACATGCGATTCTGAGCCAGAATACAAGATGGAGAGACGAACTAGACAAATTCGGAAAGTACTGGCTCTGCAACATCTATGGTAAAGGGATCCGGCGAGCCCCGGGGAAGGTTCATGTCCAACGACCGACGACAAAGGTCTTCTTCTTCCTCTTCTTTTTCTTCTTCTTCTTCTTCTTCTTCTTATGATGATGATGATGATGATGATGATGATGATATATATATCGTAGAAGACAAATGCGAAATAAAGAAACAATATTGTTTTATGAATTAGTTACATGATGCAGACACACAACAGCATGATCTGACTGTAGATATATGCAAATCTATTAACATACACATACACAATATATCTTCTGAAATACACACACACACATACACACACACACACACACATACACATGCGCGTACACCTACACAAAGATAGATAAGGAATTTATTTTTCGTTAACTTCTTCCAAATGTTTCTGATCTCGAGCTTTCATCCACACTTCTGACCATCATCAAAATTAAGGAAAACTGGATGTTATTCGTTTTTCAATAATTGCACACTTTTAAACTCCACATTTGCAATTGATACAACATGATCTCTTTCAGTTTGGGAACTAAGATTTCAAATGTATTTTACTACTGATTGATACATTTAGTGCAGTGAAGAATTTCGCTCGTACGTGACGTCATGATTACGTAATGAACAGCAAACGCCGAGTTTGAAAGTATTCACAAATTTGAAAACGTATAACGTCTATAGTTTTTACGTGACCTTGAATGGCAGGAAGCATGAATGGAACCGTTAGGTCACAAACATTTGGACAATATTCAAATTTATTGGATCCAGACATAACTTCTCTTGTACGTTGATAAAGTAAGTTAACTCAAATTTTAAAAAATCCCTTACCGACAGACTTAAATCAAACTTTTGATAATAAAATCCTTTTGCCTTAATGTACTTAATAGGTATATATGTATGTGTGTGTGTGTGTGTGTGTGTGTGTGTGTGTTATGAAGAAATGGATTCATGATCAGATAGAATGATTATAAATTATATTGCAGTAAAATTGTATTTGAAATGATTTGTTATTTCACGGTTAATATACCATTTGGCCTAGACAACGTAAATAGGAAGCGTGTTTTGTGTGGTGTGAGAGAGAGAAAAGGTCATGAGAGAAAGATAAATGTATCTTCATATATATATATGTATATAGTAATCAGATCAGCAGTAGCAGCAGTATCGGCAACTATTGTTAGTCTACTGCTGGACAAAGGTCTTTCCAATTCCCCCCCATTTCCTGGGTTAACTGTGTCATGGGCTACAATTGCTTAGCCCTTTCCTCCATCTGTTATCCTTCTTCTTGCCAAGTGCCCATCCGATCTCTGTTTTTGCTGTTCGACTGATTATGCGTTTGCATCTATATTTTATACTTAATTATATTTTTTGATATGTATATCTATCATTACCATCAGCAGCAGCAACAACCTTTTAGCATCCATCATTGGACATAGGCTGTCTCCAAGATTCACAGACCTCTCTATCATGAGCGACACGAGCCAATACTTTCTGAATTAGTCAATTCGTCTCGCCATCTTATATTTTGCTGGCCATGGTATTGTATGTGAGTCCTGATGTCCAACGGTTGTCTGACATTCCTGCGACATATCCAGCCCATTGCCATTTGAGTTTTCTAATGGATTTTATGATGTTTTCCTCCCAGTATATCTGCAGTCTTGTGATCTCTCCATGTGCAGTTGAGCATAATATTACCTATTTTGGCCGTATCTGCAAGGTATCTCCAAGAGTTATCCATGAATTTCAAGGATATTTTGTGGATTTGACATTATTAAGACCACAGAAGAACCGATTGGATTTTGGAGCAGATCCTTGTACAATTTCGTCCCCTACATTTTGATAATACGTCCAAACCACGTGATGTAGCCAAGCTTTCATGCCTGTCTCGATACCTTTGCAACTATTGAACAGATTTCCATGATATTTTGTGGTATTGTGGGCAACGTCGAAAAAGTGGTTGTAAAATTTCGGGGAGGATCTCGGAATTTTTTTCTTTACCGATTGTGAGACATTTTTCTATTTTATTCTCACTTATTTCATGTATACTCGCTGAAAATCCAGGGACATCTTACGCTGATGTATTACTCAAGGTGGGATCAGTTTAATTATCCAACCTAATGTACAAACGCTTTTTAAAAAATCCAAAATTTGTTTTAATTACTTATTTCTTTTAATACCATTTGAATATATATTAGAGTTTTGTATGCAAAATATGAAGGTTGTAGCGGGTCTACACGCTTAGATATGAGCATAATTTTAGCGTGACCAATTTAACGTCACAAACAGTATATAGGCATAGATATCAAAAACAAAATTGAATCCCTATCAGAATAAATGCAGCAAATGTGCAAAAATGAATTAAATAATAATTCAAACTTGCTTAGTTTCAGTATAACTTACAATACGATAATGATGGCCGTTTTCGACTTCCGTATGTCATCATTCGAAACGTTACTTTCTATTCAGCTCTCAAAATGCGTTTTTGAGCTCTGCAAGTCACGGAATCTTTTGAAATTCAGAGCCTTTAACTATCTAGAGTGAAATATCTGAAGCTTACAACTGTTGTTTCTGGGTAAAACACAATTGTGAAGGAGATACCCCGTGACAAAGAGACTAAGCAACTTTTTTTTATTATGTCTGACTGTTCACGCGATATCTCCAGACCATATCAATGAATGGAAGGGTTGACAATAGGCTACCGGAAACCTGATTAAATCTCGTTGCGTATTCATTCATCCTATCTACTTCATACGTCCCAGCACATAATAGCGTCCAAATTTCACGTTTGTCAACACGATATCAAAACAGTTCTCAATGAATTTCAATGATATTTAGAGGATGGTTGGCTATGGGAGAACTGATCAGATTTTGTGGTGGGTCCATTGCTCGACGTTGGCAAATGTATGCGCTCTCTGAGTGCATTCTAATTTTTGTTTGGTGGGGGTTACTTTTTTGTTGTTTTCTTGTTTTTTTTGGGGGGGGGTCATCTGAACTTAGCCGCTAACGACAATCATTGGAGATAGCAAATAACGACCTTAGTTATCAAACAATCTCTTTTTATTTTATAGATAGACCATGTAGCGGATTTTACCAGTACCTGAATGTACTGACTTCCATCGAAAAGGGAATATTTTTCTCAGGTCAGTCATCCACTCGAAGAGGGCCTAACTTTAAAGCAATCGAATTCCCGGATTTTACCAAGGCTCTAACACAAATTACATGCACCGGAGTCAAACACACAACTATCTCAGCCACCAAGCAAGTTTTCTCTCAGATTGTGTCACTATTGTAGATTTTAAAATCGTTAGTGATGTTAGAACGTACTGAGCCGATGTTCCCAGTGTGTAGGATGTACCAGCTTTAAAAATCGGTATTCAAAATGTAAACTTTTCCCTGGGCTTGAACATCGACTACAGTGACCAAAGCGGAATGATCAAGGACATCGGGTACTAAACAGTCCTTAGTGATATGAAGTAGATGTAAAAGTAGGCAGCCATTTTTTTTTCTTTCTTTCTTGTGACATGTAGATTTGCAGCATCATTATTCCGTCACCAAAATATTTTGCCTGGTTTGTAAACGATGTACATCAGTTGACTGATCGATTGTTCAAGCAATGAAAAGTCGAGTAAAACTTCAGAGAAACGATGCAGGTCGCCTAACGGTTGACAGTGCGGGAAATTGAATCAGCAATTTGAGTACAAACTAAGACTGGGACAGTATGCGTTCTCTTCACACTTGTGCCTTTGGGGAACGGCATTAATCCACCCCTACCCTGCAGCTATGGATAAAAGTTGGATCCCTTTATCACTGAAGGCAATCCACTGGTACGGTACAAAGACAAACCAGAGGTGAACCAGCTGGGAATCGAACTCACCAGTCCACGAGACTGCCTTGACAGCAAGCCATTTCTGAGTCCTAGTCAGAAACTTTGAAGACATTTCTGAAACCTATGGACATCACGACTCACAACATGGATCCCCAGAGATCACATGCAAAACCGAGGACGATGGAGAGATGAACTAGACAAATTCAAGAGGAGCCACGTCCATGACATGATATAGTTTTGTGGCGAATCCTGGGGAAGGTCTATGCCCAACGACGGACGTTAAAAGACAGATTACTGATGATGATAATGATGATGATGATGATGATGATGATGATGATGATGATGATGATGAAGAAGAAGAAGAAGAAGAAGAAGAAGAAGAAAAACAAGAAAAAGAAAGAAAAAGAAAAAGAAAAAAAAGAAAAGAAAAAGACGGCGCTGGAATCTTTTGCGTCAATGTACTATTCGCAAAGTTTCGTTTAGTACGGTACAAAGACACACCAGTGGTGTACCAGTTGAGGATTGGAATCACTAGTCTGGGAGACTGCCTGGACAGCTAGCCATTTCTCTGCCACGAAGCGTCTCCAAGCATTTCCTATTGATAGATAGAAAGATATATTTACATAGATGAACGTTATTTCTTATTCTCTTTATAATTGTGTTGTTTTGGGGGGTTTCTTTTTCTTGAAATGTCTTCTTTTTTTTCCGGTTATTGGGTTCTCTGTTGCAGAGACTTCATGTTATACTGAAAAGTGCCTCTGTCTGTTGTCGCTTGGCATTCATTTTCTCCTCCACCCAAAAATCTATAAACACAACACGACAGACAACTGGATGATTACCAGGTGACTGCTTTAGGAGTCCCATGACTATAGGCATACGCTCTCTCTCTCTCTCTCTCTCTCTCTCTCTCTCTCTCTCTCTCTCTCTCTCTATCTATCTATCTGTGTGTGTGTGTCTCTCTCTCTCTCTCTCTCTCTCTCTCTCTATATATATATATATATATATATATATATATATATATATGCATGTATGTGTGAGAGAAAGAGGGGGGGTTGTTTATAAAATTTGTGTGGGCTTGGAATTTTTTACTTTTTTGCCATGCAAGATGTAAACAACAGACAAAGTGCGAATTTATTCAAGATTTATTGGAGTGTCAAAAAAGTTCGTCCAGTTTATTGAGAGGAAATACAATACTCTTTTTTCGATATTGAATCAATTGAACACCATATTTACCGTGTTGTTCTACCACCTTCAGCCATCTTCCAGAAAACTTCACAATACGATCCTCTCAGAATTGCCCCAGCTACTTTTTTGTTGTCTTATAGAGAACTGAACATTTTTTTTAATTCTGTAAATACAGCGATGGATGGTAAGATGGCGAATGTGAGAAAACTATTAGTGTGTATCAGCCTTTTATTAGTAATCAAAGGAACGAGCAGTGTATTATTATAGTGTAGTATTATACTTGTGAAATATTACGCCCACTCTTTTAACTGATTCCGTATTCTTTCCGTCGATTTTGTGCCTTGGACTGGTTGATTTGGAGCTGTGATTATTCGAATCAAGCGTTTGGTTCTTAGGAAGGAGCTCAAAGTTGGAGAACTCCTTTCTAATCCCACCATATACACTACCCCAAGATCTCGATCCAAGTCGTTGAAAAGTTTCCACATATGTATATAACAATAAGATAACTATTATTATGATGGACTTTTGACTTGCTGAACTGTTTTACGTTTTGTTTATACTGTACAGTCTATTATTCATAATGCGTTTTCCCGAGGTACACCCCCACACACACCGAAAAATATTCCCATTAAGTTATTCTGAACAGAGAATTATCGAAACTAGCAAAGGATAACAATATATATGTATGTATGTATGTGGTGGTGTGTGTGTGTGTGTGTATGTGTGTGTGTGTGTGTTAGAAAATAGATATAAATCTAACAAGATCATGTGAAGAAATTTGACGAGAGCAGACGATGCCAAATCTAGACGAGTTTTAACCTCGATCGATAACGGTCACACTGAAAACGTGCTTGTGATCCGTGAGAATCGTTTCCTGACCGTCCGCGAAGTTCCCAAAACTGAAGGAATCTTTTCCAGTCGTCTAGATTAGGCATCATCTTAGATAGATGGTCTTCCTGATTTGAAACGCTGGTTCCACTCGTGACACTGCATACGACTCGTTCAATCCAAACCATAGACCGTTGCAAAATTAGAAGTGTCACATAAATAGTTTTTTTTCCTCATTTCAAACAGAATTTCACGTTCCTCTTTAAGATAATTCATTTCACTCCCGCACGCTTAGCTCAAAAACTAACCAACGTGGCTTGATTCGGCTTTTCATTCAAAAGGCCAAGGTCGCTGCTACATTCCAGGCACAAGCACTCTAAAACATCTCATTGGCGTGCTGTTTTGAATGTTCCTTCATGGACAGACCTCGTATATGCATATATCCTTACACCTCCACGCAAGTATATTTGTAGGCCACTTGTGAGGAGTTATTTTTATTTTTTAGAGACTGACATTTTACTGCTCCTAGAGGACACCCCTTGGTGCTTTTAATGGCTATATATCAGTTACTATCTATGTATCTCAATCAGTCTACATTTCAATATGACTATCATGGCTTCACGGTGGTGTTCGGGAATTTGTCTGAAAATACGGGATAAACAACGTGCAAATGTTTGTCACATTCAGTGGTATACAACCGAAGGATTTACTGGCTAAATACGAGGTGCTGACTAAACGTTCAGGGAATTTGACTCGTCCTGACACCTACTTTCTACCGTCTCCTTCGAAGTAGTCCATTTGGCATTTTAAAGGGTACAACTTCAAGTCAGTATTACATTCTTTTCAAACGCACAACCAAAAATATTCCATACGTTGGGTAACACATTGTATCGAACCAGAGAGAGAAATATTCAAGATTTTGATAGAAAAAGACGTAATGACTTCTAGTGATACACGGAAATTGTGCTGCGCCTGCTTTACAAATTGGAAAGACGTACCTGCAGCGAATATCATTCTTTGGATACAATCACGGTGTCTCTATATTATCACTGGTTGGGCTCCTGAATATGAGATAATATTGTATCCTAAGTGAGATGTTGATGCGCTTAAAAAGATCTTCCGAAGTATATATGCTCTCATGTACAGTATAAATCAGAGGGACTTCGAACACTTACTCAATACAAAATTAGAGGACACAATTTTCACATGCGTCAACTTGTACAATATATATATATATATATATATATATATATATATATATATATATATAAATTGTGTCATCCACATACAACTGTTTCGATGTAAATGTGTGACTATAGACTTTCCATTACCCAATCCAGTACTGCGAGGTAGGATTGAAACCTTCACTCCAGAGCCCGATATCCTACCGCTGGACTACAGAACTGGACGGTCAGTAAGGCTGAAAAAGTGATATATTTATATATGCTCTTTTCCTATGGAAGAGCATAAGCTCACAATGGATGAGTTACCTCACTTAAAGAGTGCTCAACCCTGAATAGAGGAGCATTAATTATATATATATATATATATATATATATATATATATATATATATATATATATATATATATATATATATATATATATATATACTGGGATGTATATACTACAATACTTGAATAATGGGTGCTTCGTCAAGATATCTGGAGGTCTGTATGCGTTTATGTTTAAAGGTAGGGGCGTATGCGTACCTTTGACGAGACAAAGAGAGCAGGCGTGCGCGATATTTTATGGCTATTCGCTGAAGAGCAATAGAGATTTTGAATATGTATGGGCGAGTCTGCATATTGATATCAACAATAAATGCCTACATATATTTCTTTGTGATTGCATATGCACTTGTATTTGCCCAAAACGCGTCTCTCTCTCTCTCTCTCTCTCTCTCTCTCTCTCTCTCTCTATTTCTCTCTCTCTCTCTCTCTCTCTCTCTCTCTATACGTATCTATCTGGCTCAACATTGCTCATTATATGTGCACGAGAAAGTATATGCGTATGAGGTTTGTCCACGAAGTGTTCCACCACTTTGAATATCCCAAGGAGCAGTTGTGAAGCTTTGAGGTAACTTGATAACTTATCAGAGGGACCTTACCACACATCATTGATCAGTTAACTTAATCAGCAGTGAGACGCCATTATGTGTGCTTGTGTACAGTGTGACCGTCACATTCACAATGATAATCATGGCAACGTGCCTGTCCTTAAGGTGTTGTGCAGTGTTTTTTTCTGGGGAAACAGCGCATCATCCAGGTCCAAAAGCCACTCTTTATAATCCAGATTTGGCTCCCTGCGACTTCTGCCTTTTCCCAGGGAGCAAGTTTGGATATTCCAGAGATTAAGGGAAACAAAACGAATCCTCTTTGGCAATACCGAAAGAGGACATTGTATCCTGTTTTGAAGAGTGAAAATAACCCTTGGATAGGCGTGTGAGGTCCCAAATGGACTACTTTGAAAGGGACTAGGACGCAATTGCCCAAGATGGGATATTTTTTCATTAAATGGAAAGATATGTTCCAGGAAAACTGCGTATTTATGCAACAGAGTTTTCCCATCAGTATTTCAAACCCCCAAACAGCCCGTGGCTCGCCTGAAGGCAAAAAAGGTTAAAGTTCACAAAAAGACCACCAGACGAACAATTAAGAGGTCAGAATGGCTTACAAGGCCTCAAGTATTACTGGCATGACCCACGATTATCAAAGATTTGGTTTACTGTTAAGTTGATGCAAAATTGATTGCGTTTTCACCATCAACTTCAAAGCAGTACATCTGGGCTTAGAATAAAAATGATTGATCGGCAAGAGAACCTTCAGATTCCATACATTTTTGCCAACTGGGAACAAGTCTGTTTATTTCGGAAGCGTAAAATCATGGGGGCCTGGAATTCATGAAATTTTCGAAGGCGTTTCGAGCAGCTGCTTGGATGTTGAAGACTTTATCCTGTAGTAAGCTTTCGAAATACTTGGAAAAAAGAGTTGGTCGGTCGGAGAGAGGTCTAGTGAGACAGCCTAGTGAGGTAAAGTTTCATAGCCTTCTCGTTCGATTTCTGCAAGGTCATTCGCGTGACATGCGAGCGTTTTTGCTTTTCATTGATTCATTCGTGCGATACGTCGAGGTTTTTTACTTTTTGAATTTGGCACAAATATCGAATAACTACTGAATCGTCTACTTTCAAATCCTCTACAACCTCTCGAATTTTTTTTTGGGGGGGGGAGGCACGATAATAGGATGTCATCAAACACAGAAGGACGCTCGAGTATTCAAAACTCTTGTCTCTATTTTGAAATTTTTTGAACCAATGCTGAGCTGTACGTTTGTTCGCAGTAATCTGAACAAATTCTTTCTTCCATCTTCGAGCTGACAGCCCCAAATAAAGCAGAATGAATAATGAAAATAAAACGTTTTGCCTTAAGAGCTGTGCAGGGTTTGACCCAACTTCGTATTGATCTTTAGAGGTCCATGGATGTCAGCACCACTTATTCAATGCATTGAGTGAGAGTGAGCGCTATAAGCATCTAAGTTTAAAATGACAAAATCCACAATTATTTTTGCACTTATCAAACATATATGTTGGGAAGATGGTGCACTATTCTGTTGATAGTCATGTAAACGGGGAAGGATATGTGGATGCTAATGAAGGCGACTTTAGTAGTTGAAGGTTTTCGGGTTGATGGCCTACATTTCAGCATCGTAATGCACCTATTCATGCCCCAAAGGCTATCCAACGATTTCTTGAAGAATAAGGTGTAACCGTGTTGGTCTAACCGGTCAACAGTTCCGATCTCAATATCATTGCAAACTTATGGGGATAGATGGTACGACGGAAATATTTTGAAGTTGAGGGGAAGTTTAATGATAATCTTATTTAAAACTGCCATCTTAGCAGCTTGGAATGATGCACCCGATGAATCCAATCGTCGTTTGGTTCAAAGTCTAATTTTCAAATAATTAACGATTATGGTGGTTTAGCATAGTATTAACAACAGAATTCAATAAATATTCAAATAAAACAATGAAATCAGCTATGATCAGATTTGATGATTTAACCGTTTTTCAAAACAATTTCGTTCAGGTAACTTTTATGCAACTTGGAATAAGTATGTGTGATTTATTTAGATATTAGAATCATAAAGTGGCATTTTTGCCCGAAATTAGAAAATTCTCACTACATATATATATATATATATATATATATATATATATATATATATATATAAGAAATGGACATATTTGATCTCACAAAATGAATTGTTATAATGCACACACACACACACACACATATATATATATATATATATATATATATATATATATATATATATATATATATATATATATATACCCCTGTAATAACTAACTGTTTTACTATGTAAACTGAAATTCACTTGTTTCTCCATTCATTCATACACATAACCAAGTGTCCTCACGTTCCTTCCCTTTTCCTACCAGTAAAATTTCTTTTGTCCAACCATTTATCTGTCCACCCACATATTCGCTACGCATGTTAGTTTTCCAAGTCTTTAAAAACATCCTTCTAAGAAAAGAAAATAATCTTAAAAAAAGGAAAAACTATTTCCACGACAGTTAGCGGAAGGCACTCAGAAGGTCGATATGTTATTATAAGTGAATTTATCATGAGGGGATTATTTGTTGCTTACCATGGTTTGGTTTCAGTATATATATATATATATATATATATATATATATATATATATATATATATATATATATATATATATATATATATATATATATATATTGGTTATAGAAATCTGACAATATCAAAGTATCATGACATTTTGGAAAATTTTCACGTTTCTGAAAATGCAATGGCGTAACATGTAAAATAAATTGTCCTTCGTGTCATAATACTTCAATGTATATATATATATAGATATAGATGTATATATATATATATATATATATATATATATATATATATATATATATATATATATATATATATATATATATATATATATATATATATGGGTAACCTACGTAAGTAAGCCCCGTGTCAAAAATTAAATGTGTATTATGAAATAACATCTATATACAATACATTATGATAGTACCCAATATAAAATAAACTACATGACAGAAGCTATATATTAGAATCGTATCTGAAAGGGAGGTGGTGTTTGATCAACACTGCATGAGTGCCATTTTAATATATATATATATATATATATATATATATATATATATATAATATAAATATATCGTCTCTTTGTTTCATTTTATAAGAGAGTTATTTTTAAAGAAAAGGGAGATTATTTTTAAGCATTGTTTTCATGCATAATAGTAATGAGTAAAACTGTTAGTTTTCGAAATCAATCAAGTCTGATAGGATAATAAACCAATATGTTATTTAAATGTGAATTTGCTTTTTGTATCTATGATTACAAGAACAAAACATACTGCCATTTGCTAAGGAATGTGTTAGACACGAAATGTTGACATCTCCTCGGTGAATATCCTTGTAATTTTTTTCTTTATTTAATAATAGTTCTATTTGCTTCGATAAGTATTGAACATAGTGATTTGATATCATCCACAATGGAAAAATCTGTGACTTTTTTGAATTTTTGTACTCTTACAAATTGTTAAAAGTATTATGAACTATATATATATATATATATATATATATATATATATATATATATATATATATATATATCAATAAGTTTGCAGCCGGTAAGGGATATTTATTTTACAAAGCAAATACCAACATGATCTCCTTCCTTGTCAAATGATGGATATTAATCTCAAATTGATTGCCCAGGAAGTAATTGCATTTATTTTTCTACATTGACACTCGTCAACAAACGAAGTATGATGAAAATAGAGAACAACGTGTCATTTTAGATACAGCAAATGTTCGTCAGGATTTTACAATTACTATCCTCTTTACAAGGGAAAAGTATTCAGTCACATAGACAAAAAGGGCTGTCGTTTAATTTTCCCTCATGAATATTGACTTGGGGAGAAAGCGTCCGAAACTACAGGAGGCATCGATCAATCATTTGGCTGAGGATCGGTTCCTGCTCACACCGTATATTGATGGTTTCAGAGATTTCAGCGAGGTGAGTTTTAATGACCCTGAACGTCCAGAAAGGAAGCAATCCTTTGATTATGACACATTCAGGAAATAAGTAGAGATAGACACTCGATAATCAGTCCGTATGCTGACAGGAATGGCGAGGACAAGCAAATGAAGTGTTTCTGCCCATTCAAGTGCAATAGGAAAAGAGAGAAGATCGATAGATTTGTTCCACGTGAACTGACGGAAGACCAGACAAATCGATGTAACGAGATACATTCAACCATTGGTCAAAAGTGACACTTTCGAAATTAAACGATTTCATTCATTCACTTTATTCCCCCGATTTTTTTTAACATCTTCACAAGTTTATAAAGAAGTAAAGCAATCACTGGGGAAACACGTTGTGAGTCGTGAAGTCCATCAGTTGTCTGCCATTCTTGCAATAGGACCAGCCCGTTGCCATTTGAGTTTTCTAATGGATTTTATTATGAATATCCATGAAATCCTCTGAAGAATATGAAATCAAGTGAAGAATCACACTAGGTTGGCAAGTTTTCGGTTGAGTAAGTTCGACTTTCAAGAACACAAAAATCCTATTAGTCCTCCTTAAAAGAAAGGCATAAAACCAATACATCTTCCCGATAGTTATCTATGGAGCTGAAACATGAAACTGAATCAAAAGATTGACCCTCTAACTGAGAACCATGCAAGGTGCACATTAAAGAATCATGCTCAACCTCTCATGGAGAAATCATAAGACAACAGCATATTAGAGCAGAGAAGGAGCCCAAGACATCATAGAAACAATTAGAAAAATCAAATGGCAATGAGTTTGGCATATTGCAAGAATGTCAGACAATTGCCGGACATCATGACATTCAACGTGGATCCCCAGAGATTATATGCAAAATTGTGGCATACAAGGCGACACTTAGCAAGCAGTTGGTTACTTTGAAAGGCGCGGTGGACGAGATAAGACCTTTTTCATGGTAAACAAGTTGACCGCTATTTTTGCTATGTGTGCATTCTTCAGAATTGTTACTTTCACTTGTTTCGTTCCATACAATGCTCCTTGTCGGGTCAGCAGATTCAACCAGTTGAAGACATCGAAACCGGAATGGCATCCGGTCGTTGAAAGCCAAGGAAAATACGTTCATGTTTGGATAATGATGTTACGAATTCATATTTCGTAAAAAGTGAAAAAAAAAAAAAACGGTAGGTTTTTGCGTCATTCAAATATCTGCCAACTTGAGTTAAAGAAAAATAATAAAATTGCAGACATTTATCCTCAGATAATTGTAAGACATAAATAATGGAAAACATACTTAGTATATCTCGGAATTTTTGAGATGAGGTATTATTATTATTTCTATTGATATTCGGACCATCCTCATCTTGGTTGTTTTTCATCCAACGTTTCGGCCGTTGCACTCTACAGCCTTTGTCAGGTATCATCTGGTAGATTTGGGGAAGTAACGAACCGAACCCTTTATTTATCCGACGTGGTTACAGCATCAGACAAATTACTGTAAAGTAATCTAATAGTTCTAAGTTCGATCCTAGTGTGAGACAATATAACAATACTGCTAACGCTAAGAGGGGAGTAGGGTCAATATACCCCCGTCGGATAAATAAAGGGTCTGTACATAATTAAAAAACAAGACTCGTAGTTTTGTTGATATTTCGATGTTCGTTCACATCACCTCGAAATATTAGGAATGGAAATGATACTTTGTGTCTGTTTGTATCAATATAGGTCGCTTGGCTAGTTTTGAAAAAAGTATAAAGACGAGGTATTGTATCAAAAAGCCATCCAGTCGGATACTTTAAAAACTTAATAGATTTCTCTAGGCAAGAAACAGTACCATCAACAAAAAGACAAGGGAAAGTATTCAAATTTACGACATCGTTCTTCTAATTGCCCTCCCATTATTAATAATCTTGGACATCTGTCAACATTCAGTCAGTTTAGAAACTGATTAAAAACGGGCCAGTTCGAACCTATATAAGTTGAAACTTGATTATTAAAACATGGGATATTATGAACACGTATGTCAATTAAATATTTTTTTCTTGTAATCATCATCGTCATTGCTTGTACTATTATCGATATTGATTTCATTGTCGTTGTTATTAGTTTTCAATAACATGACATCAATATATCTATGTCCAAATGTCACTTCTCACTTTTCAAATGTTTGCTGAATATTTTATGTAAATGTCAGAAAAGGGGAAAGTATAAAAGGTTGATATGGGTGTCAAAAGGAGGAAAATAACAGATATATTGACCAAAGTCGATTGGCGTGAAACTTCAAGGGATGAGTTTGACTAGAGAAACCACTCATTCTCATGCTAGACTGGGCAAACTGACAAACACGAAAGACAAGTAAATATTTGGTTAATACTGTTATATCATTGTTGTTGCTAATATTATGTTGCTGGTGCTATCATGGCTATTTACTTTTCCTTGGAAATGGGAAAGTCAAAGGAGTGATCTGAATAAAAAAGGGCTAGAAAAATAAAACCTGGTGAAAGGAGAAAAGGATGAAAAAATTCCGAGGAGTGTCATGGACCTGTGTCCCAGCTAATATGCACCAGCAATATTTTCAGAACTTACTTTTTGCGAGGTCGGCAGGCCTCTTTATCCGGCTCATGCATCCGCTCACAGTGGTGTATAGAAGATAAAAAGATGAATATCAAACCCCCAAGACCCATAAACGGAAAAAACATCCAAGTTGGTAAGGATAGAGAAGTACCTAAAACAATCAATAGCGGAGTTATCCATGAGCCAAGAAATCCACATGCCTGAAAATGCTATAAAATTCTGTAATTGGACTTCAACAAGTTAAAATTCTACTAACCGAGCTCTTTCTGCATTAACCTAGAATCTAGACCCTCTTTTATGACCATAAACTGTCGTTAAATTCGATTATATTACTGCTGCTTCTTCTTTCGCAGGGAGGTAATTGACTTGGGATCCAATTCTGCACAGGCTGCTATACTACCGGGTTATGTCTCTGAGGGGGTTGCAGACCTTTACAATCAGTGTATATCTGCTTAGGGGTCGGCAGAACCCCCGTACATCACTCGAGCGTCTGTCTGGAGAATGAAACTTCCGTCAAACCTACAACCAATGGGTCCTGCTCCTATTTGTTTCATCTCATTGGACCATGAGATGCTAACCCTTGTTTTGAAGAGAGAGAGAGAGAGAGGTCAACCGTGCGCACGTTACACTTCACCTGGAAACTCCATTGTGCAGGCTGAGTTTCATTCGCGTGCGTGGCCCGTCGTCTAAGGATCATATAAACAAGGAAACCCCTCGCTAAATCGTCATCTGCGAAGCCAATTCATCCATTTATATATATATATATATATATATATATATATATATATATATATATATATATATATATACTAGCAGAAAAACCCGACACTACCTGGTTTTTTGTATTCCCTAGATAAATGCAATTATATGAGTTAACTATTATAATTGCTTCAATTAATTTGTTAACGAAAATTCAGACGGAACTCATACCAATGATCATTTTGCATGACTTTCAATATTATGTTAATTCAACATCATATCCAAGGTAAGCGAATGGCCATCTCCAGAGATCACATGCGAAACCAAGGCAGGCAGAATACAAGATGATGGAGGGACAAACTTGACAAATTCAAATAGTATTGGCTCGGCGACGCTCACGATAGAGAAGTGTGGCGAATCCTAGGGAAGTTCCATGTCCAACGACTGACGATAAAAGGCTTATATATATATATATATATATATATATATATATATATATATATATATATATATATATACATAGAGAGAGAGAGGGGGGAGAGAGAAAGAAAGAAAGAAATAACCCAACAAAAACAAACAGAAAAAATCTGAAACAAGTAACAAAACGAATCAATAGAGACAGAGTGATAGCTTGGATAAAATATAGTTGGGAAATTATGAGACACCATCACTTCGTAGAAGTGGAGTATTGTGGAAGATAGTGCCTAACTTGAAATTTCATAATGGATGGCAAGTTACTAATCAAATTAAAAGTCTTTAGGACAAGAAGATACGAGTGAATTGGAAATGCTGTTGGTGAAAGCTTACAATACTTTGTGAATGGAAGTTCTGGTATATCATACTTTATTAATCAAATACAATCATCATTAGTGTGACAGAATTATACCGCAGAATAATGAAACATTAACCAGAATATTCACGGTTCGTTTGTTTATAGACAGTTGCTGACCTATAAAAATATTTTTCAGAGATTTTCCCCTACAGAGGTTGCGTTGGAATCTGATGAGTAATTAGAACGTTTATTCGGATTCGACTTTCTTTATTAATGTGTATCTACGCATGCGTACCACTGTGAAAGCAGAAATGAATAAAAAGATGAATGAGGTACGTTAGAGAGTTCTTTTATTGAGCCCTAAGTTTTTAAACTTAGTATAAATCTGTTTCTATCTACACTAGTTTGGGTGCAGAACAAGGTGTGTCTGATCATGTTCCGTTTTATTGCTTTTAATGCATTGAATTAAGTGCAACTCAGCTTTTAAGCAAGAAAACATCATGAAGTGAAGACCTGAACCTGACCCGTACAGTCAGTTGAAAATCTTTGCTAGATATTGGCTTCCTTTCATTTTTTTAGACACTATGTCAGATCCATATTTTGTCAAATACCTGAGTTTTCACATTCACCCAGCGGTGTTCAGTTAAAACGTATTTTCCAACATAAACCCCCACTAAAAGATTCAATCCACTGACATATTTCTTCAAGTGATTTTAAGACATTTTACAGAACATTAATCATATACGTTGAAGATCATACAATGAAAACAAATTTCTGATCAGAATTCGTGTCAGACTACAAACGTATTGATTAATCCTTTATATATATATATATATATATATATATATATATATATATATATATATATATATATATATATATATATATATATATATATATATCCAATAAAAATTAGGGATACGGTATAATACAATATACAATGTATGATGGGTTTATTTCACAAACTGCTTGATACATTCGGCATTAAACATTAAGTTGAGTTAGGAAAGAGCTTAAAACATCATAAATGATTTGCTACAAAAACACGTGTATGTTTCTGTCCGGTTTGGACTTCTTCAGTTGAATGATTCGGTTTATTTTAGATCCCTATTTACAACATCTTTTGGGGGGGGGGATTTTTCAAGTTTGTAAGATCTTCCTTTAATTCTATTTATGTATCACTTTCCTTTTTTCTTCTTTTTTGTAGAATTTTTCTATCAGTAGCGTGTTAAATCATCAGCTCTTTGCGATTTGTTTTCTCTCTGAGAGTATTTTATTCTCAGTTAGATCTGTTTTTACTTTTACATGACCTTAGGTTTTAGTTTAATCATTCTGGGTTTGTTTCTACATATCTCAGATGATTATGGTGATTGGGTTGTTCTTTAAAGTGGCTGAAGGATTTTTTTCCGAATACCTACACTATATCCTGCTAATTTATGATTTATATCTACCAACAAGCACAGTATCTCCACTGAACATAACAGAACATAACGAGCAATGACCAACAGCTAATCAAAGAGAAAAGAAAAGAAAAGACGTATAAATAGAATAAGAGGAAGATCCTACAACCTAGAAAATAGACCACCCACTAAAAAATGTTCCAAATAGGGATCCGAAATTAACTGAATCATTTGCCTGAAGAAGCCCAATCAGGGCAAAAACAAACGTTGTAAGTCGTAATGTCCACTGATTTTCTGACATTCTTGCTACATAACCAACTCATTGCCATTTTTCTAATGAATTCTATGATATCTCTTTCTATGATCTCTCCATCTGAGCATGATTCCTCATATGCTCGTCAGATATAAACAACTATAGGTCAATAATCCTACTCAACTACATCTACAACCTTGAGTGAAAATGATTACCAACCTATCACCAAAACATCTGATAAAACCCAACCACAGGGATAGACTGGCTTCAGAAGAAGCTACTTAATCACTGACAATAACCATTCTGTATATCAACAAAAAAGGGAAAGCAGCAGAATATAAAATGCCTCTCGCTGTAGTATCTTTGACCTCAAGAAGGCTCTGGACTCAGTGAAAACCCTTTTGGTCATTGATGTTGTCATGCAAGAAAGTATATGAGAGTCAAGCAACTTATCTACCCATTCGGCAGCTCTTTTATAAGGCTACATAAAGGTTCTGAGCCCTTTCAGCTCGAATGAGTGATAAGACAAGGCGATATCAGCCTGCCTTGAGATGATCTTCCAAAACCTGGACTGGATAAATGAAGGAATCAGAAGAGACAGCGAAAAACTAAGTAACCTCAGATTTCCTGATCACATAGTCCTTTTTGCTAAGAACCTCCATAATCTTCAAATAATAGCATCATATACTGGTAATTAAACTCGAGGCCATCTCTTTCTGAATTGACATCCAAGTAATTCGTCTCTCCTGTTCCATCCTGATTACTACCGTTATGAGAACAGGGCTGAGGGTGTGGACAGTGCTGCACAATTCAGCCTCACCAGAATCCAACATCAAGCAACCCTTGATTTTAAATAGGCTGGAAACGGGTGGCTGACGAATGACAAAGGTAACTGCGTGCAAATTAAAGGCTGAAAAATATCTGCATTCCTGAGTTTTATTACGAACTGGCAAGATTTTATGACCATTTTTGATTATCGTTTTTCGCTGTTTTATTCTCGCTTTCATTATTACTACATTTCTATTTGATAGCTGTGAAATAATCAAGAGTCACTTGACATTTCTTCTTTTCCTCACCTACCTTGCCAAAGTGGGTTACTTCAACAGTGGATATTTCCTCCTTTCTTGATTTTCTTATCGCGTTGGCCAATCTGTATCCACTTGACTAGAGCTGTTTTATGTAAATATATACGCACCTCAACCGAAGACAAGGATAGATGAATATGAACGGATACATAGATACAAACAAAGTTAGATAGATAGATAGATAGATAGATACATACATACATACATACATACATACATACATATGCGTGCAAAATATCATCAGGGAGTTTGAAATCTACTTGTTCTGTTTCTGTTTCTCCATTGTCTTTTTATTTATTTATTTCTCTGAATGAAATTTGATATTACTCAAATCTGAAGGGAAAATGTATATAAATAATAAACATGAAAACATGTTCATTCAAATCCGATTTCTTATCTGAGGCTCATTTCCTGCAAATGGTCTACTTGCCCGAAGATGCCAGGGAGAGAGAGAGTGAGAGAGAAAGAGAGAGAGAGTACAGAGGATAGCCACCAAGACCATTCCAAGATTGGGAGATTTATCTTACACTGGAAGATTAAACCAACTTAATCAACAGATCCTGAAATACAGAAGGAAACGGTTTGACCTATCGGAAGTCTTTTGAACCTGGAACAACATTCGAAGAGTGGATACTGACGTTCATTGCTCAGAATGCCTTGAAAAGAAAAATGCTGACTCTATCTATCTGCAATAAAACCAGAGGACGCAGACATTAACTACAGACCTGCACTGATGTTGAAGAATTCTTCTCGGCAAGAGTAGTAAACGTATGGAACAGCCTAAATGGAAAACTGTCATATCCGAGAATTTCAAAATTGTTTCCAATGTCCTAATTCTTATATCTGCCGTAAAAATTTCAACTACCAATTTCCTTATTCATTTAATCCTGCCCCAACTACACTGAAGTGGCCTGGGTGATACAATTAACTGCTGTAAAAGAAAGCCTATTTCAAGAAGATTCATACATTTTCAAAATGTTTGAGCAAGATAGTGTCCTCTCCATTGGTCAACGAGTAATCAGCTAATTATCATCAATAATTAGTCTAATTAGTGACCAAAAGTCTGAAAATCGGTCAAACTAAGACAAGAATTCTAGATCAACAAAATGAGAGACATCCAACTCTAACTGCCGATGTTTAATGTGCGAAGCATCCAACGGCAAAATACGGAAAAACAACGAGACCAGTACTTACAAAATTACGAACTAAACGTAATATGCCCACAAATATGAAAATCCAAATGGAATTCGATATCTAAGAGACTAAGAGACAGCATCGTGAGAATAGAATAGGCGTCGTTTTCTGTAGATGACGATGCGGGACTCCACCGACAAAGTAACTGAATGAAAGACAGATAAGAAAGAGATTAAAATATTTCTATAAATCAACGTGTATAATAACATGAATAAAGACTCCGTCGTCTTTAAGATTGTAGTTTGTTTTTTGTTTTTATTTTCACGAACAAATAAAGAAACATCTGATCAGGAAGAAAGGAAAATGACATTTATGGCTTCGTTCATCTAGGATACGTAGTTTATCTATCTTTATTTTATATATATACATATATATATATATACATATATATATATATATATATATATGTGTGTGTGAGTGTGTGTGTGTGTGTGTGTATGTGTGTGTGTGTATGTGAGCGTGGATATATATATATATATATATATATATATATATATATATATATATATATATATATATATATATATATATATCAGTAAATCAATGTTTATTTCGAATTATGCTAACATACTTTATCCACATAAACATACATATATTTGCTTTTTATGATGTTGGTTGAGTACAAAACTCTTCAGGATCGAAAAAAAAGGAAGGCAGGAGGTTATGAATTTCAATTACCCAGGGAAGTGGATTTATTCTAGAGTGTTAGAAGTAGCTGTTGAGTGTTTGAGTATAAGTTCGAAGGTAAAAAAAAAAAGGGTCCGAAATTCGGGCGCCTCGTTGTGGTGTAATGGTTGGCAACCTGTTTCATTACTATTGAGTAGAGAGTCCAATTCTCACTGGGTGCCGTGGCCTTGTGGTCCTTGTGTTAAAACCAAGTTGAGGTTAGCAAGTTACAAAGAAATTCGAATCATCATTGTTGAATCCTCTTCCACATTCTGCCCATTTTTTTCCTTCACCCTTCTTACTTCATTTGTGTGATCAAGGTTCGAGTCCAGGTAAAAAGCAAGAATTCCTAATGTTGATTTTCCACTTTGAAAAATGTACAAAACATTCTCCTTTGCTTATTACATGTGGCTCCATGCCAAACAAAGCAAACTTCAGAAAATATCTGTATATATGTGAGATGTGCTATAAAAAAGCAACCAAACATATAAAATACAAAATTTTGCGAGAAAATTCAAAAGGTTCCATTCAAAATGTAACTATAATACTAAACTGAACCCTTACTTTTCGATCACTGAATTCAGCCTACTGACCGCACAGTTCTGTAGCTCAAGGGTAGGATATCGGCATTCAGGTCTGAAGCAGAGGTTTCAATCCTGCCTCATGGTATAGGATGGAATAATGGAAAGTCTATAGCCACAGTGAAGAGATGTAATACATGGAAACAGCTGCCTGTGGATGACACAATAATATTCTGTATGTTTATATGTAATTCTATAAGAGACCAAAAGTGAAGGGAAATTCTACCCCCTCTTAAGGTTCAAAGTGAAGGGAAACTTTTCAAGGGGTCAAAAGTGAAGACAAAATTCCTTCCCCCTTTAAAGTTTCAAAAGGGCCGGGAAACCTTTTCTCTTAAGGGGCCAAAAGTGAAAGGAACCCATCCATTTTGAGAGGTCAAAGGTTTGTGTGTGTGTGTGTGTCTGGGACATCGCCACAAGTTTGGAGTACATTCGAACAAGACATCCAATTCGCTCAATCTATTTGATGTCCTACCGGCAATCTTTTCTATCTCGTCCCTCCATCCGGTGTCGGGTCTCTTCCTACAACGTTTAGAGTTCTGCAGATACCAACCGGTTAGTGTTTGTCTCATCGTCAGGCTATGTGCCCTGTCCATCAACATCTTTGCTGCTCAATTACTTATACAATATCGTTCATCCTGGGTTTTTTTTTTTCTCAGATCCATGTTGATTTTTTTTCTATCGCTATTTCTAACATTGCTCTTTCCATTGCTCTCTGTGCTTTTCTAAGTTTGTTTCCGGGTGTTTTTCCCCCCAGGTTTTGCACCAGTACGTCATAACAGGTATTATGCATTGATTGTATAATTTACGTTTTAAGCATATTGGTAATTTGCTCTATAGTATGTCTTCACCAAATGCTCTCCAGCCAATCGTCACGCACCGTCTTTCTTTTCTGTGGTCTTTCTGTATTTCTATCGCCTGACCCCAGTAAATATATTCCTTAACTTCTAAGGTTTCAACGTCTATTCTTATGGTCTTTTTCGGAACTTCATCATTGAACATTTTTTTGTCTGTTTTTGTCTTGTTCATCTTTAACCCTTTTTTGGCTTTCTCTATTTAGATCATCTAACATGTTTTGTAGATCTTCTCCAGATTCTAGTAATAATGAATTTGTTTTCAAGGATCCATGTAAAGAGTTTTGGTGGTATCATATCCCCTTGTCTCTTTTCCAATTTATACCTTGCTAGAATATTCATAGAGTCTGATTATTTCAGTGTCATTTTCGTACATATTCTCAATCACTTTTATATAATTCTCATTTATACCTTATTCTCATTTTGTGTTAAAGACTGTCGTGTGTTCTGTTGAATCAAAGTTTGTTTTTTTGTTTTTTTTTCATAGTCTACGTAGGCGAAAGATGTTAGTTGTATTCTGACGTCTTTCAGATTAGCTCGTTTCATGTACGTTATCTATTGTCGAGTAGCCACTTCTAAAGCCTACCTATTCGTGCAATTTGCTTTCATCCAAAATGTTTGTAAATCTATTTGTAAGTATTTTCAGGAACAGTTTGTAAATGTTAGGTCGTAAAGTAATAGGGCAGAAATTGCCAAGGTCTTGTGTGTCAGAATCACCACTCATAGACAGAAGTTGGTGGGGGGGGGCAATTTTTTCTTGTAAGATCTCTAAAAGATCTATCATAAGGCCATATTTGCATAAGGCTTTTCAGCTTTTCATATTTCGTATCGCAAAACACAAAAGGCGACATTATCAAAAATAGGAACAAGATATTGAGAACATTTATAAAGAAAATGGGGCTCCTGCAGGGATCGAACCTGCGACCCATAGGATAGGTGCTTCAACATAGCATTGATCTTACCATTGAGCTAAATATCCGCCGTTAATGCGTAGGCCCAAATAACTCCAAACTCGCTCTATCTATTTGTTTCTTTCTACGCAGACAATTGTGTTATCAAGAAATGGATACATAATCCGACAGAAATAATCATGAATTGCATGATATCATCTTGACACTCATATATGAAATGATCCCCCATTTTTTACACGGTGAAAGTATCATTTAGCCTAGACAGCGTGAATAGAATAAACGATTAAAGAGAATAGGGCTGCTGAAGAAATCGAACCTGCGACCAAAGTTGCTCGTACCATTGAGCTAAATAGCTGCCGAATACAACCATATATATTTATGAATAAAAATAACTTATAATCAAATGAAGACAAGAGACAGACACTCAGGGAAATTGTCTCTGTACCTACTTTCAGTTTACATGAGAAAGTTTGCTGTCACTATTGAATAACGCAAGCTAATAATATCCCAGACGCAAATCGCTCACCTACTTAATCTTGAAAAAACTTTAGCGGGGTCATATGGTGCCTGTCTTCATCTAGGCCAGTTTATATACGTGGATACATCGATGAATCTGGGGCCTAATGATGGAAAAAGCATTTGTTTCCCAAAATTAATACCTATTTTTCAACCTAACCTCCTTCCTTGTCAATGAAATAATCCAACACTTCCCTATTAATCACATAGCTCGAACATAATACAGTGAACATTACAGATAAAAATTCAGCTAATAATTTATTGATTCACCCTCGCATATTTGTATAATGAATATATGTATATATAACGTTTGGTCATCTATTGCATCAACTTGAAGTTGGCTATTTTTAGAGAAAACAAGAAAACACGACTAAAAAAAATTAGAACGACATTCTTTCCAGTCGTGAATAATATACGATGCGAGCCAAATTATTATGCAGATGCGTTTTTCTCGTCTAAATTCTGCTACAGTGGAAGAACTTCAACAAATATTCGCATAACATTAGTATTCATTGTGCCAAGTTATAAAGCAGGGGTAGAAAACACGGTAAGACACTAATTATACATTGATTAAATCACTAAATAACACACAGAATTGGGAAAGTTCAAATGAACAATAAAAACTCATATACATTAAATACTGAAGATCACGGATTAACAGCGTGTAATTATGAAAATAAAAATTCCGATACAAATCATCTAGATCATTGACCATGAATCAAAGATATTAGTCTTTTTCGGCTATAATAGCTTCAATACTAGTCACAAAAGCTTATTATAAGTCTTCTTTGGACGTAAACAGACGCACAATTCAATACACCTTCCTTTTGAGGATGCTTCAGAGAGTTTCAATTGGGTTGACAAGGAAATGGTGGCCAGTCCGTCAATCAGCAATTTTTGAAACCAACTTTAGTAACATTACGGAGAATTTGGCACCAAGACGAAGAACACATGTTACCTCGACCAACTTCTTCTAATGGGCTGTTTATTCCTGTTCCTGACAATATGCTTGATTCGTGGCACTTAGAACTATTATTACCTAATATACTACGAGATATTCCAGAGTCTTCAACGTATGTCGTCACCGTTCGACGGTCCCTGTTAAGTAGTTTTGTCATTTCAAGCTGTGAGATGATAGAATTCTTCTCAGCATTCGATAAATCGCTTAACGGCGCATAGTTTAATACTATTCCAGGGGATACTTAATGATTTTGCTCTCTTAGAATGGCAGACTAGGAAAAATGGCTTTCGTTTGTTCACTTCAACGTAGAATTCTCCATTTCCGCTACGTTTGCCCTGATCGTAGTCGCCAATGTTTCTGTCAAATCATTTTCATCAATTTTACGTGAAACTAAATTTACAATTTGGCAGGCAGTATATATATATATATATATATATATATATATATATATATATATATATATATATATATATATATATATATATATATATGGAGATGATGTTTGATCAACACTCCTGAGGTGTCATGTTAACATAACCGTTTTGTTTTTAAAATCCTGAAACGGTTACATGGTTACGAACTGATGGTCCCCACAAGATATAATTTACATGTCGTACCATAATAACAAAGTATATGTAAAACATAAAAGAATACAGAAGAAAATTACATTAATCACATTAACAAATATTTAGAAAGAGGTGAATCAAGTGACACAAAAAAAATTGAAAAAGTTTTTTAATGTTTAGCTTTCAAAGCTATGAAGTATTCAAGACTTTATCTCTTTCTCTCTCTCTTTCTTTCTCTCTCTCTTTCTCTCCTTCTCTCTCTCTCTCTCTCTCTCTCTATATATATATATATATATATATATGTGTGTGTGTGTGTGTGTGTGTGTGTGAGTACTATTGCTACACAGCATATATAATAATGTGCAGGTCAACACCTGACTGACAGCCCTGAAAGCATTGTCATATGCCTCGTGTACAGGATGACTCCAGTTTTAAATCATCCATATTTTAACGTTTTAACTTGTCTAGTTCGTCACCCATACTATTTTTGCCGTCCACAGTTTCGCATATGATTTCTAGGGATCCACTCTGTGAGTTGTGATGTCCACATTGTCTGACATTCATGCAGCTTGGCCAGTCCATCGCCATTTGAGTTCCTATCAGTGCACCATTTCTATAATACGTAAAACACTTGTAGCGAAACACTCACCAAAACTCTCCCTACATTCTTTAAATTAAAGTCGGTACATCTGAAGCATTGAGCGCTAGAAACAAAAATATACCCTTTTTGTTATATTCCTTTGAAAGTTTTATATTTTCATTGGAGTATGGATTCCCATCAATTACGATGAAATATCGTTATAGTGCAACCGTTTTCTTCTATTTGGAAACTAGTGAATATTTTTCATGCCTAAAGTTAATGGTTACTTCTCGTTCCACTGGTTATGCATATAGCGATCTCAAGTAGGGTCCTGCTCAAAAAGGGATAGCGGCAAAAGTCCACATTATGTTCGGTTTTCGCACTGTTCGAATTCAGAGATATTTCATTACTAAGTATCTTTTATATATATATATATATATATATATATATATATATATATATATATATATATATATATATATAACGTTCGGTTTTCGTACTGTTCAAATTTACCGACTTTGTATTCAGTATTTCATATATATATATGTGTGTGTGCGTGTGTGTGTGTGTGTGTGGATGTGCGCGCGTGTGTGTGTGTGTTTGTTCGAACTTATACAAATAATATTGCCAGTTGCTCAGTAATGATATTCAAACGATTGCTCTTACGCTCGTAATGATGTATATAGACATTAGCTAAAATATCGAGGGAATTCGTTCACTGGATTGAGTTTACAGACCAAAACTAAATGAAAAAAAATGAAGTCAGTACAAAGAGCGTCTTTTTTTTATTTTTATTGGCGGAAGATATGTTGCCTGAACCGGTAGCCTTAAGTTGTAAGCAGAATTTTCACATGACTGATTTAGCCATTGCATTGTGACCGGATCGTAAATGCAACTTCGTGAACGTCTTTTTATGTAGTGAGACGTGCAATAATCACGATTAAAGTCTTGTACAAAGATTTATATGCACTTAAGCGCACAGGCGCACACATTTTCGCGGCGCTGTTGGGCAATGACTCGTTTTCATGATACGACGTCTATTGAATATCAACGTTCCTAATTGTCTGGGCTTAGAATGGGGGGACATTCGCACCGAATCGTCCACACTCTCCCTTCCTATCTATCCTCTAGGAGAGGAACTCGGTGTCTAATTTTCCGAGTCACTGGTAACTGCACCCAATCTTCTCTTGGTCTCAGTATCTATGTAGATCTGTTTGTTCATCAAATCCGCCTATATAGGTATCTATGAGTATGTGTATATCCTTCGCCACACACACACACGCACACATCATCATCATCATCCTTTTATCGTCGGTCGTTGGACATAGACTTTCCAAAGGATTCGCCACATTTCTCTATCATGGGCGCCACGGAGCCAGAATTTTCCGAATTCGTCTAGTTCATCTCCTGTATTCTGTCTGCCTCGATTTTGCATCTGATCGCTGGGGATCCATATCGTGAGTCGTGATGTCCATCGGTTGTTTGCCATTATCAACTCGGAGTACAGAATCTTCGAACCGAGTTCTAATTGTAGTCGTGAGTTAGGAAAGGTATAAATCCAGCTCTGTTCTATCGCCCGTCATCCCAAGCATGGACCCATCAGTAGTGCGTCCACATGATTGCAAGAAATGTAGGCAATTCATCCACCTACCAAGAACTACCCTGCCTACCCATGTAGTAGCACCAAACTAGTGAATATCCGTTATTTTGCTATCAGTATACCAAAAGCTGCGTCAATGTCAGTTTATTCGCACAGTAATTTGGAAGTTTCATGCAAGATATTGGAAACTGAAACTCTTTCGTTGAGAAAAAAATGAAACCAAAACATCAATAAAATTGGGTCGTAGAATTAGTTGTAGTTATATTATCAGCAGCCCCGAGCTAAATGAACAAAAATACCAAAGAGAATAAAACTTTGTGTTCAAACAGAAAAGGAAGGGAGCATTGTGAAAAATGCTCTCTTCTTTTTCTGTTTGTTGTCACAAACTGATAGCTCTTTAGTTATCTCTAGGATTTTCAACCCTGACGTATGCATAAATAGGATTGAATTGAGTACACGAATACAACTAATAGTCTGGATCCACGTCACATACCCGAGAACGATAGTGACTTAACTAGCTAATCTCAATAGTTATACTAAATTACTTATTGCTTTAGTTACTAGACTGTTGCTATTGTAGTAGATTAGATCCTCATTGAGTGCTACTATGCAAGAGATGTGATTGTTTTGCACCTTGATTACATTTGCCCAACTTATTCTCATGTGAATCGATATTTTATCTGCTTGAATGACACAAAACTGAAACTGAACAATAGAAATATTGTAATATCAAAAAAATCAAAAAAGATTCAATTTCCGGTAACGCATAGAAACCTCCTGTATCAGATGCCCTAAAAGTCATTGAAGGGTTCAAAATTTATCCCAAACTCTGTCGAAAATAGCGTCCATATGGCTTACATTATTTTCCATGTATGATTAAGAATGATTTCCCTAAAAGACGAGGTCGCAGTACTGTAAAAACTCACCCAGTTGCTCGCATGTCAAGTGGCACATAAAACAATGATTTTTGTCTTCATTTTTCGAACGGTGAATGGAAACCCCAGAAATGTTAATAGAAATGGTGTTTTTTGTTTTGTTTTTGTTTTGTTTTGTTTTTTTGTGCCAGGCCAGAGTACGAGCCCAAATCCTCAAGTTGGGTGCCCCATATAGCTAGGGGAGAAGTGAATTCATGCTAACTAATATATATATATATATATATATATATATATATATATATATATATATATATATATATATATATATATATACTAGGCTGGAAAAAAGTTCTGTTGTTTTCGTTTTTTTTTGTTTGTTTGTTTTTGTCAACACTGATCTTTATTTAATGATTATAGTCATATTCAATATATTTCCGATGACATGATCCCATTTAACAAGGACGTTATTATCAATGCATCATCAAGTCCTTTACGTTTCAAGGCAAAAAATACCTGTGTGTCTTTTTCAACGTGTTTATAATTGGTGGACTGTTTCTTGTCCTGGTAATTGTGAAAAGATGTGAAAAGATAATAAACTGATGGCGCAAAGTTTGGCGAGTGAAGCGGGGTGAGATATTCAGTGACAGAATCTTTTCCCGGGTGCATCTGACAACATGTTGTCTAACGATATCATGCAAGGGTAAAAAAAAACTCTCCAATCGACCTTCAAAGATTGCTCTTTTAACAAAGACTCGTGTAATGCTTCAACTTCACAGTATCTATTTCAGCATTGACTATCTCATAACAATTCAACTGATTATGTCCCACACTAAGCATTACCAACTAAGGATGCAACACTTGATTAGGTACAGGCACTGGGTTTACCCTGGGTCGTAACCATCGTCTCTTTCATTGATTATGATCATTAAGGATCCACTTTTCATTAGTGGTAATGATCCTTTCCAGACATATTTTGGTCGCATCTCTTGTCCTTAATGACGAATAGTTGGTGACTCTCTGGTTGAGTAGAGAATCGGTCAGATTATGCAGAACCCATTGACCAAGGTTTCATACTCTACCAAGCCGATGGAGGTGGTTTATGATTTTTAGATGGTCTCAAAACAGGGAGAATTATAAGTCAAGACCAACTTTCAAATTAGTTAACAGCGTTTGTAAGGAATTAAGTGACCTAAAAACGGGATGGTTGGACATAGATAGCGTTTTTTAATTGGTCTATAACGTTGATGGAGATAGATAGATATACAGAGTGACAGAGGAATATTTTTTATAAAAGAATATGAAGTATAAGGGAGGGAAAGAAAGAAAGAAAGAAAGAAAGGAGTCAGAGGGAAAAAAAGAAAGAAGGCAAACCATACGTATATTTCTTATTCATACATGACCCATGTATATATCTATTACTATTGCATTTAGGATAATATGTTTTATTTTATTTTTGATGCAATCATTATTACTGTTTGGGGCGTTTTAACGGAGATTAGTTTGAAAACTCAACTGGAAACAAATTGTTCCATTGGAGACACAAATATAGATAAATGTCAAAAATGTACATACAGCGTCGCAGTTTTTGAACAGAGTCTAATCTTTTTCGATTACGATTCTGTTGATTTGAATTAATACTGTCTGCAAAGCTGCTATATAAAAAATCATCTTAATTAAATTTTTGACTTGAGAGCCAATTTCAGTTGTAAACGATAATGGTAGCTATATGCTGTAAAGATTCACTTTGAATCCGAACTTCATTTCTTTCGAACGTTTTCTTCATTAAAAAATAACTTTCAAAGTAAAAGCAAGTGATTCAACTCGGAAGTGGTATTTTTAAAAAAATCTTTTCAAATAACCGTATTTTTCACCTAAAAGTAAATATTTGATATTTCTTTGAATACTGAATCTGACCTTCATTTATTCTGGGAATTTTTACTTTTGGAGAAAAATTAATGTGTGCAAAACTTTCAAGTGAGACAATGCCATTTTCGGAAAAATTCGTTTCAGTCGAATACATGGAAAAATTAGATAATATTTTTGAAAGAAATTCTTTCTTTTTTTTTATTCATAAAACCTTTGTTTTCTCCAGATGTTTGTCAGTTTAAAGAAAAATTATTTTCAAGCCTTTAGAAGGGGATTCCTATTTGCATTGTAAGTTTAAAGATCAAGTAGACCGTTACTATCTTTCTTTCTCTCTCTCTCTCTCTCTCTCTCTCTCTCTCTCTCTCTCTCTCTCTCTCTCTCTCTCTCTGTGTATATCACTCCAGTGATGGCGCATGCTATGAACATTACTCATCAAACCTAATATGTTAGAAAAAACGAATCCTTACATCAAGCAAGTCATGAGACTGATTTACTGAATTAATTCACGGATTTGATACGTATACAATACAATATCATTGGATATATTAATATAATAGTTTCAAAGAATAAATTCACTGAATTGATACATTCATAAACTTGTAAAACAAATCTATAGAATAATTGAATTCACATATGTATACTGGTACGCAAATCTCCAGGTACGCAAATGACTGGTACGTAGTTGTCCAGTATGCAAATGCCCTAATACTGTTTTATCGGATAGATTGATTGATTGATAGATAGATAGATAGATAGATAGATGGATAAAACTTTTTTAAAGAACTCTATCGCAACTAACATGACGATTGACCATAGAATACTTGCAGAAATCAAGTAAAAACGAAGATTTAGACTAACAAGACTAAATACTCACCCTAAGGGCCGGCGAACAATCCTGTTTATAAAAGGGATTTATAAGATTGAAAGATAGATTTGGTTGATTCAATTGCTGTTAAAATTAAATAATTTAATATTACGTACCGCATTTTAGTAGGGAAAAAACGGGAAACTAATGTTAAAAAGAGTGGAGGTTAAAATACAAAAAGGAGTTGGGCTAATGTGAAGAGGGTGTTATAAAAATTGGGCTAACCTCAAAAAGTGGGTAAGGTTCATATAAAAAAGAGAAGCCTAATAAAAAGGGTAAAAGGTTTAAAAGGATAAGTATAATGTTTAAAGGAGGGGCGTGATATTAAAAAGAAACTGATGAGGAGAAAAAAGAGACATGTTAAAAAGGTGGGGCGGGGCTCAAGCACCCAAAAGTCCCCCCCCACCATCTGTGCACATGGCCACATTAGATGGTATATTAGTATATTATACGATCATTTAACCCCCTGATGGCTTATCCAGAGTATTTAACCCGTCAATGGATTACCCAAAGTATAAATGCATTTTATATTTTTCTTAGAACATTACAAGTTAACTCATTTATAAAATCGTCCCTAAAATGAAAAAGACCCTTTTATTATGTTCTCTAAAATTGAAAATCTCACCCTCGATTTTGAACCCTAAAGGTGAAAATAAACGTTCTTCTATTTCCCCACAAATTTGACCCTAATACAAAACGTGAAAAATGAAAATTCTCTACTTGATATTTCATCATTATCATCAGTTCTTTATTATCCATCGTTCCACAAGATTTGGCAGATCTCTCTATCATGGGCGTCGCGGAGCCAATGCTTTCTGAACTTGTCTAGCTCATCACTCCATCTTGTATTCTGAAGGCCTCAGTTTCGCATGTGATCTCTGGGGATTCATGTTGTGAGTCGTGATGTCCTTTGGTTGTCTGTCATACTTGCAATATGACCAGACAATCGCCATTTGAGTTTTCTGACGGATTCTTCGTTGTCCCCGACTCCCGTTTTCTTCCTTATATACTGTGCTGTCTTGTGATCTCTCCATGTGAGGTTGAGCATGATTCTTTCATGTGCACGTTGCATGCTTCTCAGTTTTCTCTTTTAGTTAATTTATTGAATCAATACTATTCCAGATATTTCTGCGCAACCAATGAACAGTGCGATATGAGGTATGTTAAAAATGACTTGGTTTCTTCTCAAATAAAGATACCTAATGTCACATGTTGATTTTGAGAATCGGTTTGGAAAAAAAGGAATATCTCTGCATTCCATTGATGAATCACCATAGCCTGCGCATGTACCCGAACTAATTATCAAAAATCACCTAAAGAATAGATTTTTTTTATCCAAAATTATCTTGAAAAAATAGATTTCCAACTAGAATTATCTTTTAAAAAATACCAGCATAAGATTTGGGCATTGTTGATTCAAAAAGACCATAGAGATCATAAAAGCAGGTCTTTGAAAGAACAAAAAAGTTTTAATATAGTGTCCAGTGGTGTACTCATGCAAATTTTCATGCAAAGATTGTAGCCCCAAAATGATACCAGTAGCGCTCGGACACATACACACACTTACATGGACAGAGAGAGGAATCTGTAGCCCATTTGGCTTGTTGGTAGAGCGATTTGTGGGGCTACGTGATTTGATGAATGTTCTTTCATTACGTTATCAAAAAGTAAAAGACCATTTTAACATGACAAGTTATCATACTAACAAAAAATTTCATGTGTTTATCTTGAGTAGTTTTGGCGGTAGGCGAGTACATACATACATACATACATACATACAGACGGACTTTTGGCGAATTATAATAAGATGTGGAACTAACAACATGTTAAAATAATTTTCCCTTTAAGAAAAAGGAGCCTTCTTCGTACACTTTTTGTTCTTTTCTACAACCGCCCCGTTCTCGCTGGAAGGTGGGGCTGAATGAATTCCACCCATTTGAATACTTCCTGCGTTCCCAGCAAATACACTCAAACATTAACAAAATTGTTTCATTATTTATAGACAGATATGAGTCCAGTGTATAACATATTTTTGACACATAGCGTCATGTGATCGTATAAGATAAGCAGCGATTAGAAATAATAACAACACCCGATGATAACAAATTTAAACATCAAATCTTTATTGGATTAACCGAGTTGATCGGATGAAGCAGTATAAACAACTTTCTTGCTATATTCAGATTATTATCTTTATAAATTGGTTTTACTTTTCCAAATTTTTATTTGCGGTTGTGAAAAACAGATGTTCCAATATGGCGTACCAGGATTTGGAGCAATCTTGGTTTTTGGCTTGGATTTTTTGGTGGAGACAGGGTTCACGATTGTGGAGATAGATAGATAGATGGATGGATAGATAGACAGACAGAGAGGGGGATAGAAACCAAAGACGAGAGAGAGAGATATGAAATGAACAGACCAATAGAGAAAGTAGGAATGAGGGAAGTTTTCTGGAAAGATTCCTGGCAATCAAGAGGCGTTTTTTGTTTGTTTTTTTTTGGGGGGGGGTCTTTCTGAGGTTTGTGATTTTTACTTAAGAATATTGCTTATAAAATCGGAGCTGCAAATTTTGCTCTCCCAAAATGAAAAATGATCATGCGAACGAGACTTTTGGATGGAGACCGTGGACGAGCCCAACATCGAGGGAAATAATCGAGGGTACAGGTTTACCCTGCTTTCCAAAAGTTCGCTTCACTCCACAAAAATGCTGAAAAGCGAAAACTGTGTTCAGCATCGTTTTGCAACGAGCTGATAGAAGCAGCGTGCACTCTCTCTCTCTCCCTCTCTCTCTCTCTCTCTCTCTCTCCTACACTCCATACTCCAGTGCCACCGACCACCTCAACCTCTAACGACTTGAACTCGACTCATCAACGTCACAGTTTGTTTTGTTTTTTAATCTACTCGTTCCCTTCCAGAAGAAGAATCCATTGTTTCAAATAATGCCCAGGAAGGTCTTTTCGTCGGCTAAATTGTTACCTATAAGTGGAAGAGTCCATTATTACCGACAGAAAAATAGAAACCGGTCAATTGGTGTACTAGCCTAGAATCAGGGTCAATTGACCTCCCTTCCCACAACAGTGTAATTCAGGCAAAGCCGGGTGAAATTTCGGGCAAATCGAGTCCTTTGACCTCCTTAACCAAAACGTTTACGTAAATAAAATAATCGCCACTGCTGATACTTCTAGGCAGCGGGTGTGTATCGGCGTATCTCACATTTTTTCGGCCAGATTGTTAAATTTTTCCCGGCCAATAGCTGACCAACTTATTACAGTTCAATGAAGGCCACAAAAACATTTATACCTTTGCCTTCCAGTTATTTTTCACGCTTTTCATTCTTTTTTTTTTTTTTGTTCCATTTGTTTCTTTCTCGTGAATCGGTTGAGATTCTACGCCATATTTTTACTCTCTCTCTCTCTCTCTCTCTCTCTCTCTCTCTCTCTCTCTCTCGCTAACACACACACACACATACGCACACGCGCACACACACACACACAAACAAACACACACACACACCCAAACAAACACACACACACACACACACAAACACACACACACACACACACACTTTTAGTAACATTACATAATACGCACGTACATGCAATTACAGGAAAAAATTATCTCAGTGATGTGTTCGTCTCCCTTCTCTCTCTCTCTCTCTCTCTCTCTCTCTCTCTCTCTCTCTCTCTCTCTCTCTCTCTCTCTCTCTCTATTTCAAGTTCTCTTCACTCCAGGTTTTGCTTTTACGAAATAAGCCGTAAAGCAAGAACTGTGTTCAGCTATCGTTTTGCAACGAGCTGTTGTAGAACCAGCATGCACCCCATCTATCTCTCTTTATCTATCTGTTTCAAGTTCGCTTCACACCACTTATCGCTTTTTTGAAACAAGGCCAAAAGCGAAAAATATGTTCAGCGTTCGTTTTACAACGAATTGTTATAGAAGCAGCATACTCCCTCCCTCCCCTCTCTCTCTCTCTCTCTCTCTCTCTCTCTCTCTCTCTGTCTACTGAGCTTGAAAGCTTCGCCCACGTCTGCTTGAGATCTACATAATCTTATTATTATTATCATTCTTCTGTCCTATCATATTTATTTTCTTTCTTTTGCTTTCTTGGTTTAGTTGTTGATATCGTTCGTATTTTTTTTTTTCATCTTCATACATAATCTTCCATCTTCTCGTTCACACCAACTTTTTTATACACCTTTTATGTTTTGATTCTTTCCTGAGAAATATCTTTTATCTTTCCTGTCTCCAAACATTTAAAATGTACTTTTCTGATAATAACATTTGCCTTCTCACTCCCTCCTTGATGGCCACTCCTTCATTTCCTCTCTCTCCCCCGTTTTTCACTACCATTACATAATGCACGCATCCATGTAATCTACACATGATCTCTCTCTCTCTCTCTCTCTCTCTCTCTCTCTCTCTCTCTCTCTCTCTCTCTCTCTCTCTCTCTCTCTCTCTCTCTAAGACCCTGATAATAGACTGAGGAGTCTTAGAATAAGATAAGGGACGCATTTACTAAGGTAAAGCGATAAAGATGGAGGAAGACTTTGCATATCGAATAAGACGGTGCATAACGATTGGCTGGAAAGCATTTGGTATGTATAGTGACATACAAAGTGTCAATACACTAAAAACGTAAAGTGTACAATCAATGCGTAAAACCTTCTATGACGTGCGGTCACAAAACCAGCAAACATACAAAACCACTCGAAAACAAAGTCGGAACAGCAGAAAGGACAAAGGAGAAAAGGAATAACAGTGATCGATAAAAATAAACACAGATCCAATGGAGGACCATCGGAGAATTGAGTAACAGCAAAAGGCTGACCAATTGCTCCCTGTAGGACAGTGAACGCAACAGAAAAATACCTGATACAAGATAGAGAGACGAAAGAGAATCAGAAAGGCCTTTGTCCAGCAATAGACTTGAAACCACTGGTGCATATATATATATATATATATATATATATATATATATATATGTATATATATATATATATATATATATATATATATATATATATATATATATATATATATATATATTGAGAAATGGATATATGATCCGACAGAATGATTATGAATTCCATTATGTGGAAACTCTTATTTGAAATGAACACACGTTATTACACGAATATACCGTTTAGCGTAAACCACGTAAACAGTTTACGCCAAATGGTACATTCACCGTGTAAAAAGGGGGCATTTATTTCAATATATATATATATATATATATATATATATAAGGTTTAGATCCGGCCTCGTGGTACTGGATAGTCTATAGCCACACTGAAGAGTTGTAATACAACGAAACAGCCGTCTGTGGATGACACAATAATTATATATATATATATATATATATATATATATATATATCTTTCATTTGGAGTGCTTGATGATTGTGACAGTACAGTGTAGTTGTTCGAGTCCCTTCAAGACTGAGTTTTCGAAAGCTAAGTTTGAATGCAGGCTTGCTTTTCCCTACATGAAAAAGTAGTGCAATTCAATCTTTCAACGCTTCAAACCGTCAGTGCATTCTCAAACTTATTAATTCTGCGATAACAATGTTACACACTCTCTATATGCGTATTTCTTTCAGTCTCAGTCTCTAAACGTTTATCTGTCTCTGTCTAACAATCTGTTTCTATCGAAGTTTATCGACGTACGGTATTTGTTTGGAGATATTTTTAACTACTCTCAAATCTCTTCTCTTATCTTAAGTACTTAGGCGTTTGCATCCAAGGCTAAGTGGTGAAGCGTAGGTATCTTTTCCACAACTATTACGTAACTCTTTACCCATCTCGAATCCATTGTCGAAATCTTTATTTTTTTATGATTGATTATTTTTGCAATCGATGATTATCTCACCAATGATAACCAGATTCTCTAGAACGAAACGCACCACTCCCTTTAAATCTCACTGTAACGCAAGAGGTGACCGGGCGATGTGCACGGGCCTCGTTTGCCAGGAAACCAATCACTAACTTACTGCGAAGAGGAACGTTTATGACGAGACCCATTCAACTTTTGGCAAGATCGTATCTGTCTGTATGCTTGCAATTTGATCAACTATAAGCTGACGTTCCCCCGAGTTTTATCGGACTAGATTCCCCAGAGCACATCAAATGCACAGTTGTACTCCAAGATGCACTAATGATAACCTTATTTAAACATTCCTCTGGAATATGTATTTGTAGGACTTGTGCGTGCGACTCAAACAGTATCAAATCAATACCGACCTCAAATGTGTAATTCTTATCAGATGTTCTATAGATAAATTATTGAAGTGTTTTTATATCACTTTTATGTGAGTGACCGCACGTCATAAGAGCTCAATAAACTATTTTTTAAATGTTGATACTTTCTTTATTTTTTTGAACTGCAATGGAAATATCAACTTTTTGAAAATGGTTCGTTCGACGCTTATCATATGCAGCCACTCATATATATACTGGCTCTTTGTGTGACCTGAGACGTAACAGATATGATTTATCAAACAAATTGATTAAAATCTACATTCGCTCTAATGATTGCATATAAAATGATACATCAAATGCCGGTGGTAGTGGCTCAAAAGGAAATATATAAGACAGCACAGTATATAAAGAAGAAAACGGGAGTCCAAGACATCATAGAATTTATAAGAAAACTTAAATGGTAATGGGCAGGCCATGTTGCAAGAATAAACGACAGCTGATGGACATCACGACTCACAACATAGATCCCCAGAGATCATATGCGAAACTGAGGCCGACAGAGTACAACATGGAGAGACGAACTAGACAAATTTAGAAAATACTGACTCCACGATGCCCATGATAGAGAAATGTGGTGGATCCTGGGGAAGGTCTATGTCCAACGACGGGCGTTAGTTGATAGACTGACGATGATAACACAAGCGGGGTTTCGACTTCAGTTTTCACCGACCATTGACTTTATTCAACCCATGCCTCGCTTAAATCAAGCCATTTCCTACACTAACGAATCAAATATCGCTGGTGGTAGGGGGGAAATGATCAAGTGCCGAATCTTGCAGAACGCATTTGTTTTGGCAATTCCCGGCATTTGATTGGTAATCTATACATTAAACATGAGGAAAAAAGGGATCGTCGGTAGTCAGGAATTACTGCAAACTTTACTGACAGAATAGTACTATCATGAGTATGCTATATGCATGGCTAGTGATTTTACCATAAAAATCTATTGCAAATATGTTCACTACAGATATGCATTGCAAATGGGTTACTATGGAAATTTATTGAAAAATCGGTGTTATTCATTTATGAATTACTTCATTTATGAAAAGGATATTTTGTGAGAAAAAAAAAATCTGGAAATATTTTCAAGTCCCTCAAACCTTATCCCTTCATTTAACCTTATCAAATCTCTATAAAGTTTGATTTGGGCACTAAACATATTTACATTTCTATGAAGATAAGTCCAAAAGATAAAATTGAATTAGTTGAAATTCTATACGGAAAATAAAAACAAGAATAAAACTAATTGCGTATTGAATATTTTAAAATCGCCTGCAATTTTATTAGAAACAAACAGGCGTGTTTTTCTGAGGGCCTAGATAAAGAAAAACATACCCGAATTTTTTCAACTCCCATTCTAAGTAAAAAGGGTCAAAACGCTCCCGAAATATGCTGTATTGTCTATAATTGAAAATATTTCATCATTTTCAACATAAATTGTCCCAGTAAGAGTGAGCTATTGTTAGAAATAACTTAACACCATTGGATACTGCAGGAAACATCTCACTCAGGATTTTTGTGCTCCAAAGGGGGCAACAAAAAAAAAGTATGATCTGTGGTTAAAAATGACATAACAACTGGTTACAGTGCGAAACCCCTCATTTATGATTACTGTATCACGAAGGGAGGCTAAAGCACCACCCAATGGCCCAAAATTAGCTTCTTTTGTTCATAACTGAAATGATTTCGGAGGTAATTGTGTGGACAGGCATGAGCGAATGCATAAATGCATGAGAGGACGGGAAAATATCTTTCAATCAAAAAGTTCACAATGAATTTCTATGAAATTTTGTGGATGGACAATATTCCATGAAAGAAATCATTAAATTTTCAAGTGGATTCATTCAAAATTACTTCCCCTTCGTTGTAGTTGTCCACAGCACAGAATATCTCCAATGATTTATGTTTCCCAACGTGATCTCTCCAAAAGTTCTCTGTGAATTCCAGTGAAATTCCATGAAATGGTGGACCATAGACCACGAAGAAATGATCGAATTTTGGGGTGGATCCATGCATAATTACCTCCCTTCTGTTGGTAACTTTTCTGCCATAAACAATGACGTATTTTTCAGTTATTAGCTAAAGAAACTCATTTGGGGTGTTTTCCTCTGGAAAGCGAAATAAATGAGAACTTTCATAGCCATTGAAGTCATTTCTGATCATAAATCACACTTACTGGCACATTTTCAGCCATTAGTAACGACAAGATTTCCATTTTCCCCTCATGACATTTTAATTTGAGAGAGCTCCGCTATTTTACCTAAAAACGGGGAATTTTCCTTGTTCACACATTGAAGTTTGTAACACCATTATAAGGTCTTTAACGTATAGAACTGAATTATAAAGCTTCTTTTCCCAAGGTAAAACAAATGAAGTGTATAACTACGATGAAACACGTCTGAAATTAGAAAAAAAAGCGCGAGAGAGTTCTAAAAAGGGAGTTTTATCATAGCACATATATCACACACACACATATATATATATATATATATGTATATATATATATATATATATATATATATATATATATATGTATATATATATATATATATATATATGGAAATGGATTAAGGCTTCGAATTATTGTAGTTGTTTTGGCAGTGTGTCAATGTAAATTCGAACGGACAATTTTGTCGAATTAATGTTCGGTTTTAAACTGTCAAACCTACGACCTACGGGCTTCGTTCCTATTCGTGCCGCCTTAGTGGACCATAGGATGCAAACTCTTGGTTTAAAGGTTGGGGTCGCACATTACCTAAGAACTTCGTTGCGCTGGCTTGAGGGTTTATCTGCACATAGGTCCTGCCTTCTACGCTTCTTTAATTTTTGCTCCTTTACATCATATGTTTTATCATTTCTTGTTTAACTGCAAGCTGTAGAAAATCTCGTTTTCTTCCTTTGACCAAAGCAATGTTCTTTTTGCTACTCGCTTAAAGATCGTCTTCGCTGACCATTAAGCTCGATGTAAAGTCATCTCCTTTGTATTGAATTAATCATATCAGAATTTTTACAATGGTACTATATGCAGGGATACAAACCATGCCAAAAGGAACTATACGAACATGATAAATATGTGTAAATATGTCATTGATTTGAATATCAATACATACATACATATATATATATATATATGTGTGTGTGTGTGTGTGTGTGTGTGTGTGTGTGTGTGTGTGTTTATAAGTGGCGTGCATTCAGGGTATAGAAGTCATGCATTACATGGTCATTGATTTGTTTCAGAAGTGTCCCAAGCCGAATGATAATAAAGAAAAGATTTAAAACATTAAAAAAAAACTTTAATAATTCAAACATCGTCAAGAGGCATGCAACTTAGGAATAGCATGACGTGACCCGCTGCTTAGTACAAATCAATTATTTCCCTTGACTTCCGCTTTCCACAAGTCGACTGCAGCAGTTCCGTTTCACGAGAGAAAAGTTGTGGGCTTTTTTTATTTACACATTTTGTGTTCTCTCAAAAGTCCAAAAATGTGTCTGCAAAGGGGCAATTTATCTAAGTAATTGAATTTACAAGGAGTCAATAATTGTTTAAAATGGCATTAATTTGAAATAACTAGGGGGAAAAATAGATGCCCCCTAAATGAAATATTTTCCCTCTGGAAAGTTTTTTGTTTTCTTTTCTAATGAAAGTACACCTTTTATTTAAAAAAACATCTGCTCGAATTTTTTCTTTTTTTTGTTATGGTCTTTTAAGAATTTTGTCTCCAAATTGTTAGTGTTTTGGCTAATGTGAAGATTCTGAAATTTTATAATCGGAAAAAATGATTTATCAATGAATATAAATTTTCACAAAATTTAAGGGGTTTTTTTTCTAATAATTTTTATTATTTTTGGAAATCATTTTTGATAATCTTTCAAAAAGAAGATTTACCTCAGATAAATTTTAATCGAAAAAAAATAGTTGATTTAATGATTAATTGACTAGATTATGCAAAACTATTGCCTATTTATTTCTGGTAATGAAAAATGTATTCATTTGCCACGTGAAATCGCGATAGAAGTTCAGAGATCAGCTTTGATCTCACGTTATTTAAACCTTCCGCTACCACGTCGAGTAAGCATCAGGTATTGTGATCAATACGGATGACTTGAAGGGGAAATGTAGCATTTTGAAAAGTGTAGCAAACACATAAAGATAGTCAGTTACCGGCTACCATATCCCGATGAAAGTAACGTCTGCAATTAAAACGAAAATTATCGAAATTCTCTAAAAGGAAAGTGAGCCTCTCAGAATTTGTAAAACTATATTATCATTGATAACTAGATCATTCTGTATGATGATAATAATCCTTGCAGAAGACAAAACATTAATACCCTGATATCAAAACAGGCCATAATTTTTTGAAAAATCTCAGCAGATATTTTTTTACCGATAAACGTACACTGTACCTTAATCCAACAAACAACAAAAACTTTCTAAACAAGAAATATCTTAATTTTCTGGCTTTTGTTTTTGCCATTCAGAGCCAGTTAAAAAAACAGACTGCAGGGTCGAATAAAATCCCAACGGATTTAGTTTCTCTTCATATAAATGTAATATGGGAGTATATTCCATTGAGTTAGTACAACATTAAAACGAGGGATTGATTTGATAACCAAAGTTCCATAAAACTTTCTCAATCGAAAATATATTACGAATTGAATATAACTTCAAGTCTTGACTGAAATCGGTCAATTGGCATTTTTTTGGTGGAATTTTAAAATGTTTGTGGGTCGGGCCGAAATTTCCCAATGCTATTTTAATAAGTATATTGGATTGCAAATGTAAACAATTTTCAAACCCAGTCACCACCGGTTTCATATTGTCTACAGAAAAAAAATTTGCTGATAATTTTCAGTAATTTTTCTTCTGTTGATTGACACAAAGATCACTGTGGTACAATTGATAGATCTCCAAGTTACAGACTTTATTGATTTATGTAGCTTTTTACCAAAAGTCTGCGATAGTTGCCACCTCAATCAAAACTTTAAAAATATCGGAATTTTAGTCAAATCACATAATCATGGGGTGAAATCGCTTAGAAATCCTCTGTGAGTGCGCAAAAATATTGCTATTTTTCAAGATTAACTTTATACTATATTCTTGTATTTAACAGCAATCGCTGTGACCATGTTACAAGCACATGTGGTTCCTCTTGATTGAATAATTTCATGAATAATTCAGTAGAACCTATTGCATGGCCAACCTCAAAAGTCACTGGACTCCTGTGGTATATATATATATGTATATATATATATATATATATATATATATATATATACACACATATATATATATATATATGTGTGTGTGTGTGTGTGTGTGTGTGCTTGTATTTGTGTGTGTGTGTGTGCGTGTGTCATTAAGAAATGGCTATATGATCCAACAGAATGATTATAAAATGCGTTATATCATATAGAAACTATGTTTTAAATGATTTCCTGTTATTACACAGTGGATGTATCATTTGGCCTAGACAACGCAAAATAGAAAAAAACAATTAAAGAAAATAGGGCTGCTGTTGGAATCGAACCTGTGGCCGATACTACTTTATCTGGAAATAACTCTGATGAGAAAAGTAGTGTAGTTGAAATCTCGAACACTAGATGGAGAGATGAACTAAATTAATTCAGGAAATACTAACTCCGCAACGCCCATGATAGTGAATTGTTGCGAATCCTGGGGAAAGTCTATGTCAAACCACGGACGTTAAAAGAATGATGATGATAATGATGATGATGATGATGATGATGATGATGATAGAGAGTGACTCTACTCGTGTTTCATGGTAAATCTGTTCTTCAAGATTCTTGGAAAATGGATTTACCATGAGACGCGCGTAGATTCACTCTCTCAAATCTAATTTATATATACTAGCAGAGATGCCCGGTATTGTAAAATATAACCAAACAGAAGAAATATGTTTTTTGATATATTCCTTCTTACTTAACTCAACCAATGAAAAAACGATTATTGTCATGTAGCTGTAACGGAAAGAATATCCTGATGAAAAAAGAACAATGGTGATGTTGCTCAGTTTGAAAGAGCTTCTGGATACACCACATGAGTGCTTCTCCCATTAGGTGCCCGGATCCAACGCTAGAACAACCAATACAGAGCTGCCCATGGGAAACGCATGGACAAATCAGGAAGAGACCAGTACTCTTGAGACATTTTCCTTGTGACTTTTTTAAGAGATCTTTAGGGTCAGGCATCAATCATGTGGGCCAATAACTTTTGCTGCATGAAGATTTACCCCTATGCACACTTCCGAGTCTTGGATAGAATATTGTGACCAGCAACTCAGCTAGAGACGACCAGTGAAAATATATGGTGACTTCGAATGAAATGAAAAAGAATACGATGATGATGATGATGATGATGATGAAAAGCTGAAAAAAGGAGAATAATTGAGAGAGAATATACTAACAAGTCCCATTCAAGAGAATGATTATAAAGTTTAGTTCTAATATTATTAGTTACCTCAAAAAGGAGATTTTATAAATAGAACTTGACATAAAAAAAGGCGTCACTAATTTCAAAACTTATATCCTTGGCAAAACCGAGTAACCGTGCTAATAAGTAATAATCGTGCAAATCAAATTATCTACAATTCTGTTTATATCAACAACTTTTTTCATCCAGTCAATGGTTTTTGCAACTTGAAATCAGTTATCAACTCCAAATGGTCGGCGCCTTCCGCAAGTCACGTGTCTTGATTGAACATCGTATTATCTTGGCGCATACCCAGTCGCCTCGGTACTAACCAAACACATCATTCCCAGTCAACCAGTGCGAAACGTCACTTACTGATTTGATTTTTCAGATATCAAAATCTATTCTTGCATATTTTGAAAAAGATGTTTACCTGTGACCTTAAAGATTATATGGTGTGTACTTAACTGTTGTTTTTGTACATGCACTAAGTATGTGTGAGTTTGTGTTTGTGTATGTGTATGTGCGTGTGTGTGTGTGCGTATGTGTGCGCCGCTGATAAATTTCTGTCTGCATCAAGGTAAAAATCAGAATTCTGAATTCTTGTATGTACACACACACATACTCACACCAACAGATACACAATATATATATATGTATATATATATGTGTGTGTGTGTGTGTGTTATTGTGTCATCCACTGACAGCTGTTTCGAAGTATTACATCTCTTAGTTGTGGCTATAGACTTTATCCCATCCAGTACTGCTGGACAGAATTGAAACCCTCACATAGGACCCGGAGGCCGATATCCTACCTCTGGACTACGGAACTCAGTAAGGCTAAATTTAAGCGATATATTCATTTACTCAGAAACTCCTCATCCACCACTGTGCTCTATTCCTATGGAAGAGCATATATATATATATATATATATATATATATATATATATATATATATATATATATATATATATATATATATATATATATATATATATATATATATATATATATATATATATATATATATATATATATATATATATATATATATATATATATATATATATATTTAAAGGGAGAAAATATTTCCCTCCACTCTTACGCTGGAAAGGGGGAAAAGTTTCTCTTCACTTTTGACTCTTCAAAGAATTATGTATAAACAAGTAAAAAAAGAAACTTCAAATATTTCTGAGTGCGTGTGGGGGGGTACCTGGTTTTGCCCGAGGTTGAGATAACTCAAAATATAACCAAACGGGAAAAATATGTTTTTTTTCTTTGTATATTCTTACGCAGCAAAACTAATAAAAATTACACTATGTACAAATGAAAAAATCTGTTGCTCAAAAAGGCACAAATTATGTTGATTAATTTGACAGGGCTTCTGAATACGTTGCAGAATCGTTTTTTCCATAGGGTGTCGGGATCGAACCCTCGAAAAACGAATATAGAGCTATCCATGGGAAAAGCATGAAGAACTCGGGTAAAGTCTGGCGATCTTGAGAAATTGTCCTTTTGCTATTAGCAATTTCCAGAAACGACCCCTAGTGACCTCTAGTGACCTCCAGTATCAACCTAACGTTGCTTGTAACTTTTGCCAAGTTAAGATGTACACCTATGCAAAATTTCTACATCTTATGTGCAATATTGTGGCCAACAATTTTGAAAATTCGCTAGAAATGACCAGAAATGACTTATGGTGACCCCGAATTACCAAAATCACAATTCTAAATACTTTAGCAGAGTAAGAATCTACTTCTATGCCAAATTTCAACACAGCAACATTGGTTAGCATTGACCATTAATGACCTCAGATAACCTCAAATTCTGAGATCAAGATTGCATTGCCAAAGAATTGCGAAGAAAGGATTTATCCTAACGCCAAATAGATTGTAATCTTTGTCGTGAGACGATGTACACATGTGCTAAATTTCAGGATCCTTGTAAAATTTGGCTCCGAATTTGGCTAGAAATGACCAGAAATAATTTCTGGTGACTTCAAAAATCCTCAGAGGTCAACTCCGTATTGCATATGATCTTTTCCATGGGAAGATGTATCTCTATGCGTAATTTCAGTTTCACAGATACTAAATCGTGGCCCAAACTTTGAAAATTGTTTTCAAATGACCAGAAATGACATCGTGACATTGAATGACGTCAAAAATCAACGTCACATAGATTGCGATCTTCGCTTAGAAGATGTACCCATTTTTGGCGAAAGTTTGTTGTCCACAACTCTGAGTTCACATCTCCTTGGTTGATTTACCTTCCAGTTATGACACAACAATAAACATTACGTCATAGAAAGTATTTAGTCTTCATATCTTATCATCACATGTTGAAACAGCTCGAGATGAGTTCAGACGTTGAAAGGACTTAAAATTTTAGATACTTAAATAATCAAAAATGTATTAACCTAATAAAATAAATTTGAGCTTCTTAGTGCCGTTCCATACATAAATAATTACCAGCGTCATTTTCGACGAGTATACTCTAGTATATATATATATATATATATATATATATATATATATATATATATGATACCTGGTGAAGGCCGTAGAGTACAACGGCTGAAACGTTGTATGAAAAACAATCAAGATGAGGATAGTCCAAATAATGATAGAAATAATTCTCTGACCTTCTTAATCATTTTGTAAAACGTCAGTTCCAGACTTTCTGGACGGACTACTCTAGAAACTAAATTAAAGACGTTATCACTTCCTTAGAAACTCACAGGAAATATCTCAAAGGTTTGGCTTTGTTTCTCCACACTTTTCTATTAGTGCTTGGTTCGCAGACCCACTCAGCTAGTTATGTTCTTCTCTCTATTTATTTTCCAGGCCATAAAGTTAGCAGAATTCTCTCAGAAATCAAATTTATCTCTGAGAGTAAAGCGATGTAAAGCTTCTTTGTTTGTGGTGCCTTTAATGCCACCCATAATTTTCATCACACGATTTTCATGCTTGATATCATGATCTGCATCTATGGTAGAGGATGGTATCTTAGTTTTGCTCACTGAAATATTTCCTTGTTTCCTGGTCTTCTTCGCATGCAAACGTTCCAGAAGAATATAGGCACTATTCTTGCGTAGTTTCGAAGGTAATTAGCAAAAATGTACTCGACTAAGTCATTCAAGGAAGTAAGGTGCAACTCATAGTCTCTTTTTCTTGCAGCGCGGACGAACATCAAAAAGGTTTCGAACATTTTCATAAAGTTTCTAAGGAACTTTGCTTACTTTGTTAATGTCCAGTCAAATTTTCTCTGTTTTTCTGTAAATGAGACGTACTAGAGAGCGTCAAGTAGCCTCTGTCGCCGTCCTTCAAATCGTCGGTTACGTTTTCACTTGGACTTTCAAGTAACTTGCATTGATTTGATACGGCATCAACTGTACTCAAATTCCCCCAGATACTATTCCAGAAACTTGAGTAAGTAAAACTTATATAGGCGCCAAATACAATGTTTTATAGACGCCCATCCCCTTTTTCATTTGCTTTCCTAAATCAATCTGCAGAATAATTGTTTGACCATATATATTAGCTTCCATCAAGGACTGATCTCTCGCACTTTCGTCAATATAATTGTCAATGGCTTTAAGGGTAACAAAAACAGTGTGCAGTTCTCCAACTCGAAACAGTTCCCGTTGACTGTATCTTCTGCTTCACTCAGTATAGATTTGATGTGAAGCTGCATATCAAAGTTAATAATTGTTTCCTAACTAGAGTGAGGGTTCTCAAGAAAATATGCCCATCAGGACCCCCTAATCTCAAGCACTATTCCTGATTGTGATACAATTTTGTGTCAGAAGATGCATTCACAAATGATTCCTCAATGTTTGAAACAAATATGCCACATGAAAATACCCCATAATTCATAGTCTGCCCCAAATTATTTTGGGATAAACCATAAACTATGGACATACACCCATCAGAAAAAAATATATTGTGAAGGATACGAAGGATTGCTATTGAACCCTTTTGGTTCCCCACCAATTGGGAGTAGTAGTGGGAGCAGGAGGAAGAGAAGGAGGAAGATGATGATGGCTTACCCCAGGACCGGGACCGAATTTCATTGCAATCCAACACGATAGGACAGGGAAAATAGATATTTAACATTACTAGTTGTGATGGTCGCAGCATCTCTGTCTGTCTGTCTGTCTGTCTCTTTCTCTCTCTCTGTCTCTCTCTCTGTCTCTCTCGTACCTCCCTGCTGCTCCAACCTTCTATATAATTCAGCTTAACACAGCATATCGCCATTTTGGGGGTCTGGGAACACTCAAAGTTTTTTTTACCATATAGATTAATGGTAATGGCTTCTTTGTTTAACACCATTTCCGTTTACGAAAGTTTTTTTTTTGATAGGAAAATTCTACTTAATACTCGTGTAGCTGAAGAAACCTGGACTCTTTTTTTTCACTATGATGTCGAAAGAGACCGAATGAAAGAGAAATGAACACAAAAGGAAGCAAGTCAGCAAAACAAATAAATAGATGATTTTTTTAATACAAAAAACTGGAAATAGTAAGATGCGAATTCCACAGCATTTATATCGTCCGTCACGCGTGAATAAAGACAGACGCAGAACCCGCTTGTCTCTTCCAACCTTCCTTCCGTTCATAACCTACTTACATATGAGAAGCGGTTTACTACATATGTGAAATAATATTCGGTCGCTTTTGAAGAAGAAGAAGAAGAAGAAGAAGAAGAAGAAGAAGAAGAAGAAGAAGAAGAAGAAGAAGAAGAAGAAGAGGGGGTAAGAAGGGGGAATAGAAGAGTGAATGTTTTGAGACCTGAGAAAATGTAAGATGAGAGAGAGGGGCAGAGGGGGTAGTAAAGGAGTGGAGGAGTTAAAAAACGACAAAGAAAAGGATGAAGATAGGTTGATTGAAAAGGAAGAGGAGAAGGAAAATTTCAAATAGAAAAAGGGGGAAATGTGGAATGATGACGTGAATGAAAAGGAAGACGGAGAAGAAGAAAAAGATGAGCGAGAAATTTGGAAGACGGAAAGGGAGGAAGAATTTGAAAGAAAGAAAGAAAGAAAGAAGAAAAGGAAGGAAGAAAGAAAAAAGAAATTGATAGAAAGAACTTGAATGAGAGACAGGAAGAGAGAAGGAAAGGGAGGGAGAATTCGATAGAAAGAAAGAAATGAAGGAAGAATTTGATTGAAAGAAAGAAAGAAAAATAAAAGAACCGAGATGAATTATGAGAAGGAAAAAGACAATCAAGAAGAGAAAAAGAAGAGGAGAAGAAGGGGGTGTTCAGAGTTAGGGGGATAGAGAACAAGAAAAAAAAGGACAAAGAAAATAACAAAGAACTCCCGTCTAAATTGGGTTCACTCTGCCTTAGGGTGCCTTACAGTACGGACTTGAGGAATGCTACGAATTTATTGTGGGTCAGGTTAATGGGTGGGATCTGATATGATTCTACTGTTATGTGGCACCGCTATTTTGTGTCGTGTTTTCTTTGGGGAGGTAGAAACGTTAAAAGAAAGACATAGGAACAACAACAACGACAAAGACAACGATGACGATGACGATGATGATGATGATGATGATGATGATGATGATAATTTTGAAATGGAATTGATTATTGTGTATCCATTATTAGAGCATTGAAAACGGTGTCAGGTCCGTGAGAGGGAGACGGGAACCGATGAACATCCGAAAGAAGATGAGACAATTCGATTAATGGTGCTACTAAATCAGGCAAGAATAGTAGGTATAGTCTGAAAAAATATATATATATATTTGTATGAGAGAGAGAGAGAGAGAGAGCGAGAGGGGGGGGGAGAGTAAGAGAAATGGCTATCCAGAAGACCTGGTTGTGTACAAATGAGATTTGTTAAATTTGCCGTTTCGCTAGTTCGTCTTGACTTCTTCAGAAAATGAGTTGGAGATACTAGAAATTGTCTGTTATATATCGCCAATGTCTAGTTGTGGGTGGGTTTAATGATTAATAATCAAATTAGGTGGATATTAAGTTGTGTTAGATAGTTGATGTTCGGATGACGTGTCGCAAAAGTGAAGTGTTTTTTAATTTACAAGTGTTTAATATGTCTATGTAATTATTCACCAATGAACACGCCCATATATAATATATAGTGATATAATTAGTAATTAGTATAATTTCTCCATAATATCTCAATCATATTTTCGGGAGAAGCAAGAATAAAATGGCAGAACATCAAATAAATTACGAAATTTGTGCACGACAAAACTTTCAAAATTGTTATATTTATATATATATATATATACATATATCCACTTGATTTTAACCCCTAAAATTGAAAATAAAGGCTCCCTCTCGATTTTGACCACTGAAAGAGAAAAAAAAATTCCATCTTTGACTCTGGACCCTAAAAATAGTTTTTGACCTGTATAAGTGAAAAGTGAAAGTTCGCCAAAAATTGAAAAAAAATTCTCTCGATTCTGACACCTAAATGTGAAAAAAATATCTTCCCTTTGATTTTGATTCCTTAAATGAAAAAAAATGGACAAATATTTAAAAAGGGAGTGTTCAGAGGGGGTTATGTTTACTGAAAAGGGCAAATGTCAAAAAAAGGCCAGCCAATGTTTGAAAAAATTTGGGATAATGCACTAAAGGGGCGAAGGTTATTGTTAAAAATAGAAGGAGGTTTTACCCGTTTTCAACCAATAAAAGAGAAAAAAACTTCACTCTTAGACTTTGACCCCTAAAAAATTAGAAAAAAAACGTTTCAATAAGTTTTGACCGTTTAAAGAGAAAAAAAAGTTCCCTTCGATTTTAACCAATTAAAATGTTAACTATCGATGTCAATCCTTAGAATGAAAAGATAGCTTCCCTCTTGATTTTAATACATAAAAGTGAAAGAAAAAATTACATCTCGATTTCGACCTCTGAAATTGTTTTGATCAGCAAATGATCGAAGAAATTTCCTCTTAGATTTTTACCCTCAAAATTGAAAAAAAAGATTTCCTCTTTATTTTGACACCGATAAATGAAAAAAGAATTCGACTCCTGTGTCAGTGAGTTTTGTCGTTTGAGAATCCGCTTTATGCGTGCGTTTATGATTAAGAGAGAGAGTTGTACCATTTTAAAACTCTCTTTATATATGTGTGTGTGTGTGTGTGTGTGTGTGTGTGTGTGTGTGTGTGTGAGATCACAACACTTGTCAGAACACTAGTCTTAGAATCCTTACCGAAAATTCCAGAAATATCTCTCACACTTGAATGGATCCAACGAATAACATTCACTGGGTAAGCATGGACCTGATGAAATCACCCCCCCCTTCCCAACGGTATAACGTGCCAAAATTGGAATTACCATATTACCTGAGGCTGTTTTCTTCACACAGATCGCTTTCTCTTTGATTTCTTTGGCAATCATAGAATCTCCAAAGTTCAAAGGGAGAATTAGTTTCTGGAACGCCTGCGAGTTCGAAGCAGACAATAGAACCGCTAAACCTTTGCATAGAGTAACATTGAACCGACCACCGTTCCCTAGGCCATTATATTATAATATCATGGTTGTAGCGATTCATTTTTTTTTATAGATTTGGTAGCCAGAGGAATGATGACAATGAACCACGACTCAACTGAGTTTGAATCTCATTTGATTGCTTATGTCACTTTCTTGGCATATACATGATTCGAACTCTATGATTCTCTGTCATATATATATATATAAATATAGGAACCTATGTAGTTCCTTAACCTCATCACCCCTCCCTTTACATTATCCCGAACATATCCACACAATCTAACACCACATCACTTCCCTCCTACCCTGACACCTTTTGTCCTCTCCAAGACCCACCGCTACTGCTAAACCAGAGACTTCATCACTGGCTGGACTTTCTCTCACACAACAGGATGTCCCCAGTAGCCTGGATACCATTTTTTGCTCACAAAGCAAACACATCAAACCTATAACCTCTAGAAGCACATGCACACACAGCACACACTACTGAGGATGGGAATACTTGCTGGAACATTAATAAAAACATTCACGGATAAATAAACCTGACTTCAAAACACTTTACTCTGTCTCACTCTCTACAGTTCATATTATATATATATATATATATATATATATATATATATATATATATATATATATTATTATTATTATTATTATTATTATTATTATTATTATTATTATTATTATTATTAAGCAATGGATATATGATACGGAAATATTTATGAATGTGTTATATCATTTGAAACTCTATTTGAAATGACCTCCCGTTATAACATGAAGAGCAGGTCACCTAGCTGAGACAGCGTAAAAAGAATAAACAATTTAAAAAACGTGGTTGTTGCAGAAATCGAACCTTCAACGTAGCATTCTTCTTCCTATTCAAATAATAACATAAGTCTGTATTAGATATATTTCATTATACTCACCCCACGCCATCAAGTAAGATGGCGTGACGAGCTAAACGAATTCAGAAAGTTCTGGCTCTGCATTGCCCAGGATAGAGAGGTCTGGCGTTTCTTGTGGAAGGTCTTTGTCCAACGACGGACGCCAAGATAAATCTTTCGTTCTGATCACACATTCTTCAGGAAATTTTCGTTCTGACAACGTATTTTTCAGTTAGCTAGTTTTTTTGCCTACCCATATTCATTATATAAAATAAAGGCTTAGCCCATGGAACCAAGCAATATATATACATATATATATATTGGATTGAGCACTCTTTAAGTGAGGTAACTCATCCATCGTAAGCTTATGCAATGCTCTTCCATAAGAATAGAGCACTCTGGTTGATGAGGAATTTCTGTGTAAATAGATATATCGCTTAAATTCGGCCTTACTGACCGTCCAGTTCCGTAGTACTGGATGGGATATTGGAAAGTCTATAGCCACACTGAAGAGATGTAATACATCGAAACAGCTATCTGTGGAAGACACAATAATATATATATATATATATATATATATATATATATATATATATATATATAATGCAATTCACAATCATTCAGTTGGATCTTATATCTATTCCTTAATACATAACTGTGGTGATATAAACCGTGAATGAGAGAAATGAAAAGTTGGAGTTGAGACAGTTATCTGGGCCTTTGCTTTACTTGCAACTGCGTTGAAGCGGTTACATTATTTGTCAAAGGCTCGATTCCTGAAGCAGCCTTATTTTCTTTGATTATTTAATCTATTTACGTTGTCTAGGCCAAGTGATATATTAAATGTGTAATGATAGGAAATCATTTCAGATGAGAGTTTCAATATGATATAACACAATTTATAATCATATATATATATTAGCTGTTCTATTCAACTTATGTCTAAAACAAAGTAAACCCCAGAAAACTGAAAGACGGCAATCATAATGCTTTTACATAAAAAAAAAGGAAAGCCAAAAGACCCCAACAACAACAGACAACTGCATTTACAAACTTTTCATAAAAATCATCACCAACCAGATCACTCAAACACTAGATTGCAACAAACCAGAAGAAACAAGCTGGCTTTAGAAGAAGCTGCTCGACCATGGACCATCTCCATTCAATGAATCAGCAGAAAGAAAAAGCAGCAGAATACAAAATGCAACTCGTTGTAGTATTCACAGACTTCAAGAAATCTTTCGACCCTGTGGAAATTCCAGTGGTCATGAAGGCCATCACACTACAAGGTGTAGACCCTGTATACGTCAGAGTATTGCAACATATATATATATATATATATATATATATATATATATATATATATATATATATATATAGTCACAGCAGCTCTTTTATCAGGCTGCATAAAGACTTTGGGGAGATTGGGGGAAGGTTCTATTCATGATGGAACAATAGGACTGCACTGGTCCCTCCCTTTCTGCCCTTCGTGTGAAACTACGGCTGAAAAGTATTACAATCACTGATTTTTACTCCATTGAGAAATCATTCGGGGGTGTAGGGGTTTCTTTTTACAATCTATTCTGCCCAATAGGACCTTTTTTCTGTCCATCGTATGAATGTACAGCTGTGAAGTACTTTGCTTAGTACACTTTACTTTGTTGGAAAATTATTTTTCTAAACACGAATTGTTTGGGCTGGGGATTTTATTTATGACGTAGCTATACTGTTGAACTGGACCATCTCGTTCTGTCCATTGTGCGAAGTATTCCGATTATTCATTTTAACTTCGTTGGGAAACCATTTCCCCAAAATCAGGGAGGGGTCTATTTACGATTTAACTATACTACTTTACTGGACCCTCATTTTCAGTCAATCGCATCGAAACTAAGTCTTTGAAGTATTTTGATTATAACAAATTCAATTAAAAGATCATTTTCCTAAAATACGAAATTTTAAAATTAATTAGTGACTGATGAAGACGACCATTAAGCAAGTTATGAGGAGACATATTTGATGTTGATAAGGTATAATACTATAATGTTAAATTCAGAAATTTGCCAAAATGTACGAGAAAATATCAGTAAAGAAAATAATTTTTCATTTAAAAAAGAATACTGATTTATGAACTTCAGAACAAGTACTAAGGTAATTTTTTTATTGAATTGGTAATCAATATGCCATGAGTGAATCCCCGTAGTATTTCTGGGAGTGCTGATACAGTCATAGATGAGTCCAAAAGATCCCTCTGAGGAGATTTTTCGCAAAAAAAAGCATTGTGTTTGTGTGGGTTCGTTTGTGCATTCTGTATGTCTCTGTTACTGCTGCTTTTGTGTCATTTGGAAAGAAAGCAAACCTGCATTCTTTTGGTGAAAAAGAGCATCTATTCCAAAAATCCTTCACAAATATTTCTAAAAAATGAACTCATGCGCATTTGCAAGGTTCTGGGTCGAATGGTGTGTCCAGTAGCGCTGACATAAGATTAAAAGTTTCTCCTAAAGAACAAAAAAAAAATATTCATAAATTTTGTCTGATAGTGTTGACAAAACGAAAACAGAAAAAAAGAGAAGAATAACTTCACCACCGTCGTTGATCGCAGCTAGAGTAATTCAATGTTGCTGCATAATTAGGAATTGATAGCATTGACTAATTGAGAATTGATAGCATTGTGTAATTAGGAATTCATAGTATTGTATAATTAGGAAATTATCAGTTAAGCCTTAACACGACTCGATTTTGAGCCGGAAAACGCTTTTCTCTCTCACGCCTAAATTCCAAATTGTCATTCTTCTTAATCCATTTCATTTTATTTTTCTTTTGTTGATCTCTGTATTTTTCTATCAGTTTCATTCGTTTTTATATCTTCTGATTCTGTTGGGTTTACCAGTTAGTTTCAATACTCTATCCTATCTTTTTTTTATTCGGCCTTTAAGCTTATTTCTCTTCATTTCTCTCTTCATTTTTCTATCTTTCCTTATTATCATTTCTTTCTTTTTTTTTTTTCACATATTCTTACACTCTCTTACAGTTTTTTCTCTACCATCTTTCCTTCTTTTCGATTTCCCCTTTCAATACGACTCTTTCTCCTCCACTCACTTCTCAGACTCAGAATCAGACTCAACCTCAATTACTCTCAGGTCCCATGATACAATAAGTGATGATCTCGTCTACATTTTCTCGGGCGATCTGTGACAATAAAGGGTTTTTGCAGGGTTAGCCCGACAACAAGGATGGACTGCCTTACACAGTTAAACGACTCTGTCTACCCTGCTATTCAACCATAGCCGTAGGAAAGGTGAATTCGTCCATTTTGCAAAGGCATAACTGCGAGGTGAGCACAAATGTACCGGCTTGAGTTCGAACTTGGGTCGCCGATTTCATTTTCCCTTACGTTACCCGTTAGGCCAATCGCATACACTTCACAACGACATTTTTTCTCCTCTACTCCATTCTTCTTCTATCCCTTTCACAGAAACAAATCATCATCATCAACAGCCTTTTAGAGTCTGTTGATGGACATAGACCTTCCACAATTTTCGCCAGACCCCTTTATCGTGGGCGTCACGGGACCAGTACTTTCAGAACTTGTCTAGTTCGTCACGCCATCTTATTTTCTGCCAGCCACTGTGTCGCATATGATCTCTGGGGATCCACCTTATGATTCATGATGTCCAGCGGTTGTCTGACATTCTTGCAACATGACCAGCCCATTGTTGTTTGGGTTTTCGAATGGATTCGATCATATCTCTGACTCCAGTTTTTCATCTAATATACTGAGCTGTCTTGTGATCCCTCCACGTGATGTTGAGTATGATTCTATCCTGTGCACGTTGCATGGTTCTCAGTTCGAGAGTCAATTTTTTTGGTGAGGTTCCATGTTTCAGCTCCATAGGTGACTATTGGGAGTACGCATTGGCTATATAAATAATCCTCGAAATCTCTGACTAGTTCTTCATTTCGTTATAGCTTTTTTGTTATGATTACAATTCAATCCCACCTCTCTCTCTCTCTCTCTCTCTCTCTCTCTCTCTCTCTCTCTCTCTCTCTCTCTCTCTTCCGGCGCTCCCGTCTATCACTATTCTTTTCATGGTTCTGCCACACACACACACACACACATGCACTCTCACCTACACTCACACACACCTTTCATTCATTCTCACGCTGTCCTTGACGCTAAATCAAGCCCTGTTTACTTTTTTCCCGCTCGTTTATTTTATTTTTCTACCTCCAGTAACCAAAGATTAAATCCAGCTCGCGTCTGCACCAACAAATTAAAAGGCGCGATGGGGACTGGCGAGGGTGATAAGATACATTCCCAACTGAGATGCCGAAGAGAAATCAAATTTACAGGCTCGTGACAAAAAAAGGGGGTTTTAGCTAAGAGACGGTCCCTTCCAACCCGCAACATTCTCCTTGTCCCTACTTGCATCCAGTATAAGGAGAGAGAAAAAAAATAGATAATTTGAATGGAAACAGGAAATGCTGTTAATTCGCATTTCAATGTTGTTTTACACCTTTTCTTAATTCTTCTTTTGAAAATTTAAAAACAAAGTGCATATTTTTATGTCTTCTTTTTTTTTCTTTTCGGATAAACAGCTGCTGATTGCATAATTTCGAATCACATTTGAGCATGCGCAATGGACTTAGAGTCAATTTTTTTTAAATGAAAAAACAAACAAATACAGGTATCTTCCACTTTTCGAAAGTTCGCTTCACGCCACTCCACTTTTACGAAAGGCCATAGTTCTGATGTTTCCCGCTATGAAAAATGTCGTAAAACGAAGAAACAATAACCATAAATCTATGTGAGTAAGTTGAATTAACTTTCTGCTGTGTCTGCCTCGAAAATCGAGGTTCATCATCTGCTTTGGTTGAAACTTGATTGTTTTGCCTCACGCATTTTTCTATCATGTACTTCTTCGTGGGCACTCAAAACATCCGTGGTCGATCGGAATTAAAGACATACTTTTCTGCAGTCATTGCAGAACAGTCAAAAATCTCAAGCAGGGTTATTTTTGTGTCTAGGAACGCAAAAAAATCCTATATAAATTAATGGTAATTCCTCCATCGCCCAACACCATTTCGGCGAACGAAAGGATTCATGGGAAGGTTCTACTTTCGGGTTGGTCAGTACACGTGTTTCAAGATCTCAAATGTATTGTCAATGATCTTCAAAAGAAGCTATGATAAGTAAGCTAGTCTTGCAGACCATGACTTTTGATTTCGATTCTTATTAGAAGCTACACGTTCAGACATTGATTAAAGGCTGTTGATAGCATCTACGCAGGCCTCCACCTTAATTATTCCAGCAGAGTATCATAGTGAGTTGGTGCACGGTATTAAAATGAATCATTTTTCTGACCCTGTCCCAGACTAAAGTAAACTTAGTAAATATTTACGCATGCCCCTGCTATAGAGTGTTGGTTACCGGGTGAGTCTTGAATATCTAGAAAAATTAACTTTCAAACAAAAATCTTTGTTGGTTTGCTGAATGGATAAATGTTGATTACTTCATTATTTTAACACATTATATTGTCATTGTGATGGGTGCCTTGCCATAAGGCAATGGTTATCGAATTCGAGGAGAAGATTGTTACTGCTGCGTAGTAAGTTTGTTCCTCACTGATTGCCCGACACCAGGGTTACCAATTGGTATTTTTCAAGAAAACTGAGCCAACTAATTCGTACAGAAGGAAATTTTACAAACGATAACAACCCCTTACAAACAAATATGATGCGATATAAATATACATGGAGACTGGATTTTTAAAAATCCTTTTTTTTTCTGCAAACTTAGTCTGATGATGGATTTTAAGTTTTTTGACTAATTTGGTACTGAAGCTACTTAATTTGGTCCCAAGACCACACAAATTCGGTCTTGTCCAGCAAATGATATCTGGCAATCCTTCGCACAGAGACTTAGCAAAGGTTAGTAAATGCTTATTGTCATTTAGAAAACTTTGAGCAAACAAAAAATCCACCATAAGCTTTTCATGAGATTTAAAAAGTAAATTAGTATGTATCGTTTCCTTCTCTTGATTTCTTTTTCTATATTTGATGATTCACCAAAGGAAAGTGAAGAAGCTTTGAGAGGTTTAAGGTTAATTTCGCTAACTCCTAGACCTTACTGTACATACGTGAACAGACACGTGCATATATACAGCCTTGTAAATTTTTCATTTTTTAACGCTAAAAAGAAAATTATGAGCACGTATATATATATATATATATATATAGAGAGAGAGAGAGAGAGAGAGAGAGAGAAAGAGAGAGAGAGAGAGAGAATATCAGCTAGCTTTTAGCATTCTCCTTATTATCATTGGGAAAGCTAAAAGTTGCAGTGAGCTTGATCTTGACTATAAAATAGATGACAGATCGGTATGATGTAATATTTTGCCCCAAAACTCTGCACGATGCAGCAAGAATGAACATGTTCAGTTATTGTGGATGCAGTTACACAGTACACAAGTTCACTCAATTGTGTCTTTCTGCCGATTGAGTACAACCGGCTCTCAAGATATTCAAAATAGCTGTGATACTGTGATCCATATATATATATATATATATATATATATATATATATATATATATATATATATATATATATAACATAAACTGAGTTTGTTCATTTTTAGGTTGTACCAGTTTCATTGATGACATGTTCTTTAAATGCTGGAGGAGAATTCGAAAAATCGTATAGTAATATATACCCTAAGGACCTTGAATTAAAATGAGAACATAAAGGAATGCAAGCAATGTTCCCACATTTCTATATTAAAATCGCAGATGAAATTTTTATTGATAAATTGTTTGATAAATAGGATAGCTTTCCATCCCGTATAGTGCGAATTGTTTCTCTAGTTGTAAGAATGGTCAATCAAGGCTGTGAAATTAGTAATTTTTAAACAATTTGTGGACAATTTGATAAAGCCATGAAAAATCATCTCGTTCCTGTTCCTTTTTTAAATTCATCAGCTTGGCCTTTGTGAAAGAATAACGAAAATCGAACAATGTGTTAACAAGAGTATGAAAATAGAATAAGTGAATAGCGTATACTGATTTAAATCAATTTGTATTAATGTTAGGGGAATTAGGTAACCAAAAGAAATGAATCCAGTCTTTGCCAGTGTGAACGATCATTGAATAGACTGTAACCAAGGAGAGGGGAAAACATTTGTCTTTGGTCCATTTGTCTGATTGATTGGTAGTTGGCGGGGTGGGGGATCGAAACCAGAATGCCATATAACAAATTGTTAAAGTATACCAAAGGAATCACCTATTAAGATATTACTACCCGCTTGAAAGTGGTTTTGTTTCGACCATGTATATGAGGACACTTTATTTGATAATTAAAAGTAATAAAAACGATTTATGGTATACGACATGGAAAAATTATTTCAAAGGTCGTGAGTGGGAAAAATTGTTAAATTTTTAGGTTGAATATGTTGGTAGAGAATCAACTCAAAGAAATTTTTCTGTTCAATTAGTATTCTTAAAGATGATGAATATAAGTTGGTTTACATGCAGTCTGATTCAATATTCACATGAGTGAACATTCAATAAAAAAGACATGAACAGCGAATCACATCTGTTGATATAATTACTGATGCCTCATCGTAAATAAGTTTTATGGGTAACATACGTACATAACCCGTTTCAAAATATAAATGATACGTAATGTAAAATACCATCAATATACAATACTCATAATACTCTATATAAATTGACAAACTACATGTATGGCACAAGCTATATACGAAGGAAGAGGAGTGTTTAATCGGCAGTGCTAGGGCGCCTTCTTAATATAACTGTTTTGTTTTTTAAAATCCCTGAAACGTTTACAACTGATGATCCCAACCAGAGAAAATGTCTATATTGTACCATATTATAAAAGTATATGTAAAACAGTGGGGACACTGTAGGAAATTGCTTAAATCGCATTGATAGATATTGGGAAATAAGTGACTGAAGTGACACAAAAAAAGATTGCTTTTTAATGTTTGGTGTTTAAAAAAAAAGAAAGTCGATTTCATAACCATGTTTTTTACCTATGGTATAAAATTCTAATTTTTTTATCTTTCTTCGAGAAAGAATGGCATTTCTAATAGTTTTTCGAGTCATACAATGACCCAAGTATAGGTAATATTGTTTTGTTTATTCAATTATCACTTAGGAAATTAGAATAATGGGAAACTAAACAACTTTGTTCATTTACTTTAAAAATTCTCAAGTTACTTCAAGGCCGCACAATCGGTTCCCGGGATAATTTCCGGACCGACATCGTAAAAAGGAGAACCCAAAGACCATTTAATACACCGAAAAATACGGTTCTCCAGTTCGTTTGCTGTAGTTGCGAAAGGAATAAATAGTTTAAAAGAATTAGTCCTTTGAAAAACCGTGTTATGCTGATAAAAGCATTATGCTGACTAAGTTCAGTTAGCAATTACTAAACTGATTCGTTTAACTACTCTCTGATACAAGTATCCTCAGATTACACCACTTTTTTTGCACTGATCCATGTCACGTCTCAAATATTATCTCAATCACCGAACTTGGCAAGTTTTCCAAGTCAGTCTTGTCATTGAAAGTTTTTGAGCTTTCAATAAAACAAGTTTGATCTTTAAGAACAAGAAAATTCCATTTGTCTTAAAGAAGAAGGGTGTACAACCAATGCATCCTCCCAAAAGTTACCTATGACTTTTCAGCAAGCAACAAATTTACGAAGCTTAGCATAGTATGGCACACAGCAACAATAACTGAGTACAAAGTGACCGAACTCATTGGTAATGCAGGACTAACTTGCTAAGTATCAATATACGAGCTATATATCGGTGCACTGATGTTTGCTTGTTTAGCTTTGGTGCAAGGCCTGAAAGGTGAGGCACCCAGTAAGGGTCGACCTCGTTAGCAAATGTTCTGTTCTACAAGAGTGAGTATTAGGCTTTGATAAGGAGCAGCTAAAAAGTTTTAACGTACTTCCCGAGTCTCGTACCTTGATTTGGGATCCACTGGAGGTCGAGCTCGCTATTCATTGCTTGTGGGATGAGGTTACTCTGCAATGTCATCCCATTGGTGTACTCAGTTGTACTTGTTAGGTTAATGATCAGGAAGTATAACACCTCCTCGCTCCTGTTGCTTGATTCTCTTTATTCTATTTTTTATTTCACTTTTTTTTCGCTGGGAGTACTTCCGAAGCAACAAGGTCGTTCTTGGCTAGATAGCTATCGATATAAAAGACAAACTGTCAAAGCTGTCATTCCGTCTCGTCACGATGATTGGTACCGACCCGTTCCTCACCCCGAGGACTGCTCAACGGCATTTTCGCCATGTTATCGTCAAGAAGATTGGCATTCTAATAATCTCTTATTATCAATAAATCATGTATGAATGAATTTGGAGGCGCAAGAACGAGAAGCATGTCAGTGAAGTCAACGGGTATAATGGAGGAAAAATACGTTCTGCTAATCTCTTTCACTTGATGACGGCTGAGCGACGTACGGGCTATTTAATACAGCCAGAGTGATTGACAGTAACTCTAAAAGGTACTTCTTACATACAACAATATCCGTTGCTTGACACATCTTTTGAAATTTTCACTGTATAATGTTCGATCTGTGTGACCAATGGAAAAGCTGCAGGTTGAGTAAGAAGGTGAAAAAAAACGAAAAATAAACATTTGTTATGTAAAATAAATCCTTTTTTTTCATCATGAGACCACGGATTCATTGACAAACCTTCCCTATATACATATACTCATTCATATTCACTAGTCACGTGAAAATCCCTCTGTCACCGTGAAGTACGAGATTTATATATTTATACCCTTATTCCACTCATTTTGTTGCAGAATGCATGATATATTCCCCCCATACGCGGTTGGATCAATAGTTAATAGGCTGACATGTACTTATAAGCTGAATTTTTATCTGAAATTTTCCCCGAACACTGTTCGATCTCTTCGGATGATATTCACTGCTGAATTAAATGCTTTGTAAAGCAATGAGAGTGTCTTGAAAAATGAATATTTTTCTGTTTGTTTGAATAAATGTTGTTTGTTTCGACATTTGGCTATGGGTGATCAAACTCAATTACTTCTGTCCACGAAGTTGGAAAAAGTACATAATTTTATACCAGCGAATGGTCAGTTAAATGTTAACAAAACCAACTGTAGTCAAGCGGCAGGTGTTCACATTTTGAGCCTGCCTTGAAAAATTTGCCAACTCTGGTTTCAAAATTTTATTTTGATCTTTACATGTTAATTGACTGTATTCAACTTGACACATTTCTACGTAAATTTTTCTCCATATACCGACGCTCATCAAAATATCTCAAAATGGCATGAGGTAAATATGATATGCTTTATTTCTGAATTAATTTTAACAAGTAATAATTGTGTATATTTTGTTCGCTAAATTTCATTGAAGGCCAGTTTATGCATCTGTTCACTTTAGAGTATACTAGGAATCCTAGCGCTGCTCAGGAAAATAACTTTTTGTACATCCCTAACGGCGGATTTTGGCTGTGGTGTCGTAGTCAGAAAATATCGTCCCACATCGTTGGAATGGAAATTCCATACAAAGTGAAATCTGTAAAGAACCATACGCCACAGAGCGATTCATTTTGATTTATCTGTAACCAATTGTCATAAACCCTTGTTTTAAAATGAAATATCTGTGTGGACTGACAGCTATCACATAAGAGGGGTAATTGTCGACGGACCTACCCCAAAATAATTGGTTCATCTGCAGCCTATCCCCCCTTTTACAACAATTCACTGAAATTCATTGAGAACTATCAGAGATACCATTTGGACAGACAGAGAACCTTTGGAGTTGTTATGTGGTGCAGACATTCAATTAGGACATTGAGGGTAATTATGGATGGGTCCACTACAAAATCTCGTGACTTTTTTCAGCTTATCGCTCATCCATTCACATTTAGAACCTCTCTGGAGATATCATGTGTACAGGGTGAAAAACTTCGAACGCATTGTATGGTGTGGATAGATAGCTACAATGTAAGGGAGGTAATTGTGCACGGATCGAAAATTCAGTCACAGATTTGATTCAAATTCATTGAACTTTTGGGGATATTGTATGAACTAATTGAGAACGTTTACCGATAATTTGAGGTTTCCGACAGTTAGCTAAAACTTCTCTACCTGTGATGACTTGTGAAATGATGAAGTCGGTCCAACTGAGATTCGGATCTACGCATCACGGCCTCAGCCATACTTGCCGAGTGAACTTGAACGCCATCCATCCACATTGTACAAGCAATGCTAACCTCCCGAACTAACCGACACAGCGTTCGAACAACAGAGAAACGGTGATGGTGACAGTTGTGGCTCAGTGTCGGTCCAAACAAAACTATATATATATATATATATATATATATATATATATATATATATATATATATATATATATATAATTGCGTATGTGCATGCAATGACACACGCTCAAGCATTCATACTTATTAACCCAGGTGCATAAATACACTTACGCAGACATGCAAAGTAATTTGGGATATCTGTGGAATTTTGTCACCCTATTGTAAAACATAAATCAAATTTTATAAATGTTGTACGTAAGTTTATTCTTGTTTTTTGCTAGAGAGAATATTTGTCCAGAAAGAAAAAAAAATTCAACGTAGAATTGTGCTCTTAAAAGTCAATATATTTGAAACAGAAATTATCAAGAATTTTAAGATTTGCCACCATCTCTCTCAGACTTTTTAAAAATTTGAAAAAATTCAAAATTTGCAATTCTAAAAAGTATCACTTCTATGATATTGATCAAATTAAATTGAATACTTAATTTCATCAATACTGAACAAAATTGAGCAGAAAAATTACGATTTTTTTTTTCTCTTTCAAATCCAACTATGAATATCCTTTTTCCTTGTTTTGGGGATTAGAATAATAGATCTCTTGTCTCTCAGTACCAAACCTTTCGACAACATGGCAGATACTATGACCAGTGACACTCGTGGAATCCAGTAAGTTCAAAAGCAGGCAGGTAATGCAGTTGTTACAAAAATGGATTTAGCCGTCAGCCATCTTTTTTAGAAAATCTGGACGGTACGAAGGCATATTAAGACGACTATTTCAAAGCTTTAAATTTTGCCTGATCTTCATTTCATCCTGGTATTTTAGAATCACTCCACATAAAAAAAAAACAAGGAACTAGTTCCGTGCAAACAGAAAGGGTTTCTGATTGCACACAAACTGTTTCAAGTTTACTCCATTTCTCAAGCATACTGCACAGTATCAAAACAAACCAATTTCAATTTTTTTTTCTTTAACTTATTCATACTTTTGCTATGCGTCTGCTAATTACGACAATGTTTAAATATTGTACCATCAAAAGACTAATGCAGTTGTTTTCTATTGAATAATGGTAATGCAATGATAGCACACATGGCCATCATAAAAAAGATATCGTCAAACTAGAATACAACAGAAAACAGGAACAAAATATACCCCCGATGCAGTATTTATTTTGATTTTTAACATTTAATCCCTCACCTCCAGTAAATTATCCTCATAAAATATTGGCGATCCAGGATGAATAAAACTATCAATCTTCAAAATTTTTAAAATTCTGTGAAATAATTTAATGTGAAGATGTTTTTCTTTTGACGGAAAATAGTCATAAATTATAAACTTACAAAAGAATGAAAAATGGTGCCAATGAGACCAATATTTTACCCTTATTCAGTTAGTTCTTCTTGAATCAATTCTCAGAATCAAAACATGATGTAGGTTGCGTTCTTTCTTTAGAAAGAAGCGAAATCATTTTTTCAACATATCTCATATCGCAATGTTTATTGGTTGTACATGAATACGTTGAATAGTGGTATTTCGATTAGCGTGTGTTTTGATGTAGTACGGCTAAGGTACATTTTTCCAAGAGGATCGAAAGTTTTATAGATAACATGAAGGGAACTTTCATTTTTCCATTAATGAAGTCAAAATCGAGTTGGAAGTTTTCTCACTTTTACGATCCGAAATCAATTAGGAACTTTTCTTTTTTACTTTTAAGGGTCAAAGTATGGGGGTTCCTTTTCACTTCCACAGATCAAAATCGAGGGGTATTTTATGCGCTCCCAACGGAATTATTCTTTTTACTTTATGGGATCAAAATCAAGGGGAAGGTTTCTTTCAATTTCGAGGCAAAAAAATCGAAGAGATCCAAGAGTCAAAATTCAAGGGACTTTTTACTTTTATGGAACAAACTCGACGGGGAATTTTTTTCTACATCCAGTATTCAAAATCGAGGTCTATTTTTTCACTTTTAGGGGTTACTTTTGAAAGGGGAGATATTCATTCAGTTTTAGCAATCAAAATCGAAAGAGAACGTTCATTTCAATTTTTAGGGGAAAAATCAAGTGGTATTTTTTCCACTTTTCGGGATTTAAATCGAGGATTTTTTTACTTTTGGAGGTAAAATCTAAGGGAATTTTTTCTTACTTTTAGCTGTCAAAATCGAGGTGGTGAGATTTATTTTCCCTCTAAGGGGTCAAAATCGAAAGGGAAGATTTTTGTCACTTTTGGGGGTCAAAATCGAGTTTTTTTTTTTTACTTTCACGTTTCAGAACCCAAGGAATTTCTTTTTACTTTTAAGGTTCAAAACTTGAAGGATATTTTGTTTTACTTTCAGGGGTCGAAATCCAAGGTATTTCTTCTTACTTTGAGGGGTCAAAATTGCGGGAAAGATTTTTTTCCGCTTTTATGGGTCAAAATTGATGGGGAACGTTTACAAAAAGTTTCTTTTAAATTACCCTTTTCAACATCGACCCCCCCCTTTCCAACATGAACCTCCTATCCACGAACACGCAGTCAAAATCAGAGGGTGAATTTTTTTATTTATTGGTCAAAATTGAGTTGTTTTTTTTGGGGGGGGTATTCAATTAACCCATTTTTTAAAACGTCCAGCCTCCTTTTTAACATTACCCCCTATTTGCAAGTCCCCTTATCATAACATTTCTAACCTTTTCCTTAACGTTATGCTCCCATTTTAACATTATACCTCTCCTTTTAAACTTTCTACCCTTTTTAACATCGGTTATCTCCTATACACAATCAATTTCAAAAAGAAATTTTAAAAACAAATTGAATTGAACCCTTTCTGATTTCCATCTATGTACATCTTTTTTTGACAGCATTTTATACTGTTCGTTGGGGCTGCTATTTAGTCTAGCGTCTAAAATTTATTAGTGGTGATTACTTATAAATAAAAATGAATTATCATGATTCAAGAGGGAGGGTTATAATAATGAAAAAAGAATTTCCTGAGATTTCGAAGATAAATTTCGTCCTTTACTAAATTAGTATCGAAAATTTTACTAACATTCATCGAGTATTTTTGTAATTTTTTGAAATACAGATATTTTTGGTTGTCAGAAATTGGACAATTTAGAAATACAAATGACTACTGCAGATTATAAACTTTTTCTAAAATATCACTGGTTCCGTAAGGTCCACACAAGTAATGTTTATGTCTTAATTTTTGTCAATCTTTCAATTTACCAATGACACAAAGATATCGATGATAGCGTTAATTTTCATTTGGTTCTGACGTTTGTTGTTTTTTACCCCGAAAGGTGTCAATTTTCGTTAGGTAGGTAAGTGGATTTTACAGAGATCCCTAGAAGTAATACAATCTGATATGCATGCAATAAAATCAATGATACACCAAAACAAACAATTAACCCTTCATATTTTAGATGCCTTAGCGAAATTCAGAGGTCCTATCTGCCCTAGATTTATTGTTGGAATGTAATCAAGAGGGTTGTTGTTGTTGTAGTTGTTAACCGTCAACCAGAAGTTGGTTTGGCTGGTTGACTGGCTGGCCACCTGGTTATACATGCATATAGGTTGCACCAATGGAGCGAGAGGGTTGAGAATTTAAACATTCACTTTTTATTATGTCAAGAAACAATGTTTTGTTTTGTTTTATTTTGTTATGGGTGGATTCCTCGATTCATTTTATTGAGTATTCAATTAACAGTTAAATTTTATGCTAAATCAATCACTTGGTTTGTGTCAGGCTGTATTGATATTTGCTCCTTTACTGCTCAAAAAAAGGCGAGAGAAGAAAACATATTCATTGTTCATTCCTTTTTCCAATTCATTAATTGATCCTCGAAACATGCTGCCAAAAGACAAAATTTGGTCACATAACGATTTCTATTGAGCGACTAATCAACTATTTGTACGATCTTAATATGATTTTTCCCTAATGTTTGCAATTCAATCTTCAAGTCTTACTTTTTTTCTACTCTTTCCTTTTCTTTCTGTTCACTATGATAATCGTTTGTGGATGTCAGTAAAGTATTTCAGCCAGTATCACTGAATCTTATCTGTATATTTTGATTTACATTTTCTATAACTTTCGCAGCTTTTTAACTGCACCTGTTCTTATGATTTGTATTGTTGTTTAGCCCTTGCTCAACATCAAGAATCCATTTTTGATTTGCATTATGTTATTAGGAATTCTACAGCTTGTCCCAGAAGTGTTTTATTTCAGTCTTTTCTGGTAGATCGGGTGGACGTTCTTCGCTTGTATTAAAGAGGGGGTCACTTTAAAATTTCTTCTGATTCTCTTCAAATATTTTGTTTTGGCGAAATGTTTCACGCTTGCTCATATAGCATTCAATCTTATGTGTGAGAGCTGCCATTGCTCTTTTCAATTCCTCTATGCAAACATTTAAAGGTCTTTTACTGATGTTATACTTTCTGCTATTGTCTTTCTTTTTCTTCCCATCTTTTAGCTCGCCCTCCCTTATCTCTGAAAGACTACTTGGGTTTTTTCGTAATTTTTCTAATTCATCATTTAATCGAGTTTTTATGATCGATTACTTTTGTGATAATGCGATTGGTCAGGGGAGGTTTAAGTTCATGAATTATTTCTACAAATACAACAGAAAACATTGAGTATTTCGGATTTTACAAGTCATTGGAAATATGATAGTCAAGATTTAAAATTAAAGTGTTTTGCTACCAAAAGTTTTCCTGAAAGCTAAGTTCAAGTGGCTTGGATAGACAATCTGCTCCAATGAGAAAAGGAATATATCTTTTTCTTTGTGATAAATTGATCACAGGCCCAATTGATAGACAAAGCCCGATTTTATCTGACAAGACATTCCTCTGAAATCAAGTACGAACACCTCGAATTATAAGACCACATATCTCCGGTCAATTGAAAAGAAAATTAAAACGATAATCTAGACTGTAGAAATTCTAAAGACTATTTAGAAAATCTGGGATGGGTATATTCTTACGGATATATACTAAAGGTATGTTCCCATCTGGTCAAGCTACACGGGCACTCAAACAGATATTTTCCGATTATTCACAGGCCATCTGGAAACAAAACCACGCTATAATCTAGATTGTCGGCCAGGGCCTGGAGCACTTACGAAAACAGATATAGATATGTTACTATCTGGTCTGAAAGGGAATCGAACAGGTCTAATGGTACTTGAGATTGGAAAATTGCTGAATTTTTTGTTATTTGTTTGGAATATCAAATGGGTGATATTCATGTCCAAAAAGATTTGTAATTATAATTATAATATGGATTTTGATATGATAAGTACCTTTGAGGGGTCGGTCATGTGACATAAAAAATGGAAATATCTTTTTGGTGACGGTGTGAGGTCCTCAGCTAATTCAATCAAATCATGTAGAGGGAGTGAAAGAGGCTAGTTTTGTCGATTCTGAAGAATTGTGTTGGCGTTGGTTTAATTATACAGACTGGAATTAATTATGCTATCTACAACCCTGTTGTTTGAAGGTTCCCGATGAATTGAGGCGAAAATTAGCCCGTTCAGGGCAGTTATTTGCTGGAGAGTGTTCTGGAGGGTGCCAGAAGCTCGCTTCGGTAGTACTCACTGCCTCCCCCACGACAACCCAACTTAAGACGTTCTGCTTTCAAGTTGACCAATTCCCTGATAGCTTCCATGCCTAAGACTACACTTGTCCTTCTTGCCACTGCACATTGATAGAGAACACGTTTCCAGTCATGGTACTTGAGTCAACGAGGAGGATTAACTTTGATCTGTAACCCGATCAACAATAAACCTTTTTTTGTCCCTGTTATATCACCATTGTTACATCTTTTGGGAATTCCTGTGTTTGTAACCCATATCCCTTGCGTAGTGAAGACGTTTTAATCAAATTCTCCGTCAGCAGGGCATCTTTAATTCGCAACGTGGGCTCAGATCTGGGGTTAGGTGGAGGTGACAGAAGGCGCGCGAGGGTTGTCATAATACACTTTTTGCCAACTAGCTCTACTGTTGTCAGTCTCTACAATACTTGTATCTCGAATATTCATTCATTTTGTCTGAATATTGTTAGACGAGAGTATTAATTATTTACCTTACTTAATGATAGCAAAAAAATAATAGAGTATATAAATTTTCATTTTTATTTTCGGCGAAAAACACTAGATATGTCACTAAAACTGTACATTGCCAAACCATATTGTCATTTATAAGCACAAATTAGTTTCACTTTTTATCAATGCTTCTGTAGCCGGCTATAAACGTTGGCTTGAAACCAGTAGATCCCGGGATCGAATCCTACCCGATGTGATTCTTTCTTTTTCGCTTTCGAAGTCAGTGATGTATTAATCATTAGGCTCGGTAAGATTTTTCTTTCTTTCTGTCTTGCTTTCGGGGCCAATGGCAAATTAACCATTAGACTGAGTACGCTTTTCGTCTTTCTCTATTCATTGCTTTCGAGGCGAGTAGTGGATTAACCATTCGGCTGAGTAGACGTATTCTTTCTTTCTTCTGTCAAACTCCCACTATTAGGTTTTGATTTCGTTTTCGTATGTAACAACAATGATGGATGATAATGACAAAAAAAAAACACTGACGTCAAGTACGAAGAATAGTGACACAGTGACGTTCGTGAAAAGATTAAATCATTTCCCACTTTAAAAACCTAACTCAAATCGACTTGTTAAGTTACAGTTTGCAAATTCCATTTATAGGAAATACTCATTATGGTGTTGAAATGGGGCACATTGTTTTGGGATGATATTGCATGGAGAAATAAATTCTGTTTTGTTTACCTTTCAGGCCCTAATGAAGCAAGGGAGTTTGACCCTAGTGCAGCCAAGCTTATAATCATTATCATTATTGTTGTTGTTGAGGTGTCCACGAATCGATGTTTGGTTTCCAAAATCAAATAAAAAATGTCCATTCTTGAAGAAATAAAATCACGATAGGATACATTTGTCCGATCGAACATTCATCAAGTAGCAGATAACTTTGCCTACACATCGTCCCCGTTCAGTCATATAATGCGTATTAATCTCGATGTGGATTACATATTATGACGCTGTCATTGTCTGCAGTTGTGAAAGCCTAGAGAGTCTCATTCACTCATTTTGTTGCGGCATGTACGTCACAGTAGACTTTTGAAAGAGGTGTACAGGACATATACGTACCAGCAGTCGCAGGAACTTATTTATAAGTACCAGGTGTCTCGAAAAATTTAAATGAAGTTGACGGATGGGATCAAGTGAGCAATTCACAAAAAAAAAAAAACAAAAAAAAACGACAGCGTTGATTTTCAAAAATTTCGTCCAGCGACAAAAACCACGATTGAAAGCAGATGCCCAAAATAGACAAAAGAAGGGGAGACGCCCAGCAAGAGTGAATCCCTGGATTTCAATTTGTGAAAAACAATAAAACATGGCTGTGCTTAGCTGGCAGGTGGTAGCCTTTGTTTTCTGTCCGCTATTCCAGATGTTTGAGAGCAGATCTCATTTCAGTGTTTCTTCAACTTCCGGTTATGCATACCAAAGTGCGTGTCTATTAACACGCCTTTTTCAGTCGCGTCTTCTACATTCTAAACATGTTCTCACAAACTAACTGTTGGTAGTTAGCACAAGTACCCTCAAAGACTCCCCCCACCCCGTGTGTTCTATTAGTGACACGAATCCACCACTCTTCCTCCTATTCCTACGACTGGTCCCTAAGCTGTTTATCTTCCTGTTCCTTCTGACTCTTATGAGGTCCTTTTTGTGGTGAACGAACTTGAAGACACGTGGAGCGACCATCACTCTTCTAGAAGAGATATGTCCCTTCACAGAGACCTTTTTTGCTACAAGCAAATTAGCATTAAAAAAATTGAAAGATTATATAGTCTATAACATTGAAGAGAGTCATTAACATTCCAAACTTTGTTTGGACCATTGACGCCGTTTTTTTTTTTGTTTTTTTTTTTTTGTGTGTGTGTGTGTGTGTTGTTGACTTTGGTAACACAAAGTTTTGGTCGAGCCATTCGTCTGCGTATCTCACATTGCTTGGATGAACTGGGCCAGTTGGTATATTACCGACTATTTTCAGGCGCCATCTTGTTTTGGAAAAAAAAAGAACCATTGATTTCCTTACAAATTATTCACCTTAAGATGGCTGTAGAATTGATCAGCGAAAAAGTTGTGGTAACATGAACGACATAAGGGATGAATTTGATTGTCCAAACAAAGCTTGACTGCACATGATCGATCCATGTTTGAACGCTTGGCCGGGAATATATTATTGCATTAGTATTGGCTTGCCTCACTTGGTCTGACATAATGTTAGATAAGACAAAGCTTTATCAGCTTAAGTACTGGAACACCTAAAGATGTATCCGTAAAGGATTGGATCATTAAAGGTTTTCTCTTAAAGTGGGTGCAGTCTGTGTCCTGTCTCATCTCCACTCATTTTGATGACGGTCTTGTGACTGACATGTCACAATGTCACATGAAGAAAAGAGAATGAGGAGAGCAATGAAATGCTGGTCCAAGCCACAATGCTTGAAAATGAGAATCTGTCATATTCGAAAAACTAATGACTGTTTATAATATGCATATATCTTTCCTAGTCTGTTTATATAGAGAGAAGAGGCCGTCTATTGTGATCACTTTGGGACGGGGTCTTTTAAATGACAAAAACCGACCGATAAAAAAATTTTGAAATTGGAACAATTTGCATTCATTGTTCTAAACAACTTTACATAGAACTTTTTTTTAATTCATATGAAACTTCCAATTCATCTAAAGGTATTGGGACCGACAGATTTTGATAATAATAACCGTTTGATAACATCATGCATGATTAAAATAAACATATAAAATATAACTATCGCTTTGCACTGATACTCTTAGGAAAGGTATGAATCCCCACTCTGCACTCTGTCCCATTGCCAGATATCTCAACAAAAAATATCTCGTTGCTTACCAGCCATGATGGTTGACAGAGAAGTATCGTCATCATTATCAGCCTTTTAGAATTCGTAGTTGGACATTAACCTTCCCCAAAATTCGCCAGACTTCTCTCTCATGGGCATTGCAGAAGCTGTACTTCTGGAATCCATCTCGCTTGCCACGCTATCTTCCGTCCTGTCGGCCAAAATTTCATATATGATCTCTTGGGATCCACGTTGTGGGTCGCAATGTCCATTGATTGACTGCAATTCTTGCAATATATTCAGTCCATTGTCATTTGAGTTTTCAAATTGTTTCTATGATATCTCGGACTCTTGTCATTTCTCTAATATACTGTGCTGTTTTATGATCCCGCCAAGTGAGATTGAGTATGATTCTTTGTTTGAGGGTCAATCTTTTGAGTGAGTACTTAAACAAATTACCTTACCTTAATGCCACGCATGTTCATATCTAGCTAGGTTTCAAACTACATATTTATCTAGATAAACCTTTCAATCTTACACTATCTATGTATCTTATACAGTTCACATCTATGCATTTATTATTCTCGTACTTTTGTCAGTTTTAGCTTTTAATGCTATTTGGAATCTATTTACCTCTACGCGTGCGTGAGTGTGTTTGGACATATCTCCTTATCTCCAGTCCTATCTTCCTGTCTGAATCTCATCATATTTATCTGTCGATACACTCATAACACACTTCCTGACTCTCCTCACATTGAATTATACTTCTTCTCTTGTAAAAATAAACACATAAAAACAAATTTAATTAATCTTTTGCCAGTATTCTCAAATAATCATTTTTGAAATTACAATTCCGACAAAAAAAGAAGAGAATTCCCAGACGCTTGAGGCTTTAATTTTTTCGTTTTATTATAAAATTATAATATGCTTGGTTCAATAAAGAAAACAGGAATTTTTTTTTCAAATTGTGATTCAGTAATGTTTTTAAGCAAATTCTAATTTGGTTGAATGAGTCATATTTTTATTAGTTTTCAACCTATCTATTTTTATATTTTGCATCAACTTTTTCCTTTTCTCTTTTTCAAATAACCTCCATTTTCTTATGCATTTAGAGCTGTTCAAAACGAATAGAAATTAATATGTGTTAAGTTTCTGAAAAGCAAAAAAAAATTAAGCTTGATATGAAAAAACGGATGATTTTTTCTTTGATTATTGAAATGATTGAGAACAAACAAACTTTTATTTTAAAAATACCCACAAAAAGTGGACATGGTTACATCGGTCTCGAGAATAAAAAAGAAATTGCTATTAATCTGAATTTTCTTCTTTCTCTGATCAAAATTAGTATCGTCGTCCACTTCTTCTCTTCTTTTCTAAATTCCGTTTCTTCTGGTTCTTCTTTTTTTTCTTCATATTCTTCTTCTTCGTATTCATTTTCTTCGTCTTTTTCTTCGTATTCATTTTCTTCGTATACTTCTTCTTTTTCTTCACATTTTTTCGTATTCTCCTTTGCCGTATTCTCCTTTTTCGTATTCTTTTTCTTCTTCGTATTCTCCTTTTTCGTATTCTTTTTCTTCTTCGTATTCTCCTTTTTCGTATTCTCCTTTTTAGTATTCTTTTTCTTCTTCGTATTCTCCTTTTTCGTATTCTCCTTTTTAGTATTCTTTTTCTTTTTTGTATCCTCCTTTGTCGTATTCTCCTTTTTAGTTTTCTTTTTCTTTTTTGTATTCTCCTTTGTCGTATTCTCCTTTTTCGTATTCTCCTTTGTCGTATTCTCCTTTGTCGTATTCTCCTTTTTCGTATTCTCCTTTTTAGAATTCTTTTTCTTCTTCGTATTTTCCTTTGTCGTATTCTCCTTCTTTGTATTCTCCTTTTTAGTATTCTTTTTCTTCTTCATATTCTTCTTTTTAGTATTCTTTTTCTTCTTCGTATTCTCCTTTGTCGTATTCTCCTCTGTCGTATTCTCCTTTGTCGTATTCTCCTTTTTCGTATTCTCTTTCGTCGTATTCTCCTTCTTTGCATTCTCCTTTTTAGTATTCTTTTTCTTTTTCGTATTCTCCTTTGTCGTATTCTCTTCTGTCGTATTTTCCTTTGTCGTATTCTCCTTTTTCGTATTTTCCTTTGTCGTATTCTCCTTCTTTGTATTCTCCTTTTTAGTATTCTTTTTCTTGTTCGTATTCTCCTTTTTAGTATTCTTTTTCTTTTTCGTATTCTTCTTTCTCGTATTCTTTTTCTTCTTTGTTGTCTTTTTTTTGTATTCTTTGTATTCATCTTCATCTTGGTATTCTTATTCTTTGTATTCATCGTCTTTTTTTACCAACATCATCACACCAGTTGCCTGGTGGTTACCGGTGGAGGTTGAGTGACAGCAAGCTTCCTCAAGTCTGCAGCCCTCCTCTCCACACTCCCATAGTCCACAGCAGTACTATGGTTTACTGTTTCACACCATTTGCTGATGGCTGAGTGACAGTACGTCTCCACAGGTCTTAAGCCCTCCTCTCATCTCATCTCTCACCTATCACCACAATGTTGTGGTTCGTACCTCCACCACCATTTGTGTGTTTTTGTTTTTGTTTTTGTTTTTCCTCCCTCCTCTTATGTTAGGCCACTGCTAACAGCTGAGGCCGTAGATCTCATATTTCTTGCACTTTCCTCAGTATTCGTGCAGTTCCTATCAATGCTGTGGTGTGCACAGTCTTCATAATTCCTCTTCCTATTTACCCTATGGTCTACAGATACTGCCACGTCTATTATTTGCAAGTTTTCCTCTTCTTGTCCACGATTTCTAGGTCCAGTCATCTCACTTGGATGGGGTGGTCCGTTTGGATGTCAAAATCCCAAAGTTATTAGTGGTTTCCATTCTCCAGGGCTGTCTCCGATATGTGCTGGTACCCCTTTTCCACATGATTAAATCCCGTTTGTTTACTCAGTTCCCAGTGTATCATTGTGGCTAGTCTATCGTGTCTGTGTTCATACTCCTCCTGAGCGAGTTGACTACATTCACTAATTATGTAGTTTACGGTCTTATCTCTTTCCTGTATAGGCGGTACTTGCTGTTTGTCTGTTCTGTCGATTTCTGTTTTGATATAGTTTGTTCTGATGCATTTGTTTTGGACTATCATGATGAGCGATTCCGTTTTTTTCTTCATGTTTTCATTTCGTAGCCATGTCCATGATCTCTCGTCAACCACATCTGTCTTTTAAATTCTCTGTATAGTTTCTTCTGTTCCAATTTTTCTTTCCTTGTTTGCTGTGCTGCACTTCGGGCACTTTTTATGATGTCTTCACTGTTTGCTTGTACGTACTTTTCTAGACCTGCTTTGGTCCCCTGGACACGGTCCTCTATGCTGGTGAGCCCTCTGTCGCCTTCTTTTCTCTTCACGAACAGTCTATCCGTGTCATCTCAGGGATGTGAGGCTTTGTTCATTGTCACAAGCTTCATTGTTCGCTGGTCCTTTGACTCGAGTTCTTTCTTTGTCCATACATTTTGTCAGGAGGGGGGAATACAGATTTGATTTTACATAAAAGGATCTTGCACTAACCCTCAAAGAATGGCTAGATAACAACAGGTCAGTGGTAAAACAAGAAATTAAGCAAGAAATGGGGTTTTAAATTGACAGTGATCATTTCAGCAGTTGAAAAATAAAATTAAACAAATTAAAAATAAAAATAGAATTAAGTAAAAATGAAATTAAATAAAACTAAAATAAAATGATGATGATTCTTCTTCTTCATCTTCTTGTTCTTCTTTGCCAGCTTTTTCTTCTTCTTTTTCTTCTTTTTCTTCTTCTTCATTGTCAGCTTCTTTTTCTTCTTCTTTGTCAGCCTCTTCTTTTTCTTCTTCTTCTTCTTTGACAGCCTCATCTTTTTCTTCTTTTTCTTCTTCTTCTTTTTCTTCTTCTTTGTCAGCCTCTTCTTTTTCTTCTTCTTTATCAGCCTCTTCTTTTTCTTCTTCTTCTCTTTCTTTTTCTTTGTCAGCCTCTTCTTCTTTTTTTTCTTCTTCTTCTTTTTCTTCTTCTTTTTCTTCTTCTTCTTCTTCTTCTTTTTTGCCTTCTTCTTTTTTGCCTTCTTCTTCTTTTTTGCCTTCTTCTTTTCTTTCTTCTTCTTCTTTTTTGCCTTCTTCTTCTTTGCCTTCTTCTTCTTCTTTGGCAGCTTCTTTTTCTTCTTTTTCTTTGCCAGCTTCTTCTTATTCATCTTCTTTCTCCTCTTTCTCAACATGTCTGAAATCAGAAATCATTCTTGTAGCTTTCGGCAATTTTTGCTGTTCTAGCTGGAGATAATTTTAGCAAGAATTTAAGGTCTGAAAAAAAAGATTTGTTTACGCCATGTAAAATAACAAGAAAGACCTTAAAGCAAGGTAAGAAATAGACCATTTGTTAAAGCAACTTTCCTTTGACTCCCATCACTTTTACATTCACTGTTTGTTGGGGTGGGGTGTCTTTCTTTTTTTTTATTTCCTTTTTTTTTTTTGTTATTATTCACTCATCCCCCCCATGCTCTGTTATGGTGAATATTCTTTGAATATATTGGTTAGTAAGAGGTGCCTATCATAGCGCACTGCTAAGCACATCTTTCATTCTGTAATCTTCACTGTGTGCCCCAACAACTGTAGCCTTGTGTCACACCAAGTTGAAGCTAAAATCAAATAACTATTAGTCATCTTGCCGAGGATCAAAGGTTGACAAGCTGATCTCATAGGCCGTTACTACTGTTGTGGCCTCGTGCAAGCCTAAACCAAGCTTAGTAAGTACCTATTCTAAGAATTTTGTTGTCTCCTCGATGGGTTAGATAGTGGAGTATCCCCTACCGGTGACAGAGATTAGTGCTCAAGTTCAGGTAAAAAGCCAGGATTTCAAATCAGACAGACCCTCCTCATTTGGAATATTAGCTGCTTTGTGCCATACTAAGCTGAGCTATGTATGAATATTGTCATCGTAACTTATTAAATTGTTTTGAATCTCACTCGATCTTCTCAACATGAATCTACGTATAAAAAGTGTTTTCCTAACAAGCACGCAATACTGCCGATGAAAAAAAATATAGTTGTGGAAAAACTAGACCCGACTAAAAACTTTATCATATGATGCCCTGTAAGCGCTAAGAGTGTGGAGAAGTCGAAAACCATTTACAGTTGTTTATTTTCTCTATGGTGCAGATTACAACTGTTTATTTTCTCTATGGTACAGATTCAGAAGTGATATGCAACACACAGAAGTCAACACGATACTTAGAATAGGTACGTAATAAGCTTGGTCTAGGCTTGCACAAGGCCACAAGTGTAGGCTGAGAGTTGAATTTACAACAGTGATAAGGGTCTGCGAGATCAGCTCGCTAACCATCGATCCACTGTGTGTTGATTCAATAGTTATTTAGATTAGGAAACTCAAATGACAAAACGCTGACTATGTTGCAAGAATGGCCGACAACCGATGGACAACACGACACACAACATGGATACCAAAAGATCTAATGCAGAACTGAGGCTGGCAGAATATGAGATGGCAAGACGAACAGGATAGGTTCAGAAAATATTGGCTCCGCGATACCCACGATAGAGAGATGTAGCGAATCCTTGGGAAGGTGTATGTCCAATGACAGACGATGAAGGTGATGATGATAATGATGATTGCATTTTCTGTAGTAACAGTCTAACTATTCATAAGAAAAAAAAGGTTGCCTTCAGAACGGCGGTTCGCGTGATAGTTTCGCAAGACAATGGTAGGATGTTCGATTCCGACTATCTGCTTCTAAACAAATTGTGGATTTTGTCGATGGTAAAACTTTGTATATATGAGTGTTATCATGCTTTGCTGATGTTTATTAGCTGGACAAATATCAACTTTGCAAAAGGTTATTAGTAAAAGTAAGCGATTGACAGGATAGTACAGTTGCATATGTAATTCCGCTAGATTTAGATTCTAAAAGCGCCTTTTTTTTTCATTTTTAAGGGCTTCAAGGTATTCTCTACCAGAATAAATAATCTTCAATTTATCTAGCGACTGTAAAGGTGTTATTTTCAAGAAAGTGTCCAAGACGACAGCTAAATCCGTGAAATACCCATTATTCATTCATTATTCATCATAGACAAATGTTTTCCAGTGGTATCAAGTGTGTTTAATAACATGTCTAATGTTTACCACAGTATGACCACTCCCAAGGTTCATTTTCGAAATGGCATCCAATTAGTTGGCTACATTTATGAAAAAAAGGACTTTACGGTGGATTTTACTGTTAAAATTGATTTTTTTTTCTCATTTTGGAGGGACAAAAAAACTATTCCTCAATTTTTCTAGCGATAAATACTACACTGCACCTGTGCGAAAATAATCTATTTTCCCTGTGGTCTACACGGGCTTAAAAAACGTTAGACGGTTGCATTTATGTAAAAAATTATTTTACCCTTAGGAAAAATTGCTACTAATTGTGTTTCAACAGTTTTTTCGTAATGTCAAGTGTGCTACATAACATACTAAAAATCTACCACAGTTTGGCCACTTTAAAGGTATGATTTTCCGAATGGCTCCCAGAATAGCTACCTAAACCTTTAAATGCCTATAACGCGTTCATTATTCCGTTAGACAAAATTTTCCAACCATATTTTCAAATGCCGGGTATACTTAATAATATATCATATCTACCGATAGGCGATAAAAGACTGATGATGATGACTGCCTCTTATAACGCTTCTGTCTTACAACACACAATTCTTAGAATAGGTACGTACTAAGCTTGGTCTAGGCTTGCACAAGGCCACTAGAGTAGGGCGAAAGTCAAATTCACAGCAGTAGTGAGGATCTGCGAGATCAGCTTGCTAACCATAGACCCTCGGTGAGGTGATTTAGATAATAGGCTAAATTTGCCACCTTTAACAGCGCTTCTTTATTTCCCTTTTGCGTCTGCTCTTCTCTTTGTTGCCCATATTATCCCTGCGTAATCGTGGTCGACCGATTATTGTATGTATTTGCACTTCTGTTCTCTGCTTGCACAAAGTACCAAAGGACTTTTAGTTAATTGAACCGTAACTCCGGTTCATTATGTGCCGCTTGTAAATGACTTTGCAGACATTTCTGTTCACACTCCTGGTGTAAGTGACCTCTGATTCCAGTACGAGGCTCTGCTCAAAATTCGACTTCGTGCAAAAGCGATCCTTAAAGCTTAAGGCTCATCGACTACTTGACTGTACTTCCCCATTTGTACACTCGACACTCAGCTGAATAACGAGGTCACACCACAGCAGGGGTGCGTGTAGCCGATACTTGTGTAAATTATTTTATTTCTGCTGTTAATCGCGACTTCTTTGTGGTGAAATTTAAGATAGTAATCTTATCGATATGATGGTTGAACATTTTTTGCAGATGCTTAAGCTGAAGCGGTAGTTATGAGTGGGCTGCTCAGGTACTCATGCAATCACTCTATTCTCCGTCAACTATTATGGCATGCCAGTGACGAAACGATTTGTAAAGATATCTGACGATGGTAAAGCACTCCAAAAGAAATGGATTTGTGTCTTTGGCAAGTGCATTAAAGAGTAATGAGTACAATCTAAGTTGGAATTCGAACTTGGTTCGCTAGTTCCGTCCACCGTACTGATAAACTTTACGTCCTGTGATCGGAAGATTATATTATTATTCTGCTTGCCTGTTTGTACGACCTTTACATTTTCTGATAATTATTCATTCTCTTCATATCTTCCATCCTTTCTCTTCTCTTTCCCCATTCATTCTGGCTATTAACAACTGGAATATTGATTGATCGCAAAAGTAATCAATAATAAAGATAACTGATGTATTAGTTTTATTCCCATTTGTATGATATTTTAGTTAATATAGATACTTTTCATAGGTAATAAGTTACTTTAACAAAATCATATTCTCTAATTGCAGAAATATATATGCGACAGTAAAGGTGATAGATGATTCGACAATACCCGGGTAATTGGCGCGGCTCCAGGTAGTTATAATGATCTACACACACTATTCTGACAGGTCTCATCATCTCATTTCATCATAACGTTTCGTCTCCCTTCAGATGTCTGTTGCATCTAATGCTCCTAGAGGCTGTTTAATACTTTGACTTTCCCAGCGTAATCATACGTTAATTTCTTTTTCTAACAAAACGTGTGCTGGTTTGATAACTGACAAATTTCTGTCAATTCTTGGCGCTTCTATCATAAGCAATCAAAAACTCTTATAATTTTCGGAAACATTAATTTCTTCTTAAATATACGAATATGTTTCATGCTGTAATCTTTTTAGTTGAATAAATAATAACTGATCCCATATTATGCAGTTTGGTAAAACTCTATCGAATTTTATAATGTCAATCTCAGTATTATTATCATTTTTTTAAGTATTGGTCAGCATCCAACGAAGCCTTCTCTCGGTATTTTTCTTTTGTTTTTAGCAGCAGTGGCAGCAACCTTTTAGCGTTGGTCAAAGACCTTCCCCAAAATTCGCTAGAGCTCTCTATGATGAGTGTCCCGGGGCCAATACTTTTTCAACTTGTCTAGTTCCTCTTGCCATCTTATAATCTGCCGGCCACTGTTTTGCATGTGATCTCAGGGGATCCATCTTATGAGCTGTGATGCCCAGCGATCGTCTGACATTCTTGCAACATGAGCATCCTATAGCCACTGCGTTTTCTTACAGATTCTATGATGTCGCTGACTCCTGTCTTTTTTCCTCTAATATATTATACACGTGATGTTGAGCATGATTCTTTCATGTGCACGTAGCATTGTCCTCAGTTTGAAGGCTAGTCTCTTGGTTAGTTTCCATGTTCCAGCTTCATAGATGATTATTTTAGTTTTAATGATTAGTTTCTGGATTATATCCGTATATATGTTGAGAGAGAGAGTCTCGAAAGCTTTACAGCTTTAAACACTAGACATTAAAGAACGTTTACAATTCTATTTTTATCTCGCTTCAGTCACTCATTTCCCAATGTCTGTCAATGCCATTCATGCAATTTTCTACAATGTGCCCCCTCTATTTTGCAAATACTTTGTTATTATGGCACAATGTATAAATTTCATCTTGTTGGGATCATCAGTTGTTTACTATGTAACCGTTTGGGGAATTCTAAAATCAAAACAGTTATATTAAGATGGCACCTCAGCAGTGTTGACAAAACACCACCTTTTCTTACTATATAGCTTATGTTATACATATAGTTTATCATTTTATATAGGGTGTTATGTGTACTGTATGTTGATATTATTTTGTTCTACATATCTTTTTAACAAGGCTTACTTACGTAGGTTACACAAAAAAACGTATTCAACAATGAGTGATCAGTTAGTATAACAACAGACGTGACCCTCAGTTCGTATCATTTCTATTGAATGTTCATCCATGTGAATATTAAATCTGTTGTGTCGGTTTTTAATCTCAGGCTACATGCAAACCAACTTATGATATCATTTTTAAGAATACTAATTACATACAAAATGTTTTTCAACTTGATTCTCTACCAACATATTCAACAAGAGAATTTGACAATTTTTTCCATTAACGTTAAAGTTAATTTTCCATTTTGTATACCATCAAGCTTCAGTCAAATGTTTTTTAACACTTTTAATTATCAAATAAAGTATCTCTAAATACATGGTTGAAACGAAACGAAACCACATTCTAGCGGGCAGTAAGACCTCAATAGGTATATATGCGTGTGCGTGGGTGTGTGCGTGCTCTGTGCGTATTTTGTGTATGCTATTTTAATTGAAGAGGTACAATTGATACAATTTTAAACGAGAAGTTGACTATCAGATATAATGATAATCCCAGGAAGGTCAAGAAGGACATCTATCAAAATATTGAGGTTAAAACAAAAGATGAAGATATTAGTACGAATAATTCATGAGACAATAGCAATATTTCATCTCATAATTTCAGACAAAATGAAAAGTTTTGCCTTGCATTTATTTAAATTACCAATACTCCCAACGATTTCACGTAAAACTATAAATGTTACAGATTTGAAATATACTAAGTATGAATACACACGTACCTCATATAACTATGTTAAAGTTGATCGTATCTATAAGTCGACCCTTGAATTTTTTTTATCGAAAAATTATCAATTCATCGTACGATTTATGTATAGTTCGAGGATGAGCGGGGGGAGAAAAAGGAGAGACAGGACGAGGTAGCACGATGATTCAACTACAAATTCGGCTAACAAACCACCAATTTTTGACGCGTGTAATACAAACAAAATTCGCGAAATTCTCACTCAAAATCCCACTGCATCTCACACGATGAAGATCGGTGTGTCTCAAGCACCGAACGCCAAAGGCAAAATATCTATCATTTACAATTTACACAGGAACGCTGAAAGTTACAGTAAAAACATTTTGTTTCCATTCGAGTAGCAACTGCTACGGACTTATGACAAAAGTGACATGTGTTGGTTAAAACGTCGGAAACTTAAACCTATCAATTTTCCCGTAATAATCTTTTTTCATTGATAAGTAAGATCGTAGAAAATTATTATCTAAAAAATCATTTGTGTAGACAATATAAATCCAGAGATAATCGTGGTTTTAAAATTACACTTGCGAATTGGTGAAACTTGAGAATTAAAATAAGGAATTTTTTAGCCTGATTTTCACACAAAATTTAAAATTTCACTCAAAATATACTAATGAGCCGGTTTCAATAAAACTTTCAAAATTCATCTAATTTGAATTTTTCATGAAAAGGAGATTTTGTGAGAAAAACTGATGGAAACATTTCTTTTAAGCCATCCCCTCTATTTTGATTTCAATAAAATATCTCTTGGATGTCCACAGTATTGACATTTCTTTAAGAAAAAAGAGAATAAAATTGGTGTTGATATTTCCTGAAACTCATGAAAAAATTAAAGATATGAAACAAACACGCATTGACAGAAGATATGGTAGGATAGAATAAAGGTTACTTGACCTTTGAATTGAGTTCACCCGTAAACGACACCCCCAGTAAACAGATAAAAATTTTCGATACGTTTTCTGTGGAAAGTAAATAATATTTACCGAAAATCCAGTCAATTAATCATTAAATTAACTAATTTTCTTCGAATCAAATTTCCCTGAATTCAATTCTATTTTTGAAAGAATTTTAAAACTTGACTTTTTTTCTGATGACAGATCCATCAATTACGGCGAAATCGATTTTTTTTTTTCTCAATCAAAAACGTTAACATGGTCAGAAATCGCTCAGAAATCCTCATTGGGTATACCAAAATATTATTTTATTTTTTAATTTAACTTTATGCTATTTTTCTTGCAATTATGACCAAGATCAAACCTTTAAAGAAGATATTTACCTTTTGCAAAACGTTTTAAAAGAGCGTTAAAAAGTGCCAAGTATGGAACTTGCTACATTCAAATGCACATTTAGACCATTGGGGCGAGATATTGTAATACAACACATTTTCTTTTTTACAACCGGTGAATATTTTTTTTCAAATCTAAAGCTAATATTTGCTTCAAACCTTTCTTATTTAGCATGGATTTTAACCAAATAAAACTGCCGTATTTGACGGACCGGTGTATAATACCACCCTTTTTTCCCTAAAAATGTCTAAAAAAGTAACATAATCTTCGTCATCCGGCCTAACATTGGCATGAATTTGAGGTGGAGTTTGTTTGTTTTTTAATATTGGTGATAAATGAGAAGAATTTAAAGAAATGCATTTTTTTCCCAAATCTGCAGTTGAAATAAGGAAGGATCTTATACACCAGGAAATACGGTTTTATCCTTGCATAGATTGGTCTCCAATTTTTCCAAAAATATATGATCTTAAAAACTCGAATTATACACGAGTATATACGGTACGTTTTTTTCCTATTAATTCGGGATAACCCATAAAAATGCAGTCGCTTGATTGGTCACGTTTATCACAAGATAAGCCGACTGATAATTGTATATAAGTACGTGCGGGTGGCCGAACGAAAGCTCATTGCGTATCTTTCTTGCTATTCGAGGCAAATGAATGAGACTCTTTATAGAAATAAATCTTTGATAAAGAAAAGTTTCTGTGTTCGGGGTGGAATCAACATAAAATATAATGCGGTATCAAGGAGACAAGCCACGGTTCATTATCAAGATTTCTTTGTTGGAAAAGCGATAATGCAGACGTTTAAATCATTGAAGACTGTAGGGGACACTTTTATAGGATAGAAAGATACATTAACCTGATCTCTTCGACAAGGAACCAAGTTTATAATTTCCAACATTCACACACACACACACACACACACACACACAAAAAAAGATAAACACACAGAACATACCAATACACACACACACACACACACACACACACACACACACACATATAGTAAACCTCCTATCAACTTATCTGTGAATTGCGACCGCCACAGGAATATCGGGAATATTTTCAATTGCCGGTCTTGTTTGTTAGTTCGCGAAGTGACCGACACGGCTTCCTGACTCTCACTCTACGATCTCTATCTATACGCTCGGTGGAGACAGTAGTTTACTAATTCGCTCCTTTTATGACCCCTGGATTTACCAGGGCTTCCTGGCGTTATCACTTACAACGGCTTCCTAACGAAGAGCTGATATTACCAAGAAACTCGTACCAAGAAATTAGAGTTGATAAGAATTTGGTGAGTGATGTGTCAGTGTCGCGACTTCGCAGCAAATACGGCGAAAGACAAAAAGTACAGTTTTGGTACATTTACGTATTCTAATTTCTTTTATTTATAATTATTCTATATTCTGTTACAATGTTGATTATATCAATGTACTGGATCATGCAAACATTTGTTGTTGTTATTTTGAGGGAGCCTACCTTGGGGTTTTATACATAATTCGGAATTACCGGATAATTGGCATTAACGGACACCGGTCACCCAATTAGTCCGTTAATGATAGTAGTATTTTGGTGTTTTCCACTGAGCGGACAGACATTGGTGAGGCTGTTGTGGCTTTACGTTATATGTTGACAGGTCTCAGGGTCAAAACAACTATTTCCGTTCTAGTTTGTAAACTTCTATTTTTTTTAATTTTTCGTTTATTTCTTTAGCAAATACAGTGGTATCTCCAATGGCCAAGTGTTTGAAAGCCCAGAAATCTGTATCGGCGAAACGAGTTCAATCCCGAACAACGAAAAAGTTTTTCCCTTTTAAATTTTGTGCTTTCATCCTCTCATACCGACAAAACTTTCGGAAAGTTTAGAGAAATCTTTTTTGTTTGAGATTTTTGAGGTAACGTTCTATTTACAATAATTATAATGATCAACTAGACGCTTACTTTCCGTATGTATGAAATCACGGATGTAAATTACTCTTTCTCTCGAAGCTTATGCCAGTTTGATAGTATTTTATACAGGAATCCTACTCTAAGCCGACATAGAATATGCTTTCTTAGGGGATAAAATTTATCACTACCTTTCATATATATATATATATATATATACACACACACATATATATACACACACATACGTGTGTTTATTTAAGTAATGGGCATATAAAATAAATAATTAAAGAAAATGGAATTGCTACAGAAATCGAACCTGCCATCGATAGGCTAGCCAGTACAACGTAGCGATGCGCTTAGCATTGTGGTGAACAGTGCGCTGGTAATGCAATTCTTATAAATCCCGCCTGCAGATAGATCAATGTTTAATCTCTCTTTTTTTAGCCCAGTAACCAACCACTAAATGCTGCAAAAATAGAATTACGCATCTACAAAACGTCTTATGCCTAGGTGAAATATATGAAATGTGTAACTAAAAAATGGAGCACTTCTGATTGTATGTGCGGGGGGTCTGTGTATGCATGTGAGAGAGACAGACAGACAGACAAAAACAAAAAATGATTGGGGGGGGGAGGCCCTGGAAACTAAGTGAACGTTTCTGAAAGAACCGTCTTTTTTACATCACATATTTATCTAGTTTCATAAGCGATTTTAAAGAAAATAGATACGGCCGTAACTTCGAAATATCAATGTGACAAAATTCAAAAGTGAATCGATGAGGTCCATGGAAGAGAGGGGTCAAGACCCCCACCTTAAAATCAAACCTCCTCAGTCATATATATAAAGGTAAATTCTTAAATAAATTGTAGTTATATCCACAGCAAGGGTCACAGGTCTGCAATAAGAGCCTTTCCCTTATTTTTGGTCTCCCATGTTTTCAACCTTAATTTATTTTTACTGTTGCTTATTTCTTTTTATAGTCTCTCATAAGCGAAACTAATTCTTAATACAACTCACTGAATGCTAAAAAAAGGTTCAATTTGAAACGTCTCCAAACACCAGAAAGGGAATAGATGAGGTTAATGGTTGGGATACAGGAAACACACCTTGAAAATTTAATCTCTTCAGTAATATATATATAAACAAGTAAATTCTCAAAAAAATTCCAGTCATTTCCGGAGCAAGGACCATAGAACTAAGATAAGAAACTCTCCCTTATTTAGTCTTGTACAGGCCTCCATAGTCGTTGTACATTTGCTTTGTTGGAGTGTCCGGGATCTCTGCTTAAAATTACTGGCAGCCATACTATCCGGAGGTTCTGTGCTCAAAGTTGCAGACAGTCGCAAAGGGATGGTTGACTTCTATAGTGGGCTTGGCATCAACCAACTGCAAATTGTTCTCATCCTGTGGTCAAACCACATGTCAGCCTTAATGTCGGAAAACCCCCGCAAAAGGGCAGCAGACCCCCACAGTTAGCTTGCATCTGCCAAGGGATGATCACTCCCATCAAACCTATGACCTTTGAGCCCCACCTCTATCCATGTTACATTAGATGCAAATCCTTGGTTTGACTCTGGGCAACCTTACTTCCTTCACCTTAAAAATCCATTGCTCAATCGGGAGTGTTATTCTACACACAGGCTCTGCCGTCTATGGTCCTACTACAAGCCATGCATTCGTTCATTCAAATTCAAAGAGAAATAGCGGTTGATTTTCTTGTCTTGTCCCGAGCACTTCCTTTCGTTATATATATATATATATATATATATATATATATATATATATATATATATATATATATATATATATATGTATATATTAAATAGGCCCGTACAATTTAATCCAAGACATCTAATTCATTACTGAAATAACTATAAAATAAAATGTACTAATCAAAATAACTATAGACAAACAAAAGGAAATCTAAGCACCATTGATAAGGGATTAAAGTTAGATACTGGTAGGGGGGGGGTGTCCGATCAACGAAAGTTGACGAAGATTTTGTAAGAACAAAAATAATTTCTGAAAATAGTTTTTGATTCGCTTTTCGCTAAAACCAATTAATCATCTACAGTATTTCTTATGGTTATTTCAATGTAAATCCTCATTTCTCACAAATGAAAATCTTTACAGTATTTTTATGACGCATGCTGGGACATAGGGTTGACCGCCAAACTTGTCGAATATTCGATACCATATTTTCAAGACGGAATCAATTTTTTATGCATTTTTTAGTTTTCTCTTGCTTCTGTTAGAAAAAAAAAGTCCAACTTCTTGTCTGGAGAAAGAAAAATAATAGACATGCAAGTGTAACTTTCTTATGTGTTTTTCTCCACATGAATTCCTTCAATTATTTTTGGTTAGTTTGCACATCATATGTATTATTTGAAATATGTTCTAAAACAATGTGTTTATTATGTCAGACTATCTGCAAGATATTACATACTTTCAGCTATTTAGTCAATATAAATAGTGTAGTTATGGTCCGATATCTTATATTAGGCTTATACAGTATACAATATTATATGTTGTTCGCTTAACATCAAAATCACTTAACGTCATAGTGGCCAGATCATAACAATATATATATATATATATATATATATATATATATATATATATATATATATATATATATATATATATTGCACTTAGCTGCAATTCAGTAAAACAGTACATTTTTTCATTGCAAGTCGTGATCTCTCTATGATGTCAGCCTGAGGTCATGTGAGGTCAGCAAAAATGATTTCTGGCCATATCTAATTTTTTCACTAAGACAAATTTAAGGAAGATAACTCATTTTCCTCCAGATTTTTCTCTGTGAAAAGTACTGCGTGAATATATGTAGTTCCAAATGATATTCTGTGTAATTCAAACATTTTCATTAATTAGTTTTGTGTTCATATTCCCTTTTTCTCAGTATATACCCGTGTTTTTTTTTACATTTCAAGATATTTCTAGTCTATCAAAACATTATGTGTATATATATACATATGTGTGTGTGTGTGTATTTGTGTGCATATATATATATATATATATATATATATATATATATATATATAGAGAGAGAGAGAGAGAGAGAGAGAGATAGATAGATATAGATATATGTGTGTGTGTGTGTGTGCGTATATGCATGTAGATGAAAATGACAACTGGAAAGTGAAGTGAAAAACTCAAGAGATAGTTGTAACACCTCAAATCATTTTTATTATCATTCCGTGGGCGCAGTTCGATGCATTTCGACGGCGGCCAGCCATCATTTCCAGGGAAAAAAGTTTGCAACGGTTTCACAGAGAAAATATGCTGTTTACGTTTCGATGCTGAAGAGGAGAATGTGAATTTTTTTCAGTGTTAGGTTGTTTGATAGGAGCAGGAGGGAGGTATGTATATTGGTGTAATTGGGGGTGACATTTGGTTTGAGATGAGATGGGTTTATGAGAGGCAGGGTCAGGAGATGTATGTATCTTTTCTCTGTGGGTTTTTAGCTTGTCTTAAATAAGAGAGGCAGAGAAAAAGGTCAATTCTAGGGGAAAAGTGGATCTTGTTACTTCTATTTCAAGATGGAGAGGGGGTCAACAAAGGAACAAACAGATCAACAAAAGAACGTGAAGAGGATAGTAGAGGCTATCAAAAAGAGGAAGAGTTTAGAAGACACACGAGCCACGAATTATGCTGGCAAACAACAGATACCTACATTAAAGGACAGAAATGGCGAAATTACCAAACGTAGGGACAAGATGTTGAAAATAACTGAAAAATATTACGTAAATTTGCACCCCTGAGAAGCAAACGAAAGTATCACACAAACTGGAACTCAGATAAACACCAGCGATTTCCCTGATATAACAGGACAAGAAGTAGTATTTGCAGATAATAATTATAATCGGAGGTTATGTAGATTACATGAAAGGAACTTTCATTTTTCACTTTCAAGCGTCGAAATCGATAAGGATCTTTCATTTTCCCCTTTCAGGGTTCAAAATCTATTTGTTTTGCTTTGTAATTTTCGCTTCTATGATCACCTTATATTATAATGGATTGATAGGACACGGGGTGACTTAGTACATTTGTTACTAGGTGAGTTGACTCGAGATACAATACAAAAAAAAAACTTTTTTCCACTTTCAAGGGTCAAAATCGGGGAGAAATTTATTTCCCATTTGCAGGGGTCGAAATTGAGAAGGGAATCTTTTTTTCTCTTTCAAGGGTCAAAATCATGAGCGGAAGTTTATTTTCATACTCAATGGTACAAATTAAGTGGAAATCTTTTTCCCACTTCAAAGGGTCTGAATCGAGGTGGATCTTTTTCCGAAGGTTAATTGTTTTCCCACTTTTAGGGGTCAAAATCAAAGAGGATTTTTTTTTCACTTTTAGCAGTCTAAAACTAGGGAACACTTCTGTTGTCACTTTCAAGTGCCAAAATCGAGGGGAAATTTGATCGAGTATGGAGATCTTTTTTCTTAAGAGTCAAAATCGAGAGGAACATTTATTTTTATTTTTAAGGCTCAAAATCAAGCGGGATTATTTCCACTTTTAGGGGTCGAAATCGACAGTGAATTTGTTATTTTACTTTAATTGGTCAAATCGAGGGAGAAACCTTTTTCCTTTAGGGGGCAAAATTGAGGGAACGTTGTTCTTTCAATTTTATGGGTCAAAATTGAATTAATTGGACAAAATCGGGGAGAACTTTTCCCCATTTTAGACATTAACCCCTTTCAGTCATTGGCCCCACTTTATTTTAACATTAGTTCCCCTTTTTCGGGCATCAGCTTCATCTTTTCAAACATTAACTCCCAAACGCCACTTATTTACGTATTTTCTCAATTTTTTAAATATAAGCCCCTCCCCTTTTTAACTTTACTTCTTTTTTTCTTAACAACACGTCTCCATTTTCAATATTATATCTCTCCTTTTAAACTTTTTACCTTCTTTGTACATTAGCCTTCTCTTTTTGTTACGTCGATCCCCTCTCTTCTTTTCTTTGAGATGGGTTCTACATTTTTTATTACATTAGAGCTTTTCTTTTACTTTTACTCCCATATGAACCCTTTTTTTTAATATCAACCCTTTTTTTTACATTCGCCCCTCCCCCTCTTTTTTACATTACTCCATTTCCTGCATTATCTGGACACCTTTTTTTTTACTTCAGTCGCGCCCCTTTTCTCAATATTAGCCTCCCTTTCTAACTGTGTAAAGAAAGAGCGGTATTGATTCTGGAAACAATTTAGATTAAACTTTATATGATTTCCATCTATCTTTCTTTCCAATTTTTTTAGGGGGGTGGGGCAGCAGTTTACCGTTAGGGCGAGTTTATCAGGCTACATGAAGACTCGGGACCCTTTCAGCTCCAAAAGGGGTGAGACAACCTGCCTCGAGATGATCTTCAGAAGACATGACTGGGAGAGTACAGGAATCAGAATAGACGGCGAATATCTGAGAAACTTCTGATTTGCAAACGACATTGCCCTTTCCGCAGAGAACCTACACGACCTCCATCTAATGCTAGATTAACTAAATGGAGAGAACAAGAAAGTCAGCCCACACATGAACTCCAGCAAGACGAAGATCATGTGCAACAACCACATCAGAGATAAAAACACTGAGATCAAAATCAAGGACACAGAACTGGAGAAAGTAGATCACTACATTTACCTAGGACTTACCTTAGAATGGCGAGCTTTTGACAGAGCAAGCTCAACCTTTAAAAATAAGAATATCCCATTAATCCTAAAAAGAAGGGTATATAACCAATGCATCCTCCCTATAGTCACTTATGGAGCTGAAACATGGAACCTAACCAAGAGACAGACTTGCAAACTGAGAAGCATGTAACATGCAGATGAAAGAATTAGACTGGACCTCACACAGAGAGACCATAAGACAGCACAGTGCATCCTGAAGAAGACAGGAGTCGGGGACATAATAGAATCCATTAAAAGATCTCAAATAGCAGTGGGATTATCATGTTGCAAGAATGGCGGACACCCATTGGACATCACAACTCATGACATAGATCCCCCGAGGCCAGCAGAGTATTAGATGGAGAGACGAGCTAGGCAAATTCAGAAAGTACTGGCTCCTCGACGCCCACGATAGAGAAGTGTGGCGAATCCTGAGGAAGATCTATGTCCAATGACGGACGTTGAAAGACATGATGATGATGATGATGATGATGATGAATTCATTTTAGTACACGGCTGTGTTTTTTCTCTATGTATTCACATGGTTTGGCCCAACCTGACACAAGGCCACATATATGGGCACTCAGTTAGGATTGCATCCACCACTCTTTAGTAATGATCAGTAAGAGTAGGTGTGTTGTCAATTAAAACACGGTGAGAGAAAAGACAAGACTTAGGGACATCATAGAATCCATTAAAAATCTCAAATGGTGGTGGGCTGGCCATGTTGCAAGAATGGCAGACAATCGATGGACATCGCGACTCACAGCATGGATCCCCCGAGACCACATGCGCAACCGAGGCCGGCAAAGTGTTAGATGGAGAGACGAGCTAGACAAGTTCAGGAAGTACTTGCTCCGTGACGCCCATGATAGGGAAGTGTGGCAAATCCTGGGGAAGGTCCATGCCCAACGACGGACGCTAAAAGACTGATGATGAATGATGATGAGGCACTCGAGTAAAATGGTTTATTCTTGTTTTGTGATGACTCGGTACGCTTTGAGGTGGCGCAGCGTTTAATAGTGGAGAAGAGATCACTTCAATTCAATGGTCAATGATAGTCATTTGTGCTTATCCTGGTTATAATTCTGTAACAGCCGAATCGTTTCTAGATTTAATGAGTGACACTCAGATTCATCAAACGTTTTCAATCGGTGTTCAGACTCAACCTTTTTTATTTTATTTATTTATCCATCGTCTAGCATATTACCTGACAAATTGACAGGAACGGCTGTATGAAGAAAAACAGCAGCAAACAAAAAAACGACGCACGCCATGAACAATTTTTTTTTCTACAACTTTACATATTTTCTGCTGATTAATAATATCAAAACAACAAGGCAACAGAAGTGGGTAAAAAGCTAATTTCTTTATTGATAAAAAACATCTGTTTGGTCCATGATACATCAAAGATGTCTATATTTGTTTTCCCTCCAACTACCAAGTCACCAGCAGCAGCGGTAGTAGTAGTAGTAGTAGTAGTAGTAGTAGTAGTAGTTGTAGAAATGTAAGTGCGAATACATGGATGCAGCAGATGTCTGCTTTAGCGAGCATGAACTCACAGATACAAGCTTTATCCCCTTCCTCTCTTCCCGTTTGCTTCAGCACGGCAGAAACTAATAGACCAACAGACAGAAAAAAGACATGGACTTTAATATAATAAAATTATTCCATTGCACTTTGATTGGCTCTCTGCTTGATTCATGTTGGATGTATTTTCCAGAAAAGACAACAACAAAAAAAATAATTACTGTATTTTGATCATAACCTGAAAAACAGAAACGGGGGGAGGGTGTTTTGTTTTGTTTTGTAATTTTCGCTTTTATGCTTCTATGATTACCTACGTCTTATCATATTATAATGGATTGATGGGACACGGGGTTACCAAGTACATCAGTTACAGGGTGTGTTGACTCGAGATACGGGGCAAAAGAGGCGAACTCGACCCATGTATCTTGCATGTGCGGCAAGCCACTAGATTGGTTTATAGGGAAAGCTAATTTAACCCAGACATCACAAGATGACCTCCTTATTAAATACATTCCAGACTCATGAAAAATATATTTCTGTGCTTTCAAGACGAGATGACCTTATTGACTAAGAGTGGGTTCCGGAAGAGCTCGACAGACATTTGTCGTCCAGTCAATCCTTTCATAATGAAATTCTACTCGGCGGTAAGTTCCTGTCCACCCGACAGAATCAGCGTTTAATGTGATGTTTACAACGACCGGGGCCGCATTCCCATTATAATCCTTTGATTATGACATCTCAAGGTTTCACAGACAAACATGAGAATGCCATTTCGTGCGAGTACAATTTTTTTTTTTTTTTGTCTTACCAAGTTTAGCTAAGTATGGCATAAGCTCCAACTACAGGGAACAGAATTTACTATCAATAGCTCGCGAAGCCAACTCATCAAATCCTGCAAGAACAATAGGATAGGTAGGTAGATAGATAGATGGATAGATGCGAGAAGACGCCAGGTAAAAAACAAAAAGAGGGAAAGTGAGGGGAGTGTCAAAGAAAAAAGCATGGGAGAAATTCTAAAAAAAAAAAAAAAAAAAAAAAAAAAAGATGGAGAGGATGAAGAGAATCAGCGAATGGCATTTTTGGATGCAGAGATGTGAAGCTTTTAACGCATGCGTCAGCAGATAGTCCTTGTAATTTCTGTATGCGTGCATGCATGTTCATACAGACGACTAGAAAAATTGAACACACGTACACAGGTCCGTTTGAACTGACAGTACATGCCTAATGCATGTCATTAAATCATTTCACTGCTAACAAACGTACTTAATAACCCATTAAAAAGCGTTACAAGGTCCCTGATGACATTTTCATGAAAGGCTCTTCCTCTCCTATGAGCAGCTTTTTATCCCAGTCGTACTACCCGCCTCCTCTCTCTCTCTCTCTCTCTCTCTCTCTCTCTCTCTCTCTCTCTCTCTCTCTCTCTCTCTCTCTCTATCCTTCTCTCTGAGATTTTAAACATAGAAATACTCACCCTAAAAATTAGTTTCCACCACTCTGTCGAAGTAGTCTCTTTGGTTTATAGAGACTATGCATATAAAAAAAATAGTGGCAAATATCCGTACAACATTTGATTCAGGCGTGTTGTTCTATTTCCCCAAACCTTTTAGTAGTACTTCATATATATGTATATATGTTAACAAATATAAAAAAGCATAGGTGTGTGTATGTGTGTGTGTGTGTGCGCGCGTTATTTGGATATATATATATATATATATATATATATATATATATATATATATATATATATATATATATATATATATATATATATTGCACTGCCATTTTCGTATGAAGATCTGAAAGGAAGTGAGATAAAGGGGTACAATTTCACCTAAACTATTTATAGCAATCCTTGATGGCGCGGAAAATATTTGAACCACTTATGATTTGCCAATGTTATTGAAATAATACCAGCAACTTCAAATGATTTACAAAACATGCTAAATGATCAAAGTAGAGAAAGCCTAACAATAGGGTCAAAGATGTACTGAATTAAATTAATGTTCAACAATAGCGTTCTGAAAACGACACAGAAATAGCTGGTGAAAATTTGGAAGAGATTGAGGAATACATTAATTCAAGTCATTTGATAATAGAAGACCATGAAAGTGGAATAAAACAACTTTTAACATTTGGTTGGAAAGCATGTAGTGAAAATAGAGACATATTGAAAAGCACCATCAATATGGTTCCGAGAGCCAGCGAAGGTAAAAGATGCAATGGAAGTGATGGAAATAGAAAGAACTGGGAAAGACCTTTGCCCAGCAGTGGATTTAGGATGACTAATATATATATATATATATATATATATATATATATATATATATATATATATATATATATATATACTACTTGTCATAAGTATTTGATCAAATATACATTTGGCTTCTAATCGCTTGGTTTTGATTGTAAAAAACAAACATTCAATTATGCAATTAGCAGTACCCTATAGTAAGTATTTGAATGAACAAACTATATTTTTATGACTTTTACACAAATACCATAGAAAACTACGAGACAATATCAAAATTGGTATGTTCAGGCGCTGGTCTCTCTTAACTTTAAAAATAAACACTATGAAAATTCTACCAAGCACAAGAACTGTTTGCTTTTTTTTGTTTTTTGTTGTTGTTTTTGTTTTTTAGTTATTTTTTTTTTGTTGTTTTTCTTTTTGGCCGACGATTGCAGGGTCTATTGGGGATTCTGGTCAAGGTGGGATTCAAATTGAGTTACTAATTTGTCAACTCTTCCGAATAGCAACGTGAGTTTACCTTTTCAATCTGCTTGATCAATTCTGAACAAAATTTTAGAAGGACAGAAAAAACTTGAATTTTATCGCAATCAACATAACAAGACATGCATTCAGTCATGTTTTGTGGTTTTGAATGCTAAATTTCAGGAAAACATTTTTTATAACAGAATTGAATTGGTTTCTTTTATAATAGAACTAAATTATCAAATCGATTTAATTCCATTATAACAAAAATATTAGAATTAGATTGTTGAATCAATTTAATTCTATTAGAAAAAAAACATTCTCAAGAAATTTAGCATCCAGAAACACGGAATGTGGCTAAATACATGCTTTGTTATGTTGAATGCAATACAATTTGGTTCTTCTTACGTTATATGCCTGTTTTTAATTCTCAGAACTAAGCGATTTGAACTAAAATGTCAGCTTGTTCAAGTACTTTTGATTTATATACATCTATAGATATATTTGAGTCCTCTGTTTTTTTTAGTTTGTTTGTTTGTGCCTCTTTCACACTAAAACTACAACACCTATTTACCTAATATTTGTCAAGAAGACTGACTAAACATCAATTAGGGACAAGGGCTATGTGAGGTTTACTTCAGAACTCATTTGGGTTATCAGAGGTCATTTCAAGTCAACTTCAAAGTTTAGGCCATAATTTTTCACTGAAGAAGCTGAAATTGCGATATGGGTACATCTTACGACGGAGTCCACAGACTATGCGAAGCTGACCATGGAGATCATTCAAGGTAAACAGTAATCATTTTTGGTCATTTCTAGCAAATTTATCAAGTTTTTGGCAACATTTTTGCACCTGTGAAATTTGGCATAAGAGTAAATATTTATAGGCGATATGAAATTGACCAGAATATGTCATTTGGGGTTATCAGTGATCATTACCGGTCATTTTTAACCTATTTTTAAAGGTCATTCAAGGGCATCAGAGGTCATTTCAAGCAAATTTTCCAAGTTTTAGGCCGAAATGTTGAACCTATAAAACTGGAATATGGCACGGGTAAATTTTTTCCCGGCAAAGGTAATAGGCAATACTGAGTTGACCTCGAAGTCACAAGAGGTCATTTCTAGTTATATGTAGACAATTTTCCAAGTTTAGGGACATAGTTTTGCGCTAATTCTCTAAGCTGTTGTTCAATATTTTGCATCAATGAAACTGAATTAAGGCATAGGCGTAAAATTGAATTACACTTAGTATGTTATTTAAAGCCATCAGAGGTCATACCTAGTCGTTTGTTGCGAATTTTTCAATTTTTGAGCAACAATTCATTCGAAGACATCTTTGTGAATTATTACCTGCTTTCCTATATTTCTAGTTTTTTTATGTTGCATATAACCTACCCATCCAATATATATATATATATATATATATATATATATATATATATATATATATGTTTTAGTTGCGCACTTAACACTGGCATCAGTGATCAGCGATCAAGCTGAGTTTAAACGGTTGGATTTAGGATGCTGATTTTCATGGAAGACATGCATTCTTTATTGGCAAAATTGTAGCCACACAATCGTTATACTCAACTGTGCTTTAAATTATGGACTTCAGCTTTTGATGAAGATTATAAAAAAAACCTCGGCATTTTAGTCAGGTGATCTGGATATTAACCTGGCAATGCTTTAAGAACCAAGTCATGATGGCTAACATGTTTCCTAGGACTCCAATATTTTCCAATTCTGATTATATTTGTCGGCAAAACAGTCGGTAACATCATTTACGAAAAAAAGATGGGTGGAAGTTTGGTGAATAACGAGGAGGGGAGGGAGGGCCTCTGGGTCATTGGACGGAATAGGTGCAGAGTTCAACAACACAAAGAAAAGTCTGATATAACAGAGGAAACTGGGAAGGAGACGAGGGAAGGAGGAGAAAAAGGACCAATGGCTTTGATATAAATACCATGTCTTGGTTTCTGTGAAGGGTGTTCGAAATGTGCCCACTTAAGGATTTGGTGGGAAACATCCGACCGGATATGGAGAATTACAGCAAGCAGAACATCAAAGAGGCGGACATTTTAACGTCAGAGTTGATTCTGTCAAAATGATAATGACCCTTCACGAGATGCTCGTGTTGTCTTCATAATATAATTGTTATTGCGTTCGGAGATTTGTTTGGCCCACAATGGTTGACACATACACATATGCGCATGCGCACACACATGGAAACAAAGGAACGTTCTCGCGTTCAAATATACTAACAGGTACTTGTGCCAAGTGTGTATATGTGTAAGTGTATACGCGTACACACACACACATATTCATACACATATAGCATTGAGGATTAGTGCTCTCCAACTCCCTAGCATCCATATGTATATATACCGACGTGGCTGTATCAGAAAGTCCTAAGCCCAATGTTGGAAAAACACTTATCTTACACAGCAATTATTGTTTAACGTGTTCTTCTCTCTTGCTAATGCACTCAACGGAACACTTCTTTATTAACCTCTGAGATCGAACATTATACAGTGAAAATTTCAGATCAAAGTCCAGCTAATAACTACTTGTCCAATTGCCGATTTTTGATCGACAAACACACACAAAAAAATGTCAGTAAATGGACATGTAATATCAGACAGAATGTGATAATTATAAAAACATTTTAGTTTTAACTTATTTTTGCTCGACACCAATTTTACTCGGTAGCAAACCTAGCGGCCTTAGATCGTGTAAATAAATGAATGAGCGTTGTGCGAGGTCCGAATCAGTGTCCATCTTTGAATCAGTCCTATACACAGGCTCTGCCCTTATCGACTGAGCTAACGACATTCTCATGGTAAAACAGAAGTCCTCGAACGCACGTATATTACTCATCCTTTCATTTACGATCTGTGGCACAATTATTTTATGTATGATGTTCCCTATGCTGCCAGAATGAGATATCTGTAAATGAACAATTTATATGCAACATAACGTGATAATTATAAATTGGGCGGCCTAGGATCGTGAAAATAAAGAAAGAAATGGGTGCATCCGTAGCTTGATACACAGATGTGCAGATTATGTTGTCACAAGGAACAAATCAAACATGCATATATATATATATATATATATATATATATATATATATATATATATATATATATATATATATATATAATGTGACGCAACGTCGTATTTTTACAGATGCAAAAGTGAGCTAACTGCCTAAACCGCAATTTGAACTCAGTTCGACTATTCTGTTTTTCTGTGCTAGTAACCTTTGCACTTCGCCTGTTGAAAAGGGTTTATTTCATAATTTCACACATTTTTCCAGTTGTGGTTTTTAACGCAATCTTCAAACCGTCCCCAGATTTCTTCTATGCTGGGTCTGGTGGTTATATATATATATATATATATATATATATATATATATATATATATATATATATATATATATATATATATATATATATATATATAGTACCACGATAACAAAGTATTTATGTAAAACAGAAAAAAAGAACACTGAGGAAAAGCACATGAATTATAATAACAGATATAAGCAATACTTTTTGCTCAATACCGAATTTACTCTGCTGCATATAAATTGTCCATCATTATCATCATCTATATAATCATCTTTGTGTTTTTTATTGCAACTTTTCAACCCATATAGTCTCCAGGTTTCCTCCTTGCTGGATCTGGTGATTTTATATATATATATATATATATATATATATATATATATATATATATATATATATATATATATATATATATATATATATATAATTGAATGTCGATTTGCAACACAAACTAGCTCATGTTCCTGACCTCTCAGGACCTCATCAGGCGAATGCTGAAAGGGCAGAAACATGAGCTAGTTATATATACAATATAAACAGAGTTTATGTAAAATATATCCTTGGGAAGGCAACTAGTCTAGGAGAAGAACAACCCTGATTCCTAAGCCAAGGAGTAAACCTCTATTTGACGACGTGTTTCATGTCCTATCCTACCCCTCCAACAGCCAAGTTGTTGCCCAACGTATCGCTCTCTGCTTTTTCTCTGGACAACGTGAGCAAGGCCGAAGACTGCGCATCCCAGGATCTTCATTCCCCTCCGTCCAAGCATGCACTCAGTAGGGGGGACGTTCCATTGTTTGTAGAGTCAAAACGAGGGCCACTCACGTGTACATGTACACACATATTCACAAGTTTGGTGTTCACCCAGTTTTACAGAGGACCAAAGCGAAATGTGGGGTAAAAACTTAATCCTTTTTTTTTTCTTTTGTCTTTCAAGTCTTCCGTACTCTGATGAAAATAACGTCAGCTCTCGGTGGAGACAAACAAAAAAAACTCAAATGCTTGCCAAACAATCCAAAATTTATACAATGGAAGAAATTCCGAGAAAAAAGTTCGCACAAATTTTATTCTTGACAGCTCTTTTACATATTTGTGTTTTTGTGCAATTTTATCACACAGATCTATACCCCCCTCTTCCCTCTCTCTGTCTCTGATTCTCTCTCTCTCTCTCTCTCTCTCTCTCTCTCTCTCTCTCTCTCTCTCTCTCTCTCTCTCTCTCTCCCTGCTGGAAGATTTCACGAAATCCATACAAGCTTTAAAAGAACAAAAGTTTTTTGGGGTTTTTTTCTGAATATTTGTTTTCAGCATCTGAATCCCTCTAAAACTTTGCCAATCATTCTCACCAAATGCAATCGAGAATGTTGTTATTCTTTGGACGAATCCAGAAGGGTATTTCAATCTCCTTTATGATGGCTCTAAGATTCTCGGTGTGATGATTGTGGTCAGGTGAAACACCAGCTCACCTGCCAAATCCATCATATCGGGAGAAAATCAAGCTTTCTCCTATCTGATGGGAACGCTGGATTTGTCTCTTCGCCAATGGAACAAACTCCAAAAAGATGCAAATATTCACGTTCTTGGTAGTGATTTTCCATACTCACAAAATATGATATATGTCCTTTTCATCGTGTTGTAGCAATTCTAGTTTTAGAATGGACGCCCATAAGGCCAGACCCTGAATGTGCCAGAACAGCGCTCCGTTTGCTTCATTCTCAAATTTTGAGAACAAACAAAAAAAAACGCATTGCCCAAACGGGGCTTTTTCGTTTATCCACAACGAAAACTGACGTCAAAAATTTCAAAGTACGGAAGCCTAGGAAAAAAAAAAGATTAAGTCGTATTCTAGAATAAACAAAACGCAAATAAATGATTCAAAACGTGGAAATAACAAAACTTTCAACTTGATGGCGTAAATAACGATATAAATGCAATTATACCCAAGCCGTTCTAGAAAAGTTGAATATGTAATATTTTTATCATAGTTAACAACTATGGTTGTTTGCGAGCCTTTTTTATTGAATCCTGGCTCTACAACGATTGCCAAATGTATACTGCAAGGATTAAGTGTTGGATGGCCGAGACGAACCTATGCATAAACAGAATGGTTAATGAATCAATGAAAATATCCATTAATGGTAACGTTGTTATCATTGAGGAAGTGAAATGTTTATCGTGAAAATTAAGGCGTCCGAATATTTTTACGAGTCAGTTTTCTGTTATTACTTGTTGATTTACATGAGAAAATGAAGCGATATAGTTCGAGTGTGTCAGTGTATTGACAGCTGTGGCAGAAATAGGTACAGATTTTAACGTAACCCCCATATATATATATATATATATATATATATATATATATATATATATATATATATATATATATATATATATATATATATTCCAATACTATCTGGGATATACGAGGAAAATTACTTCAAATTTGATAACACAGTATATTCTTTAATGTATTTCTCCGTACAAAACACAAAAATGGATTATTCACACCGTGAGCTTATTCTGTACTTCCGATATTTGTTGTTTACTGAATGTAATAGATCCAAAGCCTGGGTTAAGTTGTGATTTTAAAAAAAAACATTTAACATTCGTTTAAAGAACTAAAAGCGGAAATTAGGGATTTTTTGATGTTTGTTTC